>JAUPFR010000064.1:0-27862 GCA_036925125.1 Oreortyx pictus
GGGAGGGGGGGGGGGAAGGGGGGAAAAAGGCACAGAAAGGGGGAAAAAAAAGTGCAAAAAAGTGAAAACGAAAAGTGCAAAGGAGAGAGGGGGGGAGGGGGGAATGGGGGGGGGGGGAGGGGAGGGGGGGTCCGGTCCGGGGGGGGGCGAAGCGAAAGGAAAAGGAGAGAGAGAGAAGAGAGAGTCACATCGGGCGCGGGGTCCCCGTGCCCCAGAGCCACAACTATAGTGCAACAGTGTGACAGGCATCCGGGATGCCGGGGCACGAGGGGGGCACGAGCGGGGCACGAGGGGGGGGGGGGGGGAAGGGGGGGGGGCACAGAACGGCCCCTTTTCCCGCCCAGGAGGGGGTGGGGGGGTGTATCTTTTGCACACTTCCTCGTGCAAATGGAGGGGGGAGGGGGGGGGGGAGGGGGAAGGGGGATGGGGGGGGGGAGGGGGGTGTGCGTGGCACGCCCCCGCTGCTTGCACGCTGCTCGTGCAAAGCCGCTGCTCGCCGGGCGGTCCTGCCCGCCTGCCCCTCGTGCAAAGCGTGCACGCCCCTCCGTGGCACACCCCCCCTCCCCCCCCCTCCCCCAATCCGTGGTGCGTTGCACACCGCTCGTGCAAAGCCCGCTCCTCGCCGCCTCCGGCTGTGGTGGTGGTGGTGCACGCTCGCGTGCAAAAGCACGCCGCCCCTTGCACGCGTCCCCCGCGTCGCACACCTGGACCCTTTTGCACGCTCCTTGTGCGTAGCCCCGCCCCCGTGCAAGCACGCTCCCCCGCTCCCTTGCACACTTCACACAATCGCTGCTCCTTGCACACACGTGCACTGGGCGTCCTTGCACACTCACACCCCCCACACGCCTTGCACGCTCGTGGTGCAAACCCCCGCCCCTCCCCCCTCCCCATTGGCCGACGGCGTCGCCTTCATTTGCATAACCCCCGCCCCCCCCCGCCGCGTTCCCATTTGCACGACTGCGGCCTCGTGCCCTTCCCCCCCCCCACCCCCCCCCTTGCACGCCCCTTGCACACTCACCTTCCACCGCGGGGTCCTCTTCTGGGGGGGGTGGGGGGGGGGGGAAGGGGGAAAGGTGACGTCAGGGGGGTCCTCTCGTGCCCCATCGTGCAACGCTGTGCCCCATAGTGCCCCACAGCGCCCCATAGTGACCCACAGTGTATCACTGTGCCCCATAGTGCCCCCACTGTGCCCCATAGTGCAACACTGTGCCCCATAGTGCCCCGTTGTGCCCCATAGCACTGCCCACAGAGCCCCACAGTGCCCCATAGTGCATCACTGTGCCCCGTAGTGCCCCATAGCACTGCCCACAATGCCCCACAGCGCCCCATAGGGCATCACTGTGCCCCATAGCACTGCCCACAGTGCCCCCACAGCGCCCCATAGCGCCCCATAGCACTGCCCACAATGCCCCACAGTGCCCCATGGGGCATCACTGTGCCCCATAGCACTGCCCACCAGCGCCCCACGTGGCCCCATAGAGCATCACAGCGCCCCATAGCGCCCCCACATCGCCCTGGTCCCCCGCAGGTCACGTGGTGCCGGGCGCATCCCCGCGTTGCCGGGGCGACCGCAGCACGGCCGTCTCCATGGCAACGGCGGGAACAGCGGCCGCGTCTCCATGGCAACGCCGCCGGAGAAGCGCCGCCGCGACGGCCGTGCAAGGGCGTGCAAGGGGCGCGTGCAAAAAGCGTGCAAGGGCGCGGCGCGAGGGCACGGGGGGCGTGCAAGGAGACGGCCCACACTGGAACGACCCCCCGAGAGCAGCCTCACACGCGCAGTGCAAAGCGCGTGACACTGTGGGTCGTGCAAGGTGGGGCAACACGCGCGTGCAAAGCGGGGGCCACGTGCCACTGCCGACCCGCACGCACCACCGAGTACCCCCCTAACCCAGTACCCCCCAACCCCCACCACCCCCCAACCTAACGCCCCCAACCCCCACACCCTCACCCCAACACCCCCTAAACACCCCCCCAACCCCACCCCCCAACCTCCAGCAACCCCCATCCACCCCCCCCAACCCAATCCCCACCCCAACCCCCCCCAACCCCCACCCACCCAACCCCACCCACACCCCCAACCCCACCCCCACCCACCCACCCCAACACCCCCACAACCCCCAACCCCCCACCCCCAACCACCCCATCCCAACCCCCCAACCCCCCACCCCCAACCCCAACCCACACCCATCCCCCAACCCCTCACCCCATCCCCCTCAACACCCCAGCCACCCCCCACCAGCCCTCCAACCCCCCAACCTCCAGCCCCCACCCCAACAGCTCCCATCCCAACACCCCCCCCAACCCAACCCCCCTTGCCCCCCCCCCCAACCTCCATCCCCCCCACCACCCCAACCGCTCCCATCCCAACACCCCCCAACCTAAGCCCCCCATCCCCCCCCCACCCCCCCAACCTCCATCCCCCCCACCCCAACCGCTCCCATCCCAACACCCCCCAACCCAACCCCCCCCCCCCCCCTCACCTTCCCCGCAGTAGGGCCCGCTGTGCCCGGTGCCGGTGCAGTCGCAGTGGGGTTCCCCCTCCTCGCGTGGTGCAGTGCCCCCCATGGGCGCACGGCGGATGTCGAGCGCAGCGCCGCCGCTCTTCCTCCTCCTCCTCCTCCTCCTCCTCCTCCTCCTCCTCCTCCTCCTCCTCGTGGCCCCCCCCCCCCGCACCCCGTGCGCCCCCGATGAGCTCCGCGGGGACTCCCCCCACCCTGAGGTCCGCCACCCACCCGCGCAGCGGTGCTTCGTACTTCACGGTGCTGAGCGTCAGCGCCGACAGCCGCACGTCGGGGGGGAACCCCCCCCACGAACAGATCGCTGCCCACACGCCATCTCCCCCCTCCGCGACCTCACCGCCCCCGTCCGCGTCTCCCCGTCCACCGCCAGCGCCGCTTCGCGCCCACGCGCCGGCTGAGCCGCACCGCGTGCCACCGCCCGTCGTCCACAGCCGTCGTCGAAGTGACGGCCGCCGGTTCGGCGCAGGCGATGGCGAAGCGCAGCCTCAGTTTCCCCTCGGCCACCGCCAGCTCCAGGAAGTCGCAGTTGCCGCCGTCGTCCATGTAGAGCCAGCAGCGCGCGGCGCGACGACGTCCTGAGGCCGAAGCTCAGCGGAGCCCCGGACCCCCAACGGCCCGTAACGCGCCCACTGCCCCGGGGACCCCGCGAACTCCAGAGCCGAAGCGGCGCAGCGCGGGGGGAGCAGCGCCGAGCACAGCGCCAGCACCGCACAGCGCCGCCGCGCACAACGGCGGATGGGGGGGGGGCACGGCGCGGAGAGAGGGGGGGACCGAGGTGGGGGGGGGCACGGGGGCTACGGCGGCCGTGGGGCTGCGGTGGACCATAGAGTTGGTGGGGGGGTCTCGGGGCCTAGAGCAGCCGCCGGGTTGAGATTGACCATAGAGTTGTGGGGGGTCTTGGGGACTAGAGCGGCCACAGGGTTCAGACCAACCATAGAGTTGCGGGGAGTCTTGGGGCCTAGAGCGGCTGCTGGGTTGACATTTGACCCATAGAGTTGCGGGAGGTCTTGGGGCCTAGAGCGGCCATGGGAGCAGACATCGACCATAGAGTTGTGGGAGGTCTTGGGGGGACTTAGAGTGTCCACAGGGCTGCGGTGGACCATAGAGTTGCAGGGGGTCTTGGGGCCTAGAGCATCCATGGGGCTGATATTGACCATAGAGTTGCAGGAGGTCTTGGGCCTAGAGCAGCCACTGGGTTGAGATCAACCATAGAGTTGCAGGAAGTCTTGGGGCCTAGAGCGGCCATGGGGCTGATATTGACCATAGAGTTGTGGGACGGTCTTGGGGAGGCCTAGAGCGGCCTCAAGGTCACGGCTGGTCATAGAGTCTTGGAGGGCATTAGGGCCTAGAGCGGGCCATGGGGTTGAGGCGGACCATAGAGTTGCGGGGGGGTCTTTGGGCCTAGAGTGTCCACAGGGCTGAGGTTGACCATAGAGTTGTAGGAGGTCTCTGGGCCTGGAGCGGCCACGGCGTCCTGGTTGGCCATAGAGTCACAGTGGGCATTGGGGCCTAGAGCGGCCCTCGGGTCACAGTTGACCATAGAGTCTCGGAGGGCATTGGGGCATAGAGCGGCCACGGGGTCAGGATCAACCATAGAGTTGTGTTGGGCCTTCAAGTCGAGGTGTTCCATGGAGTCACAGTTAACCATAGAGTCACGGGGGGCACTGGGTCCCCAGAGCGACCATAGAGTCCTGGAGGACCTTGAGGCCTAGAGCGGGCCGTTGGGTCTCGGTTAACCACAGAGTCGCAGCGTTCCGCTGAGTCACGGGTAACCATAGAGTTGGGCTGAGCCGTGGGGCCGAGAGGGGGCCGTGGGGCGTGCGGTCGGACACAGAGTTCTGGGAGACCTTCAGACCCAGAGGGGCCATGGAGTCGGGGGGGGTCCTTGGCTCCGGCTGATCCGTGGGGCCGCAGCTGACCATAGAGTTGTGATGGGCCGTGGGGCGGCGGTGGTCCTCTGGGTCCGTGGGGACGGAGCATTGGGGCGGTCACAGAGCGTGGTCGGTGTCGGTCCCAGGGTCGGCTGGTGGGGCTGTGGTGGGGGGCGGGCTCCAGGGGGAGCACGGGGGAGGGGAGGAGCGCGGGGTGTTGGAGGAGCAGGGGGTCTTGGAGGACTGCACGGTGCTGGAGGACCGCGGACCTTCGGCTGACCTCTGCCTCCAGGTGCACCGTGGGGGGTTGGAGAACTGTGGGGTGTTGGAGGACTGGGGGTTCCTGTTGGAGGACCACGGACCCCCGTCTGACCACAGAGTCTTGGAGGACTACGTACTCTTGATTAACACTGGGGTCCTGGGGTACCGTAGAGTCTCGGAGGACCGTGTTCTCTCGATTGACATTGGAGTCCTTCAGGACCATAGAGTCTCGGAGGACACATGTGTTCTTGGGTGACATTGGGGTCCTGGGGTACCAGAGAGTCTCGGAGGACCATGTGTTCTTGGGTGACATTGGGGTCCTGGAGGACCATAGAGTCTTGGAGGACCATGAGCTCTTGGTTGACGTTGGGGTCCTGGAGGACCATAGAGTCTTGGAGGACCACGTTCCCTCGGTTGACATTGGGGTCCCGGAGGACCATAGAGTCTCGGAGGACCTCCGTGGCAGCCCGGGGGTCCCAGAGAGGCGCAGTTCCTCGGGGGTGGGTCCGCCTGTTCTTGGAGGACCCGGGGCAGTTGTTGGAGGACCCGGGACTGTTGTCGGAGGAGCTCCGCGTGGGGGGGCTCCCTGCGCTGCCCCCACCCCCACCGTGGGGCTCATGGCGGCCGTGGGGGTCCCGTGGGGGTCACAGCATCGCGGGGGCTCCTGCGGGAGATCGGGGGGGGACCCCCCCCCCAAACCTCGTTAGCACCGCGCTAACGAACCCCGTGATCGGGGGGAAGGGGGGGATGGGGGGGGGGGTCGCTATGGCAACGGGACGAGGAGGGGGTGAAGGGGGGGGGGAGATGAAATTATGCAAATGAGCCCCGGGGTTATTTATAGCCGCGCCCCTCGTTAGCTGCGCCGCATAATGAACCAATCAGCCCGAGTGCTGCACCTGCGGGGGGGTGGGGGGGGGGGGGAGGGGGGGAGGGGGTGCCCCACAGATCCGCCCTGCCCCACAGATCCGACCCATAGAGCCTCAGCTGCCCTACAGTTCCGCCCCATAGCTCTGCCCCACGGCAATGCCCCATAGCTCTGCCCCATAGCTCTGAGTGCTGCCATGTAGTTCCGCCCCGTAGCTCTGCCCACACAGCTCTGAGTGCTGCCCTATAGCTCTGCCCCACGGCAATGCCCCATAGCTCTGAGTGCTGCCCTATAGCTCTGCCCCACAGCTCTGCCCCGTAGCTCTAACTGCTGCCCTATAGTTCTGCCCTGTTGTTTTTCCCCACAGCTGCCCCATAGATCCTGAGCTGCCCCATGGCTCTGCCCCACAGCTCTGCCCCATAGATCCTGCCCTACCCCACAGCTCTACCCCACAGCCCTGCCCCATAGATCCTGCCCTACCCCACAGCCCTGCCCCATAGATCCTGCCCTACCCCACAGCTCTACCCCACAGCCCTGCCCCATAGATCCTGCCCTACCCCACAGCCCTGCCCCATAGATCCTGCCCTACCCCACAGCCCTGCCCCATAGATCCTGCCCTACCCCACAGCTCTACCCCCACAGCTCCGCCCCACAGCTCCGCCCCAAAGCTCCGCCCCACAGCTCTGACCCCCTCCATCTCCCGCTCTGCCCCCATAGATCCTGCCCCTACCCCACAGCTCCACCCCACGGATCCCGCAGCTCCACCCACGGCTGCGCCCCACGGCTGTGCCCCACAGCCCGCGGCTGTGCCCCCCACACCTGAAGGTCACCGAGAGGAGAAGGGGGGGGCGCGGGGGGGGGGGGGGGGGGGCTTCCCGGGGAAGGGGGGGGTGGGGGAGGGGCCCTCATTAATTAACACCAATCAGCCCCCCGGGGACGAGGGGGGGGAGGGGAGGGCGGGGGGGGGGGAGAGTTGGGTGAGCGCGGCCTCACACGCGCGCGTGCCCCACCGTGCAAAACACCGTGTGCACGAGAGCGCGCACGCGCACACACGCGTGTGCAAAACCACACGGACGCGCGCGTCCCCCCCCCCCCTCCTCGCGCCCCCCCCCCACCCCGCGTGTAACGCGCAGCCCCCGCGCCGGCACGTGCCTCGCACACGCGTGTGCACACCCCCCTGCAGTGCACACCCCCCCCCCCCCCCCTCCTCGTGCAACGCGCGCACAACAACACACAAACGTCGTGCACATCCCCCCTCCCCCAAAACCACACCCTCCCCCCCCTCCCCCCCCCGTGCCCACACACGCACACACACGCGCGTGCAAATCAGCACCGCCCCCCCCCCCCCCCTCCTCCCCCCCCCCCACGGCCACGGGTGAAAAGTGCACAGTGGGTGGAAAGGGGGGAGGGGGGGGAAAGGGGGGGGATGGGAGCGCCCAAAGGGCCGCAATGGGGGGGGGGGGGAGGGGCAGTGGGGGGGGGGGAGGGGCAGAGGGGGGTGGGACCCCCCCCCCCAAATAATCCCATCCCCCCCCCCCATCAAACAACACCGGAATAACCCCAACCCCCCCCCCCCCCCGGGCACTGCAGACCCCCAAATCCCACCCCCCCCGTAACCTCATCTCCTTGCCTCCCCCCCCCATAAACCCCCCCCCCAATATCCCCCCATCGCTGTGACCCCCCCCCCCCCAGAACCCCCCGATGGACCCCAAAAACCCCCAAAATGTCCCCAGATCTTTGCCCCCCCCATCCTCTCCCAACCCCCCCCCGAACCCCCCCATAAAAAACCCGACCCCACCCTCTCCGTGCCCCCCCCCCCACCCCCCCATTTCCCTCCTCCCCCCCGGGAACCCCGAAACCGACCCCAAAATCCGCCATTCCTGTGCCCCCCCCCCCAAAATATAAAACCAAATCCCCCCCAGAACGGCCCCAAATTTCGTGCCCCCCCCGCACCCCCCGACCCCCAATATCCCTCAAAACGGCCCCAAATCTCTGCCCCCCCGTCCCCCCCC
The DNA here is from genome assembly GCA_036925125.1 of Oreortyx pictus. Lineage (NCBI taxonomy): Eukaryota > Metazoa > Chordata > Aves > Galliformes > Odontophoridae > Oreortyx > Oreortyx pictus. The sequence continues at coordinate 7,529 of JAUPFR010000064.1, forward strand.
CCCATCGTCCCCACGTTCCGCAGCGCCGCCGCCCCCCCCCCCGTTCCCCCCCTCCCCATCCCCCCCCCCCCCCGATACCCCAAAATCGCCCGAAACGGCTCCAAATCGCCCCCTCCCCCCCCGCCCCCCCCGCAGCGTCCCCCAAACCCGCCCCGAATCGCCCGAAATCTGCCGCCCCCCCCCCCTCCATCCGCCCCCCCCGCCCCCTCCGTCCCCCACCCCCCCAGCCCCTCACCCCCCATGCCCCCTCACCCCCCAAATCCCCCCATCCCCCAAAACGACGCCCCCCCCATTTTCCCATCGCCCCCCCCTATTCTCCCCCCCCTTTTATCCCCCCCCCCAAAAAACGACCCCCCAACCGCTCCTCCCCCCCCCCCCCCCTTCACATCCCCCAAATAAACCTCCCCCCGGAACGACCCCGACCCCAAAGAACCCCCGGAACCGCCCCCCCCTCCCCCCCCCCCATCATCCTCCCCATCCCCCCCCAGCATCGCCCCCCCCCACGCCCCCCCCCACCTGCGGTGCCGCTCCGCTCCGTCCCCGCTCCGTTCCCGCAGCTCCAACGCCGCCGCGGGGGCGCGCACGGCCCCGGCGCGGGCACGAGAGGTGGGGGGGGGGGAACGAAGTGGGGGGGAGAAGGGGGCGGGGCTTGAGGGAGATGGGGGCGGGGCCTAAAGGGGTGGGGCCGATGGGTGGGGCCGGGGGCGGGGGGATGGGGGGGTGCGGGGGGGGGGATCCTGCGGCGCTCTGTGGGGCGCTGCGGGGCGCTATGGGGCGCTATGGGGCTCTGTAGGGCCCTATGGGGCGCTATGGGGGCCTCTGTAGGGCCCTATGGGGCTCTGTGAGGTCACTATGGGGCGCTATAGGGCTCTGTGGGGTCACTATGGGGCGCTATGGGGCGCTATGGGGTCTGTGGGAGTTCTATGGGGTCTCTGTGGGCCCCAGTGGGGTACCTGTGGGGTCTGTGGTTCTCTGTGGGTCACTATGGGGCTCTGTGGGGTTCTGTGGGTCACTATGGGGTTCTATGGGGTATTTGAAGGTCTCTATGGGTCACTATGGGGTTCTGTGGGGTTTTGGGGGGTCTCTATGGGGCTCTATGGGGCTCTATGGGTATTTGGAGGTCTCTATGGGTCACTATGGGGCTCTGTGGGGCTCTATGGGGTTTTGGGGGGTCTCTATGGGTCACTATGGGGCTCTATGGGATCTTTGGGGGTCTCTGTGGGGCTCCATATTTTCCCCCACTGATCCCCTCTCCCCAGTCCGCCCCAGTTCCCGCCCCACACAGCCCACCCCACACATCCGGGCCCCACACAGCCCACCCCACACACCCCCCGCCCCACAGCCCCCTGCCCCACACATCCCAGCCCCACACGCAGTGACACAGTGCAGCGTTTCTCCCTTTATTTCTGGGGGGGTTCGACACAACACGGTCCCCCCCCGGCCCCCCCCCGACCCACACTGAGCCCCACCACCGACACGGGGGTGGTTGTGGGGGCGCTATGGGGCGCAGTGGGTCACTGTTGTGGGGCAATATGGGGGCGATATAGGGTGATGTGGGGTGATATGGAGCAATACAAGGTGACACGGGGCGATATAGGGCGATATGGGGCGCAGTGGGGCGCTATGGGGCACAGTGGGGCGGCGCCGTGGGTCACTTGTGGGGCGATATGAGGCGATAGGAGGCGATACAGGACGATATGGGGCGACATAGGATGATAATGGGGCGATATAGGACGATATGGGGCGATACGAGGTGATATAGGGCTCAGTGGGGCGCTATGGGCGCAGTGGGGTGGCGCCCGTGGGTCACTTGTGGGGCGATATGAGGCGATATGGGATGATACGAGGCGATACGAGGCAATATAGGGCTCAGCGGGGCACTATGGGGCGCAGCGGGGCGCTATGGGGGCGCAGTGTGGCGCTATGGGGCGCAGTGGGGTGGTGCCGTGGGTCACTTGTGGGGCGATACGGGGCGATATAGGGCGATATGGGGCGATATAGGACGATACGGGGCGATACGAGGCGATATGGGGCGCAGCGGGGCGCTATGGGGCGCAGTGTGGCGCTATGGGGCGCAGTGGGGCAGGTGCCGTGGGTCACTTGTGGGGCGATATGGGGCGATATATGGCGATATGGGGCGATATAGGACGATATGGGGCGATATAGGACGATATGAGGCGACACGAGGCGATACGAGGCGATATAGGGCGCAGCGGGGCGCTATGGGGCGCAGTGGGGCGGCGCCGTGCGGTCACTGTCGGGGCTCATCGGGGGCGGGGGATGCGGTGGCGCGTGGGCTCCGCGCCCCATATCTCGCGCGCGTACTGCGCGATGGTGCGATCGCTCGAGAACTTTCCCGCGGCCTGCGATGTTCCGGATCACCATCCGCGTCCACTCCCGCGAGTCCTGTGGGGCGGGGGGGGGGGGGCGGGTAAAGGTTATGGGGCGCTGCCCCATAGACGGACCCACAACGCGCCCCACGGGTGGGGGTCCGGCTCCCCACAAATGGGGAAAAATGCGGGAGCGGAAAGATGCGCGCCCCATAACTCCACCCCATAACTCCACCCCATAACCACTGCCCCATAACCACTGCCCCATAACCCCACCCCATAACCACTGCCCTGTAACCAGTGCCCCATAACCCGTGCCCCATAACCACTGTCCCATAACCAGTGACCCATAGCCCCACCCCATAACCCCTGCCCCATAACCCCACCCCATAACCAGTGCCCCCATAACCCCTGCCCCATAGCCCCACCCCATAACCAGTGCCCCATAACCAGTGCCCCATAACCACTGCCCCACAGCCCCGCCCCATAACCCACAGCCCCCACACCTGCCCCACACTGCCACCCCACACCCCATAACTCCCACCCTCCGCCCCACAGCCATGCCACACCGCATAACCCCAGCCCCTGCCCCCACAGCTCTGCCCCACAGCCCGCCCCACACCCCATAACCCCCACAGCGGCTGCCCCACAGCTGTGCCCCACAGCCGCCCCACACCCTGTAACCCACCCCCTGCCCCACAGGCTGTGCCCCACAGCCGCCCCACACCCCATAACCCCCACCCTCCACCCCACGGCTGTGCCCCACAGCTGCCCCACACCCCATAACCCACCCCCTGCCCCACGGCTGTGCCCCACAGCCGCCCCACACCTTGTAGAGCTCGCTGACGCGCTCCTGGCACTTCACGTACGATTCGTAGTCGGCGAAAACCTTAAACCTGAGGGGGGGGGGGGGGAGGGGAAAAATCAGCACCCCCAAAACGCACCGTGACCCCAAAGGGTGGGGAGAGGGGGCGGCGCTATGGGGCGGGGGACCCGCGGGGGGATCGGGGAACCCCAAAGTGGTGTCAGGAACCCAAAGGTGGGATCGGGACCCCCACAATGGGGTCAGGAACCCAATAATGGGATCGGGACCCCCACAGTGGGATCGGGACCCCCACAATGGGGTCAGGAACCCAATAATGGGATCGGGACCCCCACGATGGGTCCCAGACCTCCCCGACATCCCCCGTGCCCCGCAGTGACGCTGCACCCCCACATCCCACCGCACCCCACAGCTCCGACCCCACGGCTCTGCCCCATAGCCCCGCCCACAAGCGACCACACCCCCACGAAGCCCCGCCCCACCAAATGCCCCTCCCGGCTCTATGCTCCTCCCCCCTGAAGCCCCACCCATCCCCTGAAGCCCCTCCCCCCTCCCCGAGGCCACACCCACCGAGACCACGCCCACAATAAAGCCACGCCCACCCGCAGGCCCCGCCCCCAACAGGCCCCGCCCACTTCATATCTCACCCAAAGGCTCCGCCCCCTTTGCCCCCCCCCCCCAGTTGCCCCCCCTCATTTATCCGCCCCCCCATCGCGGTTCATGATGACGCAGACGATGTCCCGGAACAGCTCAGATCCCAACTGCCCTCCCCCCATTGACCCCCCACATTTACCCCCATTATTTGCCCCCCCCCCCATCTGCCCCCCCCCCATTTATTTGCCCCCCCCATCTGCCCCCTCTATGTGCCCCCCCCCATTTATTTGCCCCCCCATCTGCCCCCTCTATGTGCCCCCCCCCATTTATTTGCCCCCCCATCTGCCCCCCCCCCGTTACCGGTCGTGGTTCATGAGCATGTTGACGATGTCCCGGAACAGCTCCGGTTGCCGCGGGCTGAAGAATCCACTGCTCAACTGATCCACCGCCGTGCGCAGCTCCGGGAGGCGCTCGTAGAAGTCACGGGCGCAGTACCTGCACCCCAAAACCCGAACGGTCACCCCAAAACCCCAAGTGGGACCCCAAAAGCCACAGCAGATCCCAGACCCCCAGAGCGCAGCTCCGGGAGGCGCTCGTAGAAGTCACGGGCGCAGTACCTGCACCCCAAAACCCGAACGGTCACCCCAAAACCCCAAGTGGGACCCCAAAACCCCAAGTGGGACCCCAAAACCAAGCTGGAATCCCAAATCCCGAACGGGTAAAACCTCTCTGCCCCCACGTGACCCCATTCTGGCCCCCCCCACCCCACACATCCCCCCCTATGGGTCCTTCTCCCCCCATATGACCGCACTTCGGGTCCCTCTGCCCCACACAACCCCTCTTCTGGCCCCCCCCATCCCACACAACCCCTCTTCTGGGTCCCTCCGCCCCACACATCCCCCCTATGGGTCCCTCTCTCCCCCCCCGTGACCCCATTCTGGCCCCTCCCCCGCCCCACACATCCCCCCCTATGGGTCCCTCTCCCCCCATATGACCCCATTCTGGGTCCCTCTGCCCCACACATCCCCCCCTATGGGTCCCTCTCTCCCCGCACGTGACCCCATTCTGGCCCCCCCCCCGCCCCACACATCCCCCCCTATGGGTCCCTCTCTCCCCCCACGTGACCCCATTCTGGGTCCCTCTGCCCCACACATCCCCCCCTATGGGTCCCTCTCCCCCCATATGACCCCACTTCGGGTCCCTCTGCCCCACACAACCCCTCTTCTGGCCCCCCCCCACCCCACACATCCTCCCCTATGGGTCCCTCTCCCCCCATATGACCCCACTTTGGGTCCCTCCGCCCCACACATCCCCCCCTATGGGTCCCTCTCTCCCCGCACGTGACCCCATTCTGGCCCCCCCCGCCCCACACATCCCCCCCTATGGGTCCCTCTCCCCCCATATGACCCCACTTTGGGTCCCTCCGCCCCACACATCCCCCTCTATGGGTCCCCCTCTCCCCCCAGTGACCCCATTCTGGCCCCCCCCCACCCCACACATCCCCCCTATGGGTCCCTCTCTCCCCCCACGTGACCCCATTCTGGGTCCCTCCGCCCCACACATCCCCCCTAACGGACCCACCCCCCCGCCCCCCCCCAGCCCCACACATTCCGTGGGGCGCACCCTTGTCTGTCGAGGCGCTCGACGTCGTCCACGCGCATCCCGAAGATGAAGAGGTTTTCCTCCCCCGCCTCCTCCGCCATCTCCACGTTGGCGCCGTCCATGGTCCCGATGGTCAGAGCCCCGTTCAGCATGAACTTCATGTTCCCCGTCCCCGACGCCTCCGTCCCCGCCGTGCTGATCTGCTCCGACAGGTCCGCGGCCGGGATCACTGAAATGTGGGGCAGGGTGTGGGGTGAGATGTGTGGGGTGAGATGTGTGGGGCACAATGTGTGGGGCAGGGCCATGTTCCCCGTGCCCGACGCCTCCGTCCCCGCCGTGCTGATCTGCTCCGACAGGTCCGCGGCCGGGATCACTGTGTGGGGAGATGTGGGGTGAGATGTGGGGCAGGGTGTGTGGGGCAGGGTGTGTGGGGTGAGCTGTGGGGCACGATGTGTGGGGCAGGGCCATGCTCCCTGTGCCCGACACCTCCGTCCCCGCTGTACTGATCTGCTCTGACAGGTCTGCGGCCGGGATCACTGTGTGGGGAGATGTGGGGCGCAATGTGTGGGGTGAGATGTGGGGCGCAATGTGTGGGGTGAGCTGTGGGGCGCAATGTGTGGGGTGAGCTGTGTGGGTGCAGTGCTGATCAGCTCCGAGAGGTCCACGGCCGGGATCACTGCAGTGTGGGGAGACGTGGGGCAGATGTGTGGGGTGGGGCACGCTGTGGAGCTCTGCCCCACAGCCCCATGGACCCTTCTCAGCCCCACAACGCCCCACAGCGCCCCACAGCGCCCCACACGCACCCTTCTCGGCCAGGGAGATGCGGTAGTTCTCGAGGAAGATGACTTTGAGTCGGTCCCCCACGGCCCCACAGCGCCCCACATCCCCAGCCCCATAGCGCCCCACAGCGCCCCACACCATCCCCAGCCCCACAGCGCCCCACAGCGCCCCACAGCGCCCCACACGCACCCTTCTCGGCCAGGGAGACGCGGTAGTTCTCGAGGAAGATGACTTTGAGTCGGTCCCCCACGGCCGGGTCGTGGTTCACCACGTCCCCGATGGAGGTGATGAGTTTGATGATCAGCTTCGCCATGTGGTACCCGGGCGCGGCCTGTGGGGCGGACCCACAGCGACCCATAGCGTGACCCACAGCGACCCACAGCGTGACCCACAGCGACCCACAGCGTGACCCACAGCGTGACCCACAGTGTGACCCACAGCGACCCATAGTGTGACCCACAGCGACCCACAGCGTGACCCACAGCGACCCATAGCGTGACCCACAGCAACCCACAGCGTGACCCATGGAGTGACCCACAGCGTGACCCACAGCGTGACCCACAGCGACCCATAGAGTGACCCACAGCGACCCATAGCGTGACCCACAGCGACCCACAGCGACCCACAGCGTGACCCACAGCGACCCATAGAGTGACCCACAGCGACCCATAGCGTGACCCATAGAGTGACCCACAGCGACCCACAGCGTGACCCACAGCGACTCATAGCGTGACCCACAGCGACCCACAGCAACCCACAGCATGACCCATAGCGTGACCCATAGCAACCCATGAGGGACCCATAGCGACCCGTAGAGTGACCCACAGCGACACATAGCGTGACCCACAGATTGACCCACAGTGTGACCCATGGAGTGACCCATCGTGACCAATGGAGAAGCCCATAGCGACCCATAGAGTGACCCATAGCGCGACCCATAGAGTGACCCATAGCATGACCCATAGCGTGACCCATAGCGACCCATAGAGGGACCCATAGAGGGACCCATAGAGTGACCCACAGCGACCCATAGCGTGACCCATAGCAACCCATAGAGGGACCCATAGCGACCCATAGCGTGACCAACAGCGACCCACAGCAACACACAGAACCCCATAGGAACCCCCTGCCCCACAGAACCCCATAGGAACCCCACCCCACATCCCCTCCACCCCACATCCCCTCCACCCCACAACTCCCTGCCCCACACCCCCTGCCCCACATCCCCCCTCACCTTTCCTCCGATCATAACAGTTCGGGGCACGAAGGGTTTGTTCGGTTCCTTCTTAATTCCTGAGGGAAAGAGAGGGGTGTGGGGCAGGGGATGTGGGGCAGGGGATGTGGGGCAGGGGATGTGGGGCAGGGGGATGTGGGGTGGGAGGATGTGGGGTGGGGGGCACATGGGGGGAGATGTGGGGTGGGGGGCACACTGGGGGGATGTGGGGTGGGGGAGACGTGGGGCAGGGGGCACACGGGGGGGGATGAGGGATGGGGGTCAGGTCCCATGGGGTGGGGTCTGTGGGGGAGTTGTGGGTCCTGTGGGGTGGGGTCTGTGGGGCGGAGGGGTGTGGAGTGGGGGTCCCATGGGCCGTGGGTCCCACAGGGTGGGGATCTGTGGGTCAGTGTGGGTCGGAGCGGTTGAGCGGCTGTGTGTGGTACCGCAGTGTGTGGCTGTGTCGCTGTGTTGTTGTGTCGTTGTGTCGCTGTGTTGTTGTGTCGTTGTGTTGTTGTGATGTTGTGTCGCTGTGTTGTTGTGTCGCTGTGTCGTTGTGATGTTGTGTCATTGTGATGTTGTGTCGTTGTGTCATTGTGTCGCTGTGTTGTTGTGTCATTGTGTCGTTGTGTCATTGTGTCACTGTGTCGCTGTGTCACTGTGTCATTGTGTTGCTGTGTCGTTGTGTCGCTGTGTTGTTGTGTCGTTGTGTTGCTGTGTTGTTGTGTCGTTGTGTCGCTGTGTTGTTGTGTGGCTGTGTCGTTGTGATGTTGTGATGTTGTGTTGTTGTGTTGCTGTGTCGTGTCGCTGTGTTGTTGTGTCGTTGTGTCCCTGTGTCGCTGTTTTGCTGTGTCGTTGTGATGTTGTGTTGTTGTGTTGCTGTGTCATTGTGTCGCTGTGTCATTGTGTCGCTGTGTCATTGTGTTGCTGTGTCGCTGTGATGTTGTGTTGCTGTGTCGTTGTGTCGCTGTGTCGTTGTGATGTTGTGTTGTTGTGTCGCGGTGTCGCTGTGTCGTTGTGATGTTGTGTTGTTGTGTCGCGGTGTCGCGGTGTTGTTGTGATGTTGTGTTGTTGTGTCGCGGTGTCGTTGTGATGTTGTGTTGTTGTGTCGCGGTGTCGTTGTGATGTTGTGTTGTTGTGTCGCGGTGTCGTTGTGATGTTGTGTTGTTGTGTCGCGGTGTCGCTGCGCACTCACTGTTGTACAGCGTGATGACGTGGAGGCAGTTGAGCAGTTGCCGTTTGTACTCGTGGATGCGCTTCACCTGAACGTCGAACAGCGCCGCCGGGTTCACGCGCACACCGTAATCGCGCTCCAACTGCGCCGCGAACTTCGCCTTGTTCTCCTGCGACCCACAGCGACCCACAGCGTGACCCACAGCGTGACCCACAGTGACCCACAGTGTGACCCACAGTGACCCACAGCGACCCACAGCGTGACCCACAGCGTGACCCACAGCGACCCACAGTGTGACCCACAAAGACCCATAGATTGACCCACGGCGACCCACAGCGACCCACAGTGACCCACAGTGACCCACAGCAACCCACAGCGTGACCCATAAATCAACCCATGGTGTGACCCACAGCGACCCACAGCGACCCACAGCATGACCCACAGCGACCCATAGATTGACCCACGGCAACCCACAGCAACCCACAGCATGACCCACAGCGACTCACAGCGTGACCCACAGTGACCCACAGCGACCCACAGATTGACCCACAGCGACCCACGGCGTGACCCACAGATCAACCCATGGTGTGACCCACAGCGACCCACAGCGTGACCCACAGATCAACCCATGGTGTGACCCACAGCGACCCATAGAGTGACCCATAGTAGGAGACATAACAGGGCCAATAGTGCCCCATAGCCACCCCACAGCTGCCCCACACCCCTGCCCCACAGCCGCCCCATAGCTGCCCCACACCCCTGCCCCACGGCCACCCCACGGCCACCCCACGGCCGCCCCACAGCCGCCCCACACCTGCTTGACTTTGGCGACGTCGCGGATGAAGGCGTCGTCGTCCACCAGCGCTTTGAGGCGCTGCAGCTGATCCAGATCGGCCACGAACTCATCCCCGATGCGCTGTGGGGCAGAGTGGGGCTGAGAGCGGGACCCACAGCGCCCCACAGCTGCCCCACAGCGCCCCATAGCGCCCCTCAGCACCCCATAGCACCCCATAGCGCACCTCGGCGATGACCTCGGCCAGCCCCGGGTTGCAGAGCAGCAGCCATTGCCGTGGGGTGATTCCCAGCCCCATAGCGCCCCACAGCTGCCCCATAGCGCCCCATAGCACCCCACAGCTGCCCCATAGCGCCCCATAGCGCCCCACAGCTGCCCCATAGCGCCCCACAGCTGCCCCATAGTGTCCCATAGCGCCCCACAGCTGCCCCATAGCACCCCACAGCTGCCCCATAGCGTCCCACAGCTGCCCCATAGCGCACCTCGGCGATGACCTCGGCCAGCCCCGGGTTGCAGAGCAGCAGCCATCGCCGTGGGGTGATCCCGTTGGTTTTGTTCTGGAATTTGTGTGGGTCAAGTTCGTAGAAGTCCTTAAATCTGTGGGGCACAGACGGGCGCTGCTCAGACCCACAGCGCCGCGCGGGAGCGGCCCCGACCCACAGCCATCGCACACACGTGACGCGCGTGCCCCACGCCCGCCCCACGCGCCCCACATGTGCCCCACGCACACGCTCTGCTCGAGGACGTCGGAGGGGATCTGACCCACAACCGTCGCACACACGTGACACACGCACGTCACACGTGACACACACATGACACACACGACACACACCTGCCCCACGCCCGCCCCACGCGCCCCACGTGCCCCACGCACACGCTCTGCTCGAGGACGTCGGAGGGGATCTGACCCACAACCGTCGCACACACGTGACACACGCACGTCACACGTGACACACACATGACACACACGACACACACCTGCCCCACGCCCGCCCCACGCGCCCCACACCCGCCCCACGCGCCCCACGTGCCCCACGCACACGCTCTGCTTGAGGACATCAGAGTGGATCTGACCCACAACCATCACACACACGTGCCCCACGCCTGCCCCACGCACCCCACACACCACACATGTGCCCCACACGTGCCCCACACACCCCACACCTGCCCCACACCTGCCCCACGCGCCCCACGCACACGCTCCGCTTGAGGATGTCAGAGTGGATCTGACCCACAACCATCACACACACGTGCCCCACACCTGCCCAACACACCCCACGCCTGCCCCACATGCCCCACATGCGCCCCACGCGCCCCACGTGCCCCACACGCGCCCCACGCACATGCTCTCATCCTGCTTGAGGATTTCGGAGTGGATCTGACCCACAACCATCACACACACGTGCCCCACGCCTGCCCCACGTGCCCCACACACCACACACGTGCCCCACACGCCCCACACACCCCACACCTGCCCCACGCGCCCCACGCACACGCTCCGCTTGAGGATGTCGGAGTGGATCTGACCCACAACCATCACACACATGTACCCCACGCCTGCCCCATGCCTGCTCCACGTGCCCCACGTGCCCCACACGCGCCCCACACGCGCCCCACACGTGCCCCACGCGCCCCACGCGCCCCACGCGCCCCACGCACACGCTCTGCTTGAGGATGTCGGAGTGGATCTGCGCGACGCCGTTGACCGCGTGCGACCCGGCGATGCAGAGATGCGCCATATTGATGCGCTTCACCGCGCCCTCCTCCACCAGCGACATCCGGCGCAGGCGGTCGTGGTCCCCCGGGAACGACGCGTACACGCGCTGTGGGGCAGACCCACAAGTGTGGGGCGGGACCCATAGATGGGGGGCAGAGCCACAAGTGTGGGGCAGACCCACAAGTGGGGGGCGGGATCCATAGATGGGGGGCAGACCCACAAGTGTGGGGCGGTATCCATATATAGGGGTCAGACACACAAGTGTGGGGCAGACCCACAAGTGGGGGCTGGGACCCATAGATGGGGGGCAGACCCACAGGCATTGGGTGGGATCCATATATAGGGGTCAGACCCACAACTGTGGGGCAGACCCACAAGTGGGGGCTGGGACCCATAGATGGGGGGCAGACCCACAGGCATTGGGTGGGATCCATATATAGGGGTCAGACCCACAACTGTGGGGCAGACCCACAAGTGTGGGGCGGGACCCATAGATGGGGGGCAGACCCACAAGCATTGGGCGGGATCCATATATAGGGGTCAGACCCACAAGTGTGGGGCCCCAGAGACCCCCTCCCCCACAATCCCCCACCCCACTTCTCCCCACCCCACCCCCACCCAACACCCCAGCCCCACACACCCCCGCCCCACATCCCCCTGCCCCACATCCCCCTGCCCCACACCCTCCTACCCCTCACCCCCGCCCCACACTCCCCCGCCCCACACACCCCCACCCCACACACCCCCACCCCACTTCCCCCTACCCCTCAACCCCACCCCACATCTCCCTGCCCCACATCCCCCTACCCCACTTCCCCCCACCCCCACCCCTCCCCGCCCCACACCCCCCCGCCCACCATCTCCCTGCCCCACATCCCCCTACCCCACTTCCCCCCACCCCCACCCCTCCCAGCCCCACACCGCCGCCCCGCCCCACACCCGCCCGCCCCACGGCGCGCCCCATACGTCGAGGAAGCGCCGGTTGATCTCGTAGATGATCTCGAGGTGCCGCGGCAGCAGCGCCTCCAGGAGCCCCACGGGCCAACGCTCCAACGCCTCCGGCAGCACCGTGTGGTTCGTGTACGCGCACGTGCGCACCGTGATGTCCCACGCCTGCAGTGTGTGGGGCAGACCCATAGACAGCTGCCCCATAGATAGCCAGCCCTGCCCCACAGATAGCCCTGCCCCATAGATAGCCAGCCCTGCCCCATAGATAGCCCTGCCCCATAGATGGATAGCCCTGCCCCATAGATAGCCAGCCCTGCCCCATAGATAGCCCTGCCCCATAGATGGATAGCCCTGCCCCATAGATAGCCAGCCCTGCCCCATAGATAGCCCTGCCCCATAGATGGATAGCCCTGCCCCATAGATGGATAGCCCTGCCCCATAGATAGCCAGCCCTGCCCCATAGATGGATAGCCCTGCCCCATAGATAGCCAGCCCTGCCCCATAGATGGATAGCCCTGCCCCATAGATAGCCAGCCCTGCCCCATAGATAGCCCTGCCCCATAGATAGCCAGCCCTGCCCCATAGATAGCCCTGCCCCATAGATGGATAGCCCTGCCCCATAGATAGCCAGCCCTGCCCCATGGCAGCACCGTGTGGTTCGTGTACGCGCACGTGCGCACCGTGATGTCCCACGCCTGCAGTGTGTGGGGCAGACCCATAGACAGCTGCCCCATAGATAGCCAGCCCTGCCCCACAGATAGCCCTGCCCCATAGATAGCCAGCCCTGCCCCATAGATAGCCCTGCCCCATAGATAGCCAGCCCTGCCCCATAGATGGATAGCCCTGCCCCATAGATAGCCAGCCCTGCCCCATAGATGGATAGCCCTGCCCCATAGATAGCCAGCCCTGCCCCATAGATAGCCCTGCCCCATAGATAGCCCTGCCCCATAGATAGCCAGCCCTGCCCCATAGATAGCCCTGCCCCATAGATAGCCAGCCCTGCCCCATAGATGGATAGCCCTGCCCCATAGATAGCCAGCCCTGCCCCATAGATAGCCCTGCCCCATAGATAGCCAGCCCTGCCCCATAGATGGATAGCCCTGCCCCATAGATAGCCAGCCCTGCCCCATAGATAGCCAGCCCTGCCCCATAGATAGCCCTGCCCCATAGATGGATAGCCCTGCCCCATAGATAGCCCTGCCCCATAGATAGCCAGCCCTGCCCCATAGATAGCCCTGCCCCATAGATAGCCAGCCCTGCCCCATAGATGGATAGCCCTGCCCCATAGATAGCCAGCCCTGCCCCATAGATAGCCCTGCCCCATAGATAGCCAGCCCTGCCCCATAGATGGATAGCCCTGCCCCATAGATAGCCAGCCCTGCCCCATAGATAGCCAGCCCTGCCCCATGGCAGCACCGTGTGGTTCGTGTACACGCACGTGCGCACCGTGATGTCCCACGCCCCATAGCACCCCGCCCCATAGCGCACCTTGTCCCAGCCCCATAGCGCCCCGCCCCATAGCGCACCTTGTCCCAGCCCCATAGCGCCCCGCCCCATAGCGCACCTTGTCCCAGCCCCATAGCACCCCACCCCATAGCGCCCAGCCCCATAGCACCCCGCCCCATAGCGCACCTTGTCCCAGCCCCATAGCGTCCCGCCCCATAGCGCACCTTGTCCCAGCCCCATAGCGCCCCGCCCCATAGCGCACCTTGTCCCAGCCCCATAGCGCCCCGCCCCATAGCGCACCTTGTCCCAGCCCCATAGCGCCCCGCCCCATAGCGCACCTTGTCCCAGCCCCATAGCGCCCCGCCCCATAGCGCACCTTGTCCCAGCCCCATAGCGCCCCGCCCCATAGCGCACCTTGTCCCAGCCCCATAGCGCCCCGCCCCATAGCGCACCTTGTCCCAGCCCCATAGCGCCCCGCCCCATAGCGCACCTTGTCCCAGCCCCATAGCGCCCCGCCCCATAGCGCACCTTGTCCCAGCCCCATAGCGCCCCGCCCCATAGCGCACCTTGTCCCAGCCCCATAGCGCCCCGCCCCATAGCGCACCTTGTCCCAGCCCCATAGCGCCCCGCCCCATAGCGCACCTTGTCCCAGCCCCATAGCGCCCCGCCCCATAGCGCACCTTGTCCCAGCCCCATAGCGCCCCGCCCCATAGCGCACCTTGTCCCAGCCCCATAGCGCCCCGCCCCATAGCGCACCTTGTCCCAGCCCCATAGCGCCCCGCCCCATAGCGCACCTTGTCCCAGCCCCATAGCGCCCCGCCCCATAGCGCACCTTGTCCCAGCCCCATAGCGCCCCGCCCCATAGCGCACCTTGTCCCAGCCGAGCTTCTCCTCGTCCACGAGGATGCGCATGAGTTCGGGGATGGCGAGAGACGGGTGTGTGTCGTTCAGCTGGATCGCCACCTGCGCGTGCAACGCACACTCAGCCGCGCGCGGGGGGGTCACGCGTGGGAGGGGGTCACGCGTGGGGGGGGGTCACGCGTGGGAGGGGGTCACGCATGGGGGGGTCGCGCATGGGGGGTTCACGTGGGAGGGCTCACATGGGGGTGGTTCACACGTGGGGGGTCACGTGTGGGGGGTTCACATGTGGGAGGTTTGCACGTGGGGGGGCTCACGTGGGGGTGTTTCACGCGTGGGGGGTTGGCACATTGGGGGGTCACGCGTGGGGGGGTCACATGGCGGGGGTTCGAACGTGGGGGGTTCGCACGTGGGGGGGTTCACATGTGGGGTTTTACATGTGGGGGGCTCACGCGTGTGGCCTTCACGTGTGGGGGGGTCCACACTCATCGTGCACTCGTTGCACACTCGTTGCACACACGCGTGTCACCTTGTCGGGGACGGCCTCGAACTGTGTCCTCACGGGGTCACACACACAGCGTCACACCCGCACGTGTCACACCCCCACGTGTCACACACCCCTGCCTGTTTCACAGTCCTTGCACACTCGTCGCACACTCGTTGCACACGCGCGTGTCACCTTGTCGGGGAAGGCCTCGAACTGTGTCCTCACGGGGTCTCTGCTGCCGAACTTGGCGGACTTGAAGCGCCGCACGACGTCGTGCAGCGTGGCCGCCACCACAAAGTACTCCTGCTTCAATCGCAGCTCCTTCCCCTCGAAGAACTGCAGCCAGACCCACAGCGCTGCCCCATAGCGCCCCACAGATGGACAGCCCACCCCACAGCGCCCCATAGCACCACCCCACAGCTTCAATCGCAGCTCCTTCCCCTCCAAGAACTGCAACCACACCCACAGCGTTGCCCCATAGCGCCCCATACGTGGACATTTCACCCCACAGCGCCCCATAGCGCCCCATAGAGCTCCACAGCAGCCCCCAGCGCCCCGTAGCACCCCCCAGCACCCCACAGTGCCCCACAGAGCCCCATAGAGCTCCACAGCACCCCCCAGCACCCCATAGTGCCCCTCAGTGCCCAATAGAGCCCCACAGTGCCCCATGGAGCCCCATAGAGCTCCACAGTGCCCCATAGCGCCCCATAGTGCCCCATAGAGCCCCCCAGCGCCCCATAGTGTCCCCCAGTGCCTCATAGCGTCCCATAGCGCCCCCCAGCGCCCCATAGCACCCCATAGAGCCCCCCAGCACCCCATAGCGCCCCATAGAGCCCCCCAGTGCCCCATAGCACCCCATAGTGCCCCATAGTGCCCCCCAGCATCCCATAGTGCCCCATAGTGCCCTATAGCGCCCCCCAGCATCCCATAGCGCCCCATAGCGCCCCCAGCGCCCCATAGCGCCCCATAGAGCCCCCCAGCGCCCCATAGTGTCCCCCAGCCCCCCATAGCGCCCCATAGAGCCCCCCAGCATCCCATAGCGCCCCATAGCGCCCCATAGAGCCCCCCAGGGCCCCATAGCGCCCCATAGAGCCCCCCAGCGCCCCATAGTGCCCCATAGCACCCCATAGTGCCCCATAGTGCCCCCCAGCATCCCATAGTGCCCCATAGTGCCCCATAGCGCCCCCCAGCATCCCATAGCGCCCCATAGCGCCCCCAGCGCCCCATAGCGCCCCATAGAGCCCCCCAGCGCCCCATAGTGTCCCCCAGCCCCCCATAGCGCCCCATAGCGTCCCCCAGCGCCCCATAGCGTCCCCCAGCGCCCCATAGCGCCCCATAGAGCCCCCCAGCGCACTGACGTTGTCGTTGGGGTAGAGGACGCGGGAAATGTTCTCGGCCAAATTCCGGTCCAACACCGCCTGAATGTAACCGCCCACATTGACTGCGGGGACAGCGGCGTCAGCGCGGCGTGTGGGGCGCAGAGCGCGGTGTGGGGCGGGGGGTGGGGGGGTGGGGGGCGTGGGTGTGGGGCGGGGAGTGTGGGGGCACGGGGTGGGGGGAACGGGGGGTGGGGTGGGGGGGTGGGGGGCATGGGCGGTGGGGCACAGCATGGGGTGTGGGGGGCACGGGGTGTGGGGCGGGGGGTTGGTGCAGGAGGGGTGGGGGGCACAGGGGGTGTGGGGCAGTGGGATGTGTGGGGCAGGGTGACGTGTGGGGCAGGGTGATGTGTGGGGCAATGGGATCTGTGGGGCAGGGCACTGTGTGGGGCAGGGTGATGTGTGGGGCAGGGTGATGTGTGGGGCAATGGGATCTGTGGGGCAGGGCACTGTGTGGGGCAGGGTGATGTGTGGGGCAGGGTGATGTGTGGGGCAATGGGATCTGTGGGGCAGGGCAATGTGTGGGGCAGGGCGCCGTGTGGGGCAGTGGGATCTGTGGGGGAGGGCGCCGTGTGGGGCAGGGCGATGTGTGGGGCGATGTGTGGGGCAGGGCGATGTGTGGGGCGATGTGTGGGGCGATGTGTGGGGCGATGTGTGGGGCAGGGCACCGTGTGGGGCAGGGCGCTGTGTGGGGCAGGGTGCTGTGTGGGGCAGTGGGATCTGTGGGGCAGGGTGATGTGTGGGGCAGGGCGCCGTGTGGAGCGATGTGTGGGGCAGGGCGATGTGTGGGGCGCTGTGTGGGGCGATGTGTGGGGCAGGGCGATGTGTGGGGCAGGGCGATGTGTGGGGCGATGTGTGGGGCAGGGCGATGTGTGGGGCGATGTGTGGGGCGATGTGTGGGGCGATGTGTGGGGCAGGGCGATGTGTGGGGCGATGTGTGGGGCAGGGCACCGTGTGGGGCAGGGCGATGTGTGGGGCGATGTGTGGGGCAGGGCAATGTGTGGGGCGATGTGTGGGGCGATGTGTGGGGCAGGGCGATGTGTGGGGTGATGTGTGGGGTGATGTGTGGGGCGATGTGTGGGGCAGGGCGATGTGTGGGGCGCTGTGTGGGGTGATGTGTGGGGCAGGGCGATGTGTGGGGCGCTGTGTGGGGCGATGTGTGGGGCAGGGTGCCGTGTGGGGCGATGTGTGGGGCAGGGTGATGTGTGGGGCGATGTGTGGGGCGATGTGTGGGGCAGGGCGCTGTGTGGGGCGATGTGTGGGGCAGGGCGCTGTGTGGGGCGATGTGTGGGGCAGGGCGCCGTGTGGGGCGATGTGTGGGGCAGGGCGCCGTGTGGGGCGCGGTACGCACAGTCCTTGAGGTTGAAGTCGTTGGGGGCGCGCGCGGACCAGAGCCGCATCGTATTGACCGTATTGTTGCGGTATCCGGGAACCGGAGTGTCGTACGGCAGCGCCAGCACCACCTGCGCGTGCAACACCCGCGGGGCACACGCGTGTGCAACAACACCGCGGCACGCGCGTGTGCGACACCGCCCCCACTCCGCTCCCCCCCCGGTGCTCCCCTCCCCCGCTCAGATCTCTCTTGCACACCCCCCGCCTCGTGCCCCCTTGCCCCCCGCCGTCGCACACCCCTTGCACACTTGCCCCTCTCACACTCGCCCCCTCGCACACTCATCCTCTCACACTGCCCCTGGCACATCCTTGCACGCTCCCCCCTCGCACACTCATCCTGTGCACACTCACCCCTCGCACACCTGTCCCTTGCACACTCCTCCCTCACACACTCCTCCCTCACACACTCCTCCCTTGCACACTTGTTCCCTCGCACACCTCTCCCATTGCACACTCATCCCTTGCACTCCTCCCTCATACACTCCCCCCTCGCACACTCCTCCCGTGCACACTCCTCCCTCACCCACCGATCCCTTGCACACTCATCTCTCACCCACATGTCCCTCACACTCCTCCCTTGCACACTCATCCCGTGCGCACTCATCCCTCCCCGTTGCACACTCACTCCCCGCCGCACACTCACTCCCTGTTGCACACTCTCCCCTTTGCACACTCCCCGTTGCACACTCACTCCCCGTTGCACACTCACTCCCTGTTGCACACTCACTCCCCGTCGCACACTCACTCCCCGTTGCACACTCACTCCCCGTCGCACACTCACTCCCTGTTGCACACTCACTCCCCGTCGCACAGTGACTCCCCGTTGCACAGTGACTCCCCGTTGCACACTGACTCCCCGTCGCACACTCACTCCCCGTCGCACACTGACTCCCCGTTGCACACTCACTCCCCGTCGCACACTGACTCCCCGTTGCACAGTGACTCCCCGTTGCACACTGACTCCCCGTTGCACACTCACTCCCCGTCGCACACTGACTCCCCGTTGCACACTCACTCCCCGTCACACACTGACTCCCCGTTGCACAGTGACTCCCCGTTGCACACTGACTCCCCGTCGCACACTCACTCCCCGTCGCACACTGACTCCCCGTTGCACACTCACTCCCCGTCACACACTGACTCCCCGTTGCACAGTGACTCCCCGTCGCACACTGACTCCCCATTGCACACTCACTCCCCGTTGCACACTGACTCCCCGTTGCACAGTGACTCCCCATCGCACACTGACTCCCCGTTGCACACTGACTCCCCGTTGCACACTGACTCCCCGTTGCACACTCACTCCCCGTCGCACACTGACTCCCCGTCGCACACTGACTCCCCGTTGCACACTGACTCCCCGTTGCACACTCACTCCCCGTCGCACACTCACTCCCCGTCGCACACTGACTCCCCGTTGCACACTCACTCCCCGTCGCACACTGACTCCCCGTTGCACACTGACTCCCCGTTGCACACTCACTCCCCGTCGCACACTGACTCCCCGTTGCACACTGACTCCCCGTTGCACACTCACTCCCCGTTGCACACTGACTCCCCGTCACACACTCACTCCCTGTCGCACAGTGACTCCCCGTTGCACACTGACTCCCCGTTGCACACTGACTCCCCGTCACACACTCACTCCCCGTTGCACACTGACTCCCCGTCGCACAGTGACTCCCCGTTGCACACTGACTCCCCGTCACACACTCACTCCCCGTTGCACACTCACTCCCCGTCGCACACTGACTCCCCGTCGCACAGTGACTCCCCGTTGCACACTGACTCCCCGTTGCACACTGACTCCCCGTTGCACACTGACTCCCCGTTGCACACTCACTCCCCGTTGCACACTGACTCCCCGTCACACACTCACTCCCTGTCGCACAGTGACTCCCCGTTGCACACTGACTCCCCGTTGCACACTGACTCCCCGTCACACACTCACTCCCCGTTGCACACTGACTCCCCGTCGCACAGTGACTCCCCGTTGCACACTGACTCCCCGTCACACACTCACTCCCCGTTGCACACTCACTCCCCGTCGCACACTGACTCCCCGTCGCACAGTGACTCCCCGTTGCACACTGACTCCCCGTTGCACACTGACTCCCCGTTGCACACCTGCGTGTCGAGCCACTTGGCGCCGTCGTGCGAGTGCTCCACGCGGCCGTAGAAGTGCACGGGGATGGTGTACTCGGGACGCGCCTTTTCCCACGGGTTCCCATAGCGCAACCAGTCGTCCGCCTCCTCCACCTGGGGGGCAGACCCACAGCGTGACCCACACACTGACCCACACACTGACCCACACATTGACCCACACACTGACCCACACATTGACCCACACAGTGACCCACACATTGACCCACACACTGACCCACACATTGACCCACACATTGACCCACACATTGACCCACAGCGTGACCCACACACTGACCCACACACTGACCCACACATTGACCCACACATTGACCCACACATTGACCCACACACTGACCCACACAGTGACCCACACACTGACCCACACATTGACCCACACATTGACCCACACATTGACCCACACATTGACCCACACACTGACCCACACATTGACCCACAGCGTGACCCACACATTGACCCACACATTGACCCACAGCGTGACCCACAGCGTGACCCACACATTGACCCACACATTGACCCACACATTGACCCACAGCGTGACCCACAGCGTGACCCACACATTGACCCACACACTGACCCACACATTGACCCACACACTGACCCACACACTGACCCACACACTGACCCACACACTGACC
>JAUPFR010000064.1:27962-67909 GCA_036925125.1 Oreortyx pictus
GAGGGGATGGATGGAAGGGTGGAGGGAGAGAGTGAGGAGGGAGGGAAGGGAGGGAGGAAGAAGGAAAGGAAGGAAAGAGGGAAGGAAAGGAGGGAGGGAGGAAGGAGGGAAGGAAAGAAGAAGGAAGGAAAGGGAAGAGAAGAAAGGTGGGAAAGAAGGAAAGGAAAAGGAAGGAGAAAGGAAAGGGAAGAGAAGGAAAGGAAAGGGAAGGGTGGGAAGGGGAGGGAAGGAAAAAGGGAAGGAAGGGAAGGGAAGGGAAGGGAAGGGAAGGAAGGGAAGGAAGGGAAGGGAAGGGAAGGGAAGGGAAAGGGAAGGGAAGGGAAGGGAAGGGAAGGGAAGGGAAAGGGGAAAGGAAAGGGGAAAGGAAAGGGGAAAGGAAAGGTAGAGGAGGGGAGGAAAAGGAAAAGGAAAAGGAAAAGGAAAAGGAAAAGGAAAAGGAAAAGGAAAAGGAAAAGGAAAAGGAAAAGGAAGAGAAGTGCGGGTCTGTGCCCCGCAGGTCCTGGAGGCGGCGCTGTCGGCCGAGCGTTTGGTGCAGCGCTATGAGGCGTTGGCGGCGGAGCTGCTGCAGTGGATCGAGCGCACGGTGCTGGCGCTCAACGACCGCCGCATGGCCAACGCTCTGAGCGGCGTGCAGAGCCAGCTCCACGCCTTCAGCACCTACCGCACCGTGGAGAAGCCCCCCAAGTGAGCGCGGTGGGGAGATGTGGGGCAGGGTGGGGCTCTATGGGGCAGGGTGGGGCGTTATGGGGTGCTGTGGGGTGGTATGGGGCACGCAGAGCCAGCTGCACGCCTTCAGCACGTACTGCACCTGGAGAAGCCCAAGTGAGTGGGGAGGGGAGATGTGGGGCACTATGGGGCGCTATGGGGCAGGGTGGGTCTCTATGGGGCGCTATAGGGTGGTATGGGGAGCTATGGGGCCATACTGTGGCCATTCCAGGGCCATACTGGAACCCACACGGGGGCCATACTGGGAGCCATACTGGGACCATCCCAGTCCCATACTGGGAGCCATCCCAGGACCATCCCAGTTCCATACCTGCACCTATATGGGACCACAGTACGGCTGTAGTGGGACCATCCCAGTACCATACTGGGAGCTGTCCCGGTGCTGTCCCGGTGCCGTACTGGTGCCGTCCCAGTGCCATACTGGTGCCGTACTGGCGTGCAGGTTCATGGAGAAGGGGAACCTGGAGGTGCTGCTGTTCTCCATTCAGAGCCGCCTGCGTGCCAACCATCAGCGTGGCTTCGTGCCCCGCGACGGCACGCTGCTGCCCGACATCAACAAGGTGACCCCGCAGCGGCCCCACATGGCCCCACAGAGTCCCGTGTGGCCCCATAGAGCCCCACAGAGCCCTGTGTGACCCCATATGACCCCCCAGAGCCCTTTGTGACCCCATATAGCCCCATAGAGCCCCGTGTGACCCCATGGAGCCCTGTATCACCCCAAATGACCCCCCAGAGTCCTGTGTGACCCCATAGAGCCCCGTGTGACCCCATATGGCCCCATATAGCCCCATATAGCCCCATGTGACCCCATATTGCTCTGTGTAACCCCACATGGCCCCATCGAGCCCTGGGTGACCCCATATGGCTCCATATAGCCCCACGTGGCCCCATGTGACCCCACAGAGCCCTGTGTGACCTCATATGGCTCCATATGTCCCCATAACATCCCTGTATTTCCCCATAACATCCCTAAATATCCCCATAACGTTTCCTTATCTCCATCCGTCCCCATAACATTCCTATATATCCCCATATATCCCCATACTGTCCCCATATATCCCCGTCCATCCTCATAATGTCCCCATATGTCCCCACACCGTCCCTATATATCCCCACATATCCACACATATCCCTATAACATCTCCATATATCCCCACATAAACCCACATATCCCCACGACGTCCCCATATATCCCCGTATATCCCCGTCACGTCCCCATCCATCCCCATATATCCCCCCCCATCCCCACATATCCCCACACCGTCCCCATAATCTCCCTATATCCTCATCCATCCCCGCCTATCCCCCCATATCCCCCCACCGACCCCCTCCCCCACCATCCCCCCCCAACCCCCAACCCCGCGCCTCAACCCCGCCCCCTGTCGGCCGCGGCCGCGCAGGCGTGGGAGCGGCTGGAGAAGGCGGAGCACGGCCGCGAGGTGGCGCTGCGCGCGGAGCTGATCCGCCAGGAGAAGCTGGAGCAGCTGGCCGCGCGCTTCGAGCGCAAGGCGGCGCTGCGCGAGGCCTGGCTCAGCGACAACCAGCGCCTCGTGGCACAGGTGCGCGCAGCGCCCCCCCTGGGCGCGGTCCTCCAGAGAGCGGTGCGGATGATACGGGGCTCTGGGGGGGGGAGGGGGGGGGCCAGGTGGGCACAGCGCCCCCCCAAAGGTGCGGTCCTCCAGAGAGCGGTGCGGATGATACGGGGCTCTGGGGGGGGGAGGGGGGGGGCAGGTGGGCACAGCGCCCCCCCGGGGTGCGGTCCTCCAGAGAGCGGTGCGGATGATACGGGGCTCTGGGGGGGGGAGGGGGGGGGCCAGGTGGGCACAGCGCCCCCCCAAAGGTGCGGTCCTCCAGAGAGCGGTGTGGATGATACGGGGCTCTGGGGGGGAGGGGGGGGGGGCCAGGTGGGCACAGCGCCCCCCCGGGGTGCGGTCCTCCAGAGAGCGGTGCGGATGATACGGGGCTCTGGGGGGGGGAGGGGGGGGGCAGGTGGGCACAGCGCCCCCCCAAAGGTGCGGTCCTCCAGAGAGCGGTGTGGATGATATGGGGCTCTGGTGGGGGGGAGGGGAGGGGGGAGCATAGGGAGGCTGCTATGTGGGGGGGGGGCCAGGTGGGCACCCCCAGAACACATTATGAGGGCCAAAGGGACACCGCTATTGGGACGGGGGACCCCCAGAACCCACCCTGGGGCCATAGGGCCACTGATATGGGGAAGGGGACCCCATAACCCATCCTAAGGACCACAGAGACACTGCTATGGGGAGGGGGACCCCACAAGCCATCCTGGGGGCCACAGGGACACCACTATGGGGAGGGGGCACCTCCAGAACCCACCCTGGGGATGATAGGCACACCACTATGGTAAGGGGGACCCCCAGAACCCGTTATGAGAACCACAGGGACACCGCTATGGGGAGGGGGACCCCCAGAACCCACCCTGGGGCCATACGGACTCTGCTATGGGGAGGGGCACCCCCAAAACGACATCCCCCCCCCCCTCCCTTTTCCCCCCAGGACAACTTCGGCTCGGACATGCCGGCGGTGGAGGCGGCGGTGCGGAAGCACGAGGCGATGGAGACGGACATCGTGGCGTACGGCGAGCGCGTGCGGGCGGTGAGCGCGGTGGCGGCGGAGCTGGAGGCCGAGCGGTACCACGACGTGGGGCGCGTCCTGGAGCGCCGCGACACCGTGGGGCGGCTCTGGGTTTCCCTGCGGCGTTCGGTGGCCGAGCGGCGCGAGCGGCTGCTGCTGCACCTCGACGTGCAGAGGATGCTCACCGACCTTGAGCACCTGGCCGGATGGATGGGAGAGATGGAGGTGGGGGGAAATGGGAGTGGGGGTGTGGGGATGTGGGGGGGGGGGGGGAGGGGATTTGGGGGCGGGGGTGTGGGGTGGGAATGTAGGGGTGGGGATGTGGGGATGGGATGGGGATGGGATGGGGATTCGGGGGTGGGAGTGTGGGAATGGGATGGGATGTGGAGGTGGGGATGGGGGGATGGGATGGGGATTTTGGGGTGGGAGTATAGGGGTGGGGATGGGGACGTGGGGGTGGGGATGGGATGGGGATGTGGGAGTGGGGATTTGGGGGTGGGGGGTGGCGGTGAGATGAGGATTTGGGGGTGGGATGGGGATTTTTGGGTGGGGATATGGGGAGAGGGGAGTGGGGATGGGATGGAGATTTGGGGGTGGGAATGGGATGGCGATACAGGGGTGGGATGTGGGGAGGGGGGTGTGGGGATGGGAAGTGGTTCTGGTGTTGGTCCTGGTGTCGTTTGGGTGTCGTTCCGGTGTTGGTCCCGGCACCGTGTGCTGACGGCGGTTCCCACTCAGGTGCGGCTGCGGTCGCAGGATCTCGGGAAGCACCTGCACGGCGTGGACGACCTGCTGCAGCTGCACGCACTGGTGGAGGCCGACATCGCGGCGCAGGCGGAGCGCGTGCGGGCGGTGAGCGGCGCGGCGCAGCGCTTCACCGCGCCCGGGGATGGTGAGCGTGGCCGCGGGGCGGGGGCTGGGGGGGGCTGGAAGGGGAAACTCATCTATCGTGCTTCGAGGACCCAACCCGACCCCTTCTGTGGCCTCCAAGGACCTTTCTGACCCCACTCAACCCCTTCTGTGACCTTAAAGGACCCTTCCAACCCAACCCAACCCAACTCACCCCAACCCAACCCTCTCTATGATCTTCAAGGACCTTTCCAACCCAATCCAACCCAACTCAATCCTTTCTATGGCCTCGAAGAACCCTTCTGACCCCACTCAATCCCTTCTGTGACCTTCAAGGACCCTTCCAACCCAACCCAACCAAATCCAACCCAATCTAAGACCTTCCATGACCCTTCTGACCCACCCCACGATCTTCAAGGACCCTTCCAACCCAATCCAACGCAACCCAACCTACACTATAACCTTCAGGGACCCTCCCAACCCATCCCAACCCACCCCATGACCCCCAAGGACCCTCCTGCCCCACACCACCCCGCTCCACGTCCCCAGAGTTCCCTCCCACGCCAACCCCCGCTGCGGTGCCATGGCTGTGCCGTAGGCTACCAGCCGTGCGAGCCGGAGGTGGTGCGCGAGCGCGTGGCCACGCTGGAGCAGCGCTACCGGCAGCTGACGGAGCTGGCGGCCCAACGCCGCGCCAAGCTGGAGGAGTCGCGCCGCTTCTGGAAGTTCTTCTGGGACACGGGAGAGGAGGAAGCATGGATGCGGGAGCAGGAGCGGATCCTCTCCTCCGACGACGTGGGCCGGGACCTGACGAGCTCGCTGCGGCTGCTGAGCCGGCATGCCGCCTTCCGGCACGAGCTGAGCGGGCGCGCGGGGCCGCTGCAGCAGGCGTTGGAGCGGGGCCGGGCTTTGGTGGGCGAGGGGCACGAGGGGGCCCGGCGGGTGGGTGAGCGCGTGCAGGAGATGGAGGAGCGCTGGCGGGCGCTGGGAGCGCTGGCGGATGAACGCGAGCGGCGCCTGCGGGACGCGGCCGCGCTCTTCCAGTTCCAAGCGGAGGCAGCCGACGTGGAAGCGTGGCTGGAGGACGCGCTGCGCCTCTCGTCCAGCCCGGAGCTGGGCCACGATGAGTACTCGACGCGCAGCCTGGCAAGGCAGCACCGCGAGGTGCAGGAGGACGTGCGGGGCCACGGGCCCGCCATCGCCGCTCTGCACGAGCAGCTCCGGGCTCTGCCGGCCGATCTGTGCCGCGCTGCCGGCGTCACCGGGCAGCTGCCAGCGTTGGAGCGGCGCTACCAGGAGCTGGAGGAGCGAGCGGAGCGGAGGAGGGTGGAGCTGCAGGACGCGCTCAGCCTCTACACCATGCGCAGCGAGGCTGACGCGTGCAGGCTGTGGGTGGGAGAGAAGGAGCAGTGGCTGCACGCCATGCTGCTCCCCGACAAGCTGGAGGACCTGGAGGTGGTGCAGCAGCGGTGAGCGTGGCACGGACCCCTCCTCGGGGCTCGGGTTTGGTGGTTGAGGTCTCACCGTGGCTGCTGTGTGTCCGTAGGTTCGAGACGTTGGAGCCGGAGATGAACAACCTGGCGTCCCGCGTGGCTGCTGTCAACCGCATCGCCGATCAGCTGCTGGCATCCGACCAGCGCAACCAGGACAGCATCCGCGCCACGCGCGAGCAGCTCAACGCCAGGTGGGGACACATGGCCCAACTCAATGCAGCACAGCTCCGCCCCACACAGCACAGCCCATCTGGACCCACCTTAACCCACCCGTACCCAACTCACCCCATCCGGACCCAGTTCAACCCAATCAAATCCAACTCAACTCAGTTCAACCCATCCCACCCCAACTCAACCCATCCCAACTCAACTCAACCCAAACCAACTCAATTCAGCCCAACCTGTCTCAACTCAACTCATCCCAACCCAACCCAACTCAACCCATCCCAACTCATCCAACCCAACTCAACCCAGTTCAACTCAACCCAACCCAACTCATCCAACTCAACCCAAATCAACTCAATTCAGCCCAACCTATGAACTCAACTCATCCCAACTCAACCCAACCCAACCCAACTCAACCCAGTTCAACTCAACCCAACTCAATCCAACCCAACTCATCCAACTCAATCCAATCCAACTCAATTCAGCCCAACCTATCTCAACTCATCCCAACTTAACCCAACCCAACCCAACTCAACCCAGTTCAACTCAACCCAACTCATCCAACTCAACCCTAACTAACTCAATTCAGCCCAACCTATCTCAACTCAACTCATCCCAACTCAACCCAACCCAACTCAATTCAACTCAGTTCAACCCATTTCAACTCAACTCATCCCAGACTAACTCAATTCAGCCCAACCTATCTCAACTCAACTCATCCCAACTCAACCCAACCCAACTCAATTCAACTCAGTTCAACCCATTTCAACTCAACTCATCCAACCCAACCCAACCCAATGTCTCCCGACCCACATGACCCTCCTCAGGTGGGAGCGTTTCCGCGCCTTGGCCGATCAGAAGAAGGAAGCGCTGAGCTCGGCGCTCAACATCCACAACTACCACCTGGAGTGCACCGAGACGGCGGCGTGGATGAGGGAGAAAACCAAAGTCATCGAGTCCACCCAAGGGCTCGGCAATGACCTGGCGGGCGTCATGGCGTTGCAGCGCAAGCTGTCGGGCATGGAGCGTGACCTGGACGCCATCCAGGGCAAAGTGCTGGAGCTCCGCGCCGAGGCCGAGAAACTTTCGTCCGAACACCCGGAGCACGGGCCCGACATCTCCCAACGGCTGTCCCACATCGAGGAGCTGTGGGACGAGCTGCGGCGCTGCCTGCGGCGTCGCGAGGAGTCGCTGGGGGAAGCCAGCAAGCTGCAGGGCTTCCTGCGGGACGTGGCCGCCTTCCAGGCCTGGCTGTCGCGCACTCAGACGGCCGTGGCTTCCGACGACGTCCCGACCACATTGGCCGAAGCCGAGAGGTTGTTGAGCCAACACGAGAGCATCCGCAAGGAGATCGCGCACTATGGTGACGATTACCGCAGTGCCAGGGCCGTGGGGACGGAGGTGACGCGCGGACAGACGGACGCACAGCACGTGTTCCTGCAGCGGCGCATGGAGGCGTTGGACACGGGTTGGGAGGAACTGGGCAGGATGTGGGAGAACCGGCGCCGGGTGCTGGCACACGCCTTGGACTTCCAGCTCTTCCTGCGCGACGCCAAGCAGGTGGAGGGCGTCCTCAGCACGCAGGTGGGGGGATTGGGGGTGGGGGTGGGAGGCAAAGGGGGGGTAGGGGACACGGGGATGGCGTGGGATGGGGGGCGATGGTGGCACTGGGAGATGGTGGGGGACAGTGGGGGGTGGTGGTGGGACTGGGAGGCAATGGTGGCACTGGGGGATGGTGGTGGGACTGGGGTACAGTGGGGGGGGCAGTGGTGGCACTGGGGGACAGTGGAGGGCAATGGAGGCACTGGGGATGGTGGTGGCGGCACTGGGTGATAATGGTTGGCACTGGGGCTGGTGGTGGTGGCACTGGGGGGCTGTGGTGGCCCGGGGGGGGCGTGGTGGCCCTGGGGGTTGGTGTGGCCGGCGTGTTGGGCTCATGTTGTCGCACGGCGGCGCAGGAGTACGCGCTGTGGCACACGGAGCTGGCGGGCACGCTGCAGGGCGCGCAGGCGGCCGTCAAGAAGCACGAGGACTTCATGGGCACCATGGAGGCGGGCGGAGAGCGCGTGCACGCGTTGGTGGCCGCCGGCCGCAAACTGGTGGCCGAGGGCGGACCCCACGCTGACAAAGTCAGGGAGACCGTGGAGTCGGTGGAGAGCAGGTGGGGGGGAGGGGGGGGAACGGTGGGGGGAGAGGGGACCCCCAGGATGGTCCCTGGGGGGAAGAGGGGACCCCCAAGGGGAGAGGGGACCCCTATGGGGTGAGGGGACCCCCATGATGGTGCTCAAGGAGAAGGGACCCCCATGGGGTGAGGGGACCCACAGGACTGACCCCCCCACGGGGAGAGGGGACCCCTAGAATGGTCCTTGGGGGGAAGAGGGGACCCCCAAGAGGAGAGGAGACCCTTTGGACTGCCCCCCCAGGGGGAGAGGGGACCCCCATGGGGTGAGGGGACCCATAGGATGGTCCTCAGGGGGAAGAGGGGATCACCATGGGGTGAAGGGACCCCTAGGGTGGTCCCTGGGGGGAGAGGGGATCCCCTAGGGGAGAGGGGACCCCCATGGGGTGATGGGGACCCCCGCGCTCAGCCCACACTGCCCGCAGGCACCGCAGGAACCGTGAGGCAGCACAGGAACTGCTGGGGCGGCTGCGGGACAACGCAGAACTGCAGCGCTTCCTGAGGGACGGGCACGAGGTGGGGGCATGGGGGGGACGGGGGGGTGTGGGGGGGGTCATGGGGTGGGATGGGATGAGGATATGGGATGGGGACAGGACATGGGGTGGGGACATGATACAGCATGGGGGCAAGGGGATGGGGTCATGGCATTGGGACGTGGCACGGGGATATGGGATGGGGATATGGAATGGGGACGTGGCATTGGGATGGGGACACGGCATGGGGATGTGACATGAGAGGAGGACATGGGATGGGGATGTGGGGACAATGGGATGAGGACACGGCACTGGGACAAGGGATGGGATGGGCTTGTGGGGTTGGGACACAGGATGGGGACACAGGATGGGATGGGGATGTGGGATTGGGATGGGATGTGGGATGGGACATGGGATTGGGATGCAACATGACATTGGGACGGGGATGTGACAAGGGATGGGGACATGGGATGGAGACAGTGGGATGGAATGGGGACATGGGACGTGGATGTGACATGGGATGGGGCCATGGGGTCGGGACATGGGATGGGGACAGCGGGATGGGTTGGGGATGTGGCATTGGGATGGGAACATGGGACGCGGGGTCGGGCCATGGGGTGGGGCAACGGGGTGGCGTGGGGCCGTGTCTCGCATCTCCCCTTTCACCCGTCCGCGGGGCAGCTGACGCTGTGGATGGCCGAGAAGCTGCTGACGGCGCAGGACGCGTCGTACGAGGAGGCGCGCAGCCTGCACGGCAAGTGGCAGAAGCACCGCGACTTCACCGCGCTGCTGGCGTCGCACCGCGCCTGGCTCGACAAGGTGGCCGAGGTAACGGGGGGGGGGGGGGACGGGGGAGGGGATTGAGGGGAAAATGAGGGGAGGGGGGGGAATGAGGAGGGAAGGATATGAAGAGGGGGGGAATGGGGGGGGGGAATGAAGCAGGGAAGGGGGGGAATGAGGAGGGGGGAATGGGGGGGGAATGAGGAGGAGGGAATGGGGGGGAATGATGGTGGGGGCAGTGGGGGGTGGATATGAGAGGGGGGGAGTGGCGGGGTTGAATGAAGCAGGGAGGGGGGGAATAAGGAGGGGGGAATGATGGGGGGAATGGGGTGGGGGATAACAAGATGGGGGGAGGGAATGAGGAGGGGGGTAACAAGAGGGGCGGATGAGGGGGGGGAGAACGAGGAGGGGGGAATGGAGGGGGTGGAACGAAGTGGGGGGGTAATGAAGCGGGGGGGGTGTAACAAAGTAGCTGGCGGGGTAAGGAAGCAGATGGGGGGTAGGGAAGAGGGGGGGTCACAAAGTGGGGGGATAAGGAAACAAATGGGGGGTAATGAAGTATTTGGGGGGTTAAGGAGAAGGGGGAGTCACAAAGCAGGGGGGGGTAATGAAGCAGACAGGGGTGTAAGGAAACAGATGGGGGGGCAAGGAAGTAGCTGGTGGGTAAGGAGGCAAATGGGGGTGTAAGGAAGTGGGGGTGTAAGGAAGCGGGGCCCCCCCCCCGTTCCTGCAGGAGGGCGAGCAGCTGGCGCGGGCGAAGCCGGAGCTGAGCGCGGCGGTGTCGGAGGAGGTGTCGGCGCTGCGGCGGCGTTGGGAGGAACTGGAGGGGACGACGCGCGGCAAAGAGCGGCGGTTGTTCGACGCGCATCGCGCGGAGCTCTGCACGCAGTCGTGTGCAGCGCTGCGGACGTGGGCGGAGGCGGTGCGGGCGCAGCTCAGCTCCGACGACTACGGGAAGGACCTGACCGGCGTCGGGATACTGCTGCACAGGCAGCAGGTGGGGGGGGGAGGATGGGGGGGATGAGGGGGGAGGGGTGGGGGGCTGGGATTGATGGGGTCGGGAGAGGTGAAGATATGGGGGGGAGGAGGGTGGGGGGTGGGGGGTGAAGGTATGGGGGGGAGGAGGGTGGGGGGTGGGGGGTGAAGGTATGGGGGTGACGGGGTGGGGGCTGGGATCGATGGGGTTGGGGGAGGTGAAGATATGGGGGAGAGGGGGGCAGGGGGGGAGGAGGCAGGAAGGGGGAGGATGGGGGGAGGGGTGGGGGGAAAGGTATGGGGGGGAGGGGGAGGGGATTGGAGGGGGCGGGGGGGTGAGGGGATGGGGGGGAAGGTATGGGGGTGGGGGTGGGGGTTGGAGGGGGTGGGATTGATAGGGTGAAGGTATGGGGGGTGACAGGGTGGGGATGGGAAGTAGAGTATATGGGGGCAATGAGGGAAGGGGAAGGGGATGGGGGCATGGGATGGGGTCACAGGGGAGGAGGGGGGTTGGGGGGTCCACGCCCCTCCCCCCAATCTGACGGTGCTCCCCCACCGGTCCCGCAGCTGCTGGAGAAGCAGCTGGAGCTGCGCGAGCAGGAGCTGCGTGCGGTGCGCGCTCAGGCGGCGGCGCTGCGGCGCGAGGACGGCTCGGGGGCGGTGGAGGCGGCGGTAGCGGCAGTGGAGGAGCAGTTATCGGCGCTGCGCCGTCCCCTGAGCGCGCGGCGCCAACGCCTCGCCGCCTCCAAAGAGGAGCACCAGTTCCGCAGAGACCTGGAGGATGAGATCGTTGAGTGGGGGATGGGAGGGAGGGGGAGGGGGGGGCGTTGGGGGGGTAGGGGTGGGTGGGAGCGGACGCGGTGTGGATTGGGGGAGGGGGGAGGTGAGGATGCAACCAATGCAATGTGGCGCTTTCTGGGAGCTTTAAGGACACTCCCGACCCAACCCGACCCAACCCAACCCAACCCAACCCAACCCGGCCCATGGACTTGTGAGCTTTAAGGACCTTCCCAACCCAACCAAGACCAACCCATGCACCTGTGACCTTTAAGGACCTTCCCAACCCAACCCAACCCAACCCATTGAGTTTTGATCTTTAAAGACCCTCCCAACCCAACCAAGACCAACCCATGGACTTGTGATCTTTAAGGACCTTCCCAACCCAACCCAACCCAACCCAACCCATGAACTTGTGATCTTTAAGGACCTAACCCAACCCAACCCAACCCAACCCGACCCATGGACTTGTGACCTTTAAGGACCCTTCCAACCCAACCCATGCACCTGTGACCTTTAAGGACCCTTCCAACCCAAACAATGGACTTGTGATCTTTAAGGACCTTCCCAGCCCAACCCAACCCAACCCAACCCATGGACTTGTGATCTTTAAGGACCTAACCCAACCCAACCAAGACCAACCCATGGACCCGTGACCTTTAAGGACCCTTCCACCCGCCCCCATGCGCCCCATTCTCCCATTCCACGCTTCCCTGACCCACACCCCACATCTCCCCACAGCTGTGGGTGAAGGAGCGCCACCCGTTGGCCGTCTCCACCGACCACGGCAAAGACCTCCCCTCGGTGCAGCTGCTCATCAAGAAGAACCAGGTGGGTCCGTGATCCGTGATCCGTGATCTGTGGGTCTGTGAGTCCATGATCTGTGGTCCCGTGGGTCCGTAATCCATGGGTCCCTGATCCATGGGTCTGTGGGTCCACAGGTCTGTGATCTGTGGGTCTCTGGGTCCATTTGTCTGTGGGTCTGTGGATCCATGGGTCTCTGGGTCCATGGATCTGTGATCTGTGGTTCCATGATCTGTGGCCCTATGGCTCCACGATCCGTGCGTCTGTGGGTCCACGGGTCTATGATCCGTGGCCCCATGGGTCTGTGGGTCCATGATCTGTGGGTCTCTGG
This sequence comes from Oreortyx pictus, assembly GCA_036925125.1. Classification (NCBI taxonomy): domain Eukaryota; kingdom Metazoa; phylum Chordata; class Aves; order Galliformes; family Odontophoridae; genus Oreortyx; species Oreortyx pictus. Next base: position 40,107 of record JAUPFR010000064.1, read on the forward strand.
GTCCATGTGTCCGTGACCTGTGGCCCTGTGAGTCTGTGATCTGTGGGTCTGCGATCTATGGGTCGGTGTCCCTGTGCCCCCTGCTCACCCTGCTGCCTCCATGGGGTCGGTGATCCGTGGGTCTGTGGGTCAGTGTCCCCATGCCCCCCGCTCACCCCACTGCGTCCGCGGCTCCGTGATCCGTGGGTCCGTGATCTGTGGGTTGGTGTGCCCGTGCCCCCCGCTCACCCCATTGCCTCTGCGGGTCCGTGGCTCCGTGACCCGTGGCTCGGTGTCCCCGCGCCCCGCAGACGCTGCAGAAGGAGCTGCGCGGGCACGAGCCGCGCGTGGCGGAGCTGCTGGGGCGGAGCGGGGCGGCGGCGGAGGAGCGCGCGGCGGAACTGCGCTCCGCGTGGGCAGAGCTGCGGCGGCAGACGGAGCTGAGGCAGCGCCGCCTCGAGGGCGCCCACGCGGCGCAGCAGTTCTACCGCGACGCCGCCGAAGCCGAGGCGTGGATGGGCGAGCTGGAGCTGCACATGATGGCCCACGGCAGAGCCAAGGTGCGCCGCGCCCGCGCGCGGGACCCCTGCAGCCACGCGCGGGACCCCAGTATCCCCACATGGAACCCCGACAGCCCCGCACTGCACCCCCATGTTGCATCCCCACATGGAACCCCAACAGCCCCACACTGCACCCCCACATTGCTCCCCCACTCCCCTCATCGCCCCCCCACCCCCACATTGCACCCCCTTTCCCCCCCCACATCCCAACATTGCCCCCCCTCATCACCCCTCCATTGCCTCCCCTCGCTGCCCCCCCACTCCCCTCATTGCCCCCCCTCATTACCCCCCCTCACTGCCCTCCCCTCATTGCCCCCCCACCCCCCACATTGCACCCTTTCCCCCCCCACATCCCCACATTGCCCCCCCCATTGCCCCCCTCATCACCCCTCCCCATTGCCCCCCCTCGCTGCCCCCCCACTCCCCTCATTGCCCCCCCACCCCCACATTGCATCCCCTTTCCCCCCCCACATCCCCACATTGCCCCTCCCTCCTTGCCCCCGCACATTGCCCCCCCCATCACCCCTCCCCATTTCCCCCCCCTCATCGCCCCCCCCCGCTCACTGCCCCCCATTTCCCCCCGCGCGGGTCAGGACGAGCTGAGCGCGCAGGCGCTGCTGAGCAGACACGCGGTGCAGGAGCAGGCGCTGCGGGACTACGCGCGCACCGTGCAGCTGCTGGCCGCACAGAGCCGCCGCGTGGCCGAGGGGGGGCACCCCGACAGGTGCGTGGTTGGGGGGCTGGGGGGGGGACAGGGGGGTCCTGTGGGGGCTGGGAGGGGGACAGGGGGGTCCTGTGGGGGCTGGGGGGTGTCCTATGGGGAAAGAAGTGTCCTATGGGGCCAGTGGGTGTCTTATGAGGATAGTGGGCGTCCTATGGGTCTGACGGGCGCACTATGGGTCCGATGGGTGTCCTATGGGTCTGGCGGACACCCTATGGGTCCAACAGGCATCCTATGGGTCCGATGGGTGTCCTATGAAAATAGTGGGCGTCCTATGGGTCTGGTGGGCGTCCTATGGGTCTGACGGGTGCCCTATGGGTCTGATGGGTGTCCTATGGTTCCAATGGGCGTCCTATGGGTCTGACAGGCATCCTATGGGTCCGATGGGCATCCTATGGGTCTGGTGGACACCCTATGGGTCCAACGGGTGTCCTATGGGTGTGGTGGGCGCTCTATGGGTCTGATGGGCGTCCTATGGGTCCGATGGGCATCCTATGGGTCTGACGGGCATCCTATGGGTCTGGTGGGCGCCCTATGGGTCCGACGCGCATGTCGGCAGCGAGCGCCTGAGGCTGCGGCAGGGCCAGGTGGAGCAGCTGTACGCGGGGCTGACGGAGCTGGCGCAGGAGCGGCGCGCGCGGCTGACGGAGCAGCACGGGCTGTGCCAGCTGCGGCGCGACCTTGACGACCTGGAGCTGTGGATCTCCGAGCGGGAGATGGTGGCCGCCTCCCACGAGCTGGGCCAGGACTACGAGCACGTGACGGTGCGGGGTGGGGAGGGGGGAGGAGGATGATGATGGTGGGGGAATGGGGATGATGGTGGGGGGATGGGGATGATGGTGGAGGATGATGGTGGTGGGAGGATGGGGATGGTGGGGGGAGGATGATGATGGTGGGGGGATGGGGATGACGGTGGGAGGAGGATGATGATGGAGGATGATGATGGTGGGAGGATGGGGATGGTGGGGGGAGGATGACGACGGCACGAAGCTGAGCAGCTGGGCGTCCCCTCGGCGCAGATGTTGAGGGACAAATTCCGCGAGTTCTCGCGGGACACCAGCGGCATCGGGCAGGAGCGCGTGGACGCGCTGAACGCGGCGGCGGACGCGCTGATCGGGGCCGGGCACACGGACAGCGCCACGGTGGCCGAGTGGAAGGACGGGCTGAACGAGGCGTGGGCCGACCTGCTGGAGCTGATGGACACCAGGTCGCAGATGCTGGCGGCGTCCTACGAGCTGCAGCGCTTCTTCCACGATGCGGGCGAGACGTTGGAGAGGGTGCGGGAGAAGCAGAAGGAGCTCCCAGAGGAGGTGGGGAGGGACGTGAAGACAGCCGAGGCCATGCAGCGCATGCACAGCGCCTACGAGCACGATATCCAGGCGCTGAGCGCGCAGGTGAGGGAGGGGGAGGGGGACGGGGGTCCCAGAAGGGGGAGGAAGGGGTTGGGTTGGGTTGGGAGGGTCCTTGGAGGTCAAAGGAGACGTTGGGTTGGGTTGGAAGGGTCCTAGAAGGGTGAGGAAGGGGTTGGGTTGGGTTGAGAGGGTCCTTGGAGGACACAGAAAGAGTTGGTTTGGGTTGGGAGGGTCCTTGGAGATCATCGGGTGGGTTGGGTTGGGAGGGTCCTTGGAGATCATCGGGTGGGTTGGGTTGGGTTGGAAGGGTCCTTGAAGGGCATAGAAAGAGTTGGGTTGGGTTGGGAGGATCCTCGAAGGGCATAGGAGAGGTTGGGTTGGGTTGAGTTGGGTTGGGTGGATCCTTGGAGGTCAGAGAAGGGGTTGGGTTGGGTTGGATTGGGTTGGGAGGGTCCTTGAAGGTCATAGGAGAAGCTGGGTTGGGTTGGGCGGATCCTTGGAGATCAGAGAAGGGATTGAGTTGGGTCGGGAGGGTCCTTGAAGGTCACAGGAGAGGTTTGGTTGGGTTGGGTTGGGTTGGAAGGGTCTTTGGGGATCAGTGAAGGGGTTGTGTGGGTCAGAAGCCTCCCCACAGATCATAGGTGGGGTTGGGTTGAGTCGGAAAGGTCCTGGAAGGTCACGGAAGGGGTTCAGGTGGGGTCGGAATGGTCCTGGAAGAGCGCGTGGCGGCGAGCCGCTGTCCTTGCTCCGCCGCAGGTCCGCCAGGTTCAGGACGACGCGGCGCGCTTGGAGAAGGCGTACGCCGGCGAGAAGGCGGCCGACATCCGTCGGCACGAGCAGGCGGTGAGCCAGGCGTGGGCCGAGCTGCGGCGCAGCAGCCAGGAGCGCCGGCGGCTGCTGCTGGACACGGTGGACAAGTTCCGCTTCCTACGCGCCGTGCGGGACCTGCTGCTCTGGATGGACGGCGTCCGCCTGCAGATCGAGGGCCAGGAGCGGCCGCGGTGAGCGGCGAGGCATCCTAAGGGGGGGGACGTGGGGGAGGATATGGGGCGGCGGTGCTGAGCGTGGCCCCGTTTCCCCCCCACGGCGGGGGGCACAGGGACGTGTCGTCGGCCGACCTGGTCATTAAGAACCACCAGAGCATCAAGGCGGAGCTGGAGGCGCGGGCAGACAGCTTCGATGCCTGCGTGGCCATGGGCACCGCGCTGCTCCACAAGGGGCACTACGCTGCCGACAAGGTGACCCCATAGCCCCCCCCACACATCCCCATAGCCCCGATCCCCATCCCCAGTCAGCCCCATGTCTCTGTGTCCCCACCTCGTGTCCCTGTGTCCCCACCCCGTGTCCCCATATCCCCAAGCCGTGACCCCAGCCATCCCTGTGTCCTCACCCCCTGATCCCACATTCCCCACCAACCCCACATTCTCCACCCCCCAACCCCACACCCCACTCCCCAACCCCACATTGCCCCCAGACCTCACAGCCCCTGACCCCAAACCCCCCTTTAACCCCACATTCCCCCCTGAACCCCCTCCCTGACCCCATGTTCCCCCCCCAACCCCACACCCCCCTTTTAACCCCACATTCCCTCTCTGACCCTTCTCCCTCTGACCCCACATCCCCCCTTCCTGACCCTAACCCCCCCTTTAACCCCACATTCCCCCCCCACACTCCCTCCCTGATCCCACCCCCCCCCAGATCTCGGAGCAGCTCTCCCACCTCCGCGAGCGCCGTGAGGACATCGGCAAGCGCTGGAAGGAGAAGATGGACTGGCTGCAGATCGGTGCGCGCCCAACTTGAACCTGAGGGGTTTTTAGGGTTGGGGGGGGCAGGGCCCCCCCCTCACACCCCCCCCCACCCCCCCCCTTACCCCGCAGTGCTGGAGGTGCTGATGTTCGGGCGCGACGCGGGCATGGCCGAGGCGTGGTTGGTGTCGCAGGAGCGCATCGTGCGCTCGGCGGAGTTGGGCGGCAGCGTGGCCGAGGTGGAGAACCTCATCAAACGGCACGAGGCCTTCCAGAAGGCGGCGGCCGCCTGGGAGGAGCGCTTCGCGGCGCTGCAGCGGCTCACCACGGTGAGGGGGGGCGGGGCTAACCTCAACCCCCCCCACCCCCACACGCACCGCCACCTTTGGGCGCAGTGAGGAGGGGACCCCCAGAGTTCAGCCCTGTGCGGTGGGAGCGGTGTGGACTCCAGCGGTATTCCATATAGGAGAGAGGAAAGGGGGGGTTGGGGGAGGGGGGCACGTGTTAGGACCCCCTCACTCACCTCCACAAAGCCCCACAGAGCCCCCCCACCCCACAACCCCATACCTGTGTGTAGAAACTGATGGCCCCTGGGTACTCGGTGTTCCACCTGAAAGAGGAGAACCCACCCCCCCAGAGCCCTCCCAACCCCATGAGGACCCCCCCCACCCCGTTAGGAACCCCCCCATCCCACCCAGAGCCCCCCACAACCCCATTAGGACCCCCCCCCACTCCATAAGGACCCCCCACCCCACCCAGAGCCCCCCCACCCCACACCCCCCTACCTGTGGGTACAAACTGATGGCCTCTGGGTGCTCAGTGTTCCACCTGGAAGAATAGAAAGGGGGAACCTGGGGGGGGGGAAGGGGGCAGGTGTTAAGACCCCCCCACTGTCCCCCAGTAAGGCTCCCTACCCCCTAAGAACCATCCCCCCCCCAAAACACTGATTGCAGCTGGAGGAGAAGGAGCGGCGGCGGCATGAGGAGGAGGAGGCGAGGAAGAGGCGACCCCCCACACCCCCCCCCCAGCAGCCCGAGCCCGGGGGGGGTCACCCTGCTGCCCACCCCCCCGGAGCTCAGAATGGGGTGGGGAGAGGGGAGATGCAGAGGTGAGGGGGGGGGATAGGGGGTCCTTGGGGTCCATGGGGGTGTTGGGAACGAGGCATTCTTGGGGGGGGGTGGAACGGATGAGGGTCTGCAGCCCCACACCCACCCCTGTGCTCCCCCCCTCCCCCAAAGGGCCCCGGCCCTACAGAGCCGCCCCCTGGAGGTGCCCACGGTCAATGGGATCTGCCCAGACAGCACTGCAGCTCAGGTACAGACCCCTCCCCCCCCCCCAAATTAAGCCCCCCGCACTTTATGCCTGTGTTTGTGACCCTCCCCTTCCACCCCAACCCCCCCTCTCCCCCACTCGCAGGTGCCATCGGGGCCGGCGCTGACCAATGGGGCACAAGAGATGGGTCCCAGCCCGGGGGGGTCACCCCGAGGCCGCCCCCGGGGTGGGGTCCCAGCCCCCGACCCCTCCCACGCCGCCACGCTGCCCCCCCGCACCCCCCCGGCCCCCGAGAGTTTGGAGGGGGGGCTGTGCCGGAAGCACGAGATGGAGGCGCAGGGGAAGAAGGCCCCAAACCGGTGAGGATTTCTCCCCCCCAACCCCCCCCCCCCCAAAGGGATACCCCCCATTAGCCACACCCCCGACACACCCACATAAGCCCCACCCCCTTTGCTCCACCCCTCCCTCCCCTATATTCCTCTCCCAAACTCCATATCTCCCCCAAAATCCCCCCCAAAACATCACATTCTTCCCCTAAACCCCCTATCCCCCCCAACACCCCCCAAACATAATGTCCTCCCCCTAAACTCCCATATCCCCCTCTAAAACCCCCCCAAACTCACTCCAAAACATTACACTCCCCCCTAAAACCCCATATCCACCCCCAAACCCCCCCAAACTATCACATCATCCCCCTAAACCCCCATATACCCCCCCCAAACCCCATATCCACCCCCAAAATACCCCATATCCCCCCCTAACCCCCACAAAACACCCCATATCCCCCCCTTAACATCCCCCCCCCAATAAAAACCCCCAATCCCCCTCCATCTCCTCGCCCCCCCCTCCCCCCCACCCCGTTCCAGGTCCTGGCAGAGCGTGTACTGTGTGCTGCGGGGGGGCAACCTGAGTGTGTACAAGGATGCCAAGAGTGCCAGCCACGGCACCCCGTTCCACGGCGAGCCCCCCGCCTGCCTGCGTGGCGCACACTGCCACCCCGCCCTTGACTACAAGAAGCGCAAGCACGTCTTCAAGCTGGGGTAAAAAGTGGAGGGGGGGGTCGCAGAGGGTGGGGGGGAATGCTAAGCCCCATTCCTATCCTGCTGGGGGGATGAGAGGGTCACATAGGGTGGGGGGGGGAGCTGCTGAGCCCCATTCCCATCCTGCTGTGTGGAATGGGTGGGGGTCACAGAGGGTGGGGGGGCAACAGCTGAGCCCCATTTCCTAAACCCCGTCCCTCCCCCCAGGCTGAGCGATGGCAAAGAGTACCTGTTCCAGGCTAAGGATGAGGTGAGAACGGATTGGTGGGGGGTGAGGGGCACTGAAGGTCGGGGGGGGGGGGGAAACAACATGAGTGCCCCATGGACGGCTCTGATGCGTTTCCCCCCCCTCCCCCCCGCTGCAGGCAGAGATGAGCACATGGCTCCGTGTCATCCGTGCTGCGGCCTCCCTGGTGCCGGGGGGGGGGGCCGCGGGAGGGGGCACCGACAGCGGGATCGGTGCCGGGGGGGGGAGGGGGCAAGGGGATGACGAGGGCCATGAGCATGCCCCCCGTGCCCCCCCCTCCCCACGGGGAGGGCCAACCCCCACTGCGGAGCCGCGAGGGAAAGGAGCGCGAGAAGCGCTTCAGCTTCTTCAAGAAGAACAAATAGGGAAGGGGGTGGTGGGGGGGGGAGGGGGGAACAGAAAATATTTAGAGGGGGGGGTAATAAAATCAAAGGGGTCCTGCGGAGCTGATGGAGGGATATGGACGGGGCAGTGTGGGGGTCCCCCCCTCACCCAGAGCCGCTGTGCCTTCCTGCCCCGTGCCGGGGGGTCCCGGTGATGTCCCCGCGGCCCCACAGTGCTGCACTGAACCCCAAATAAAGTGGCTGTAGAGAGAGAATGGAGTGTGACTGTGTCGAGGGGGGAGGGGGGGGAAGTTTGGGGGGGGACAGGGACAGGATGGGATGAGATGGAAATGGGGACAGGGATGGGATGGGATAAGGATGGGATGGAAATGGGGACAGGGATGGAGATGGGGACAGGGATGGGATGGGATGAGATGGAAATGGGGCCAAGGATGGAGGTGGGGACAGGGATGGGGATGGGACAGGGATGGAAATGGGGACAGGGTTGGGATGGGGCCAGGGATGGGATGGGATGAGACAGGGGTGGAGACGGGATAAGGATGGGATGGGGTGGAAATGGGGCCAGGGATGGAGATAGGACAGGAATGGGATGGGACAGGGATGGAAATGGGTCCAGGAATGTGATGGGACAGGGATGGGGACAGAGAGGGCGTGCGATAGGGATGGAAGTGGGGCCAGGAATGGGATGGGACTGGAAGGTGGTGGGACAGGGACAGAGATGGCATGGACAGGGATGGAAATGGGGCCAGGAATGGGATGGGGTGGGACAAGAAAGGGAGGGAGATGGGACGCGAATGGGACGGTGAATGGGTCACCCACGGTTCCCCAATTAACGGCCCAATTAACCATGAATGGACCGCTCCGGACTCCCCCGTTAATCACGAATGGACCGCTCCGGATCCCCCCCCCGGTAATCATGAATGGGCCCCTCCGCGCGCCCCGCCCCTTCTTCTGATTGGCTGCGAGGGCGCCGAGGGCGGGCCCAGCGACCCCGGGAGGCGGTGCTGCTCTTGACGGACGGCCCCACCGATCAATAGGAGCCGGAGGGCGGGGCCTGAGCAGCCGAGCTTCGCCGCCGCCATTTTGCGAGGAGAGAGCGGCGGAGGGTGCAGGTGGGGGCGGGGCCGCACCGGGGGGGCGAGCGGGGACGGGACGGGGGGGTCCGCAGGTGGGGTCCGTGGGTCAGGGACTTGTGGGGGGGCGGCTAGGGTAGGGCTAGGGGCTAAAGGGGAGGGCGGGGGACAGAGGGGGGGAGGGTATAAGGATGGGAAAAGTGGAGCTTGGGGGGGGGGCGGGGAGAAGAGAGCGATAGGGGAACGTAAAGCGGGGGGGGATGGGGGTCTGGGGGGGGAGGAGTGGAGCTTTGGTGGGGGGGGGAGGCGTAGAGAAGAGAGAGACAGGAACGTGGAGCAGGGTAAGGACTGTCGGGTGAGATATGGGGGGCAGAAGGGGGAGTTATGGGGGTCTGGGAGGAATGGAGCATTGGATGGGGGAGAAGAGAGCGATAGGGGGGAATGGGGAGCAGCGTGAGGGCTGTGGAGTGCGATATGGGGGTCTGCAGGGCTGAGGGGGGAGGGGAGGCGGTTTTGGGGACCCCCACCCACCCTTCTGCCCCCGTTGCCACGTAGGCCTGAAGATGGTGAAGCTGTTCATCGGGAACCTGCCGCGGGAGGCGACGGAGCAGGAGATCCGCTCGCTGTTCGAGCAGTACGGCAAAGTGCTGGAGTGCGACATCATCAAGAACTACGGCTTCGTGCACATCGAGGACAAGACGGCGGCCGAGGACGCCATCCGCAACCTGCACCACCACAAGCTGCACGGCGTCTGCATCAACGTGGAGGCCAGCAAGAACAAGAGCAAGGCCTCCACCAAGCTGCACGTGGGCAACATCAGCCCCACGTGCACCAACCTGGAGCTGCGCGCCAAGTTCGAGGAGTACGGCCCCGTCATCGAGTGCGACATCGTCAAGGACTACGCCTTCGTGCACATGGAGCGGGCCGAGGACGCGGTGGAGGCCATCCGCGGGCTGGACAACACCGAGTTCCAAGGTGACGGGGACGGGGTGGGGCTGGGGAGATGGAGGCCGGCGGCGGCGGCCTCGCGTGGAGGTCCCGTTCTGATATCTGTGGTGAGGTTGGAGCTGGCCCCGAGCTCGCGGGGCAGAGTTGTGAGCGGTGAAAGCGAGCGCTGCCGCGTCCGTGCCCGTGTCTCGCCGCCATCTCGTTGCGGTGTTGCCGAGCCGCGGTTGGGGTGTCGGTGAGGGCCAGTGTTTGGTTTTGATGTGTCCTCCGAGCTCGACTTCACTCGTGAAGAATTCAGGTGTGGGTTGGGATCCAGCTCAAGGACCCCGCGTGGGGTGTGGGGCGCGTGGCGGCCCCACGTTTTGCCCAGTGGGTGAGCGGAGCCGGCGCCAAACCACCTCCACCATGCCGAAAGCGAATGCTTCTTCATCACGTTGTTGGGGACACAGCTGTTGTGTCACCCTAAGACGCCGCCATCTTGTCATGGTGTTGCTGAGCTCCGGTTGGGGTGCTTCTGAGCCCTCGTCGGGGTCTTGGTGATCTCCAGTTGGGGTGTTTTTGACCTCCAGTTGGGGTGTCTGTGAACCCAAGTTGGGATGTTGCTGACCTCCAGTTGGGGTGTTGCTGACTCCTTGTTGTTTGTGACCCCCAGTTGAGGTGTTGCTGACTCCTTGTTGTTTGTGACCCCCAGTTGGGGTGTTTGTGACCCCTGGTCGAGGTGTTTTTGACCCTTACTTGGGGTGTTGCTGAGCCCGGCGCTTCCAGTTGGGGAGTCTTCAATGCTCCTCTTGGCCACCCCATGTCTGCCTACATTGGCCACCCACAGAGCTCTTCTGTTTTCCGAATTCGAGGTGCCCCCAGTGCTCTTCTTCACCACACTCCATCGCCCCTCTCAGCGGTGTCCTCAGAGCTCTCCTTCCTCACCCACTGCCCAATTTCGGATGTCCTTGGTGTTCTTCTTCACCACAACCCATCCAGGTTCTCCCTGGTGCTCTTAACCATGACCCATTCACTCTATTTTGGGTCTCCCTGGTGCCCTTAACCATGACCCATCCAGGATGTCCCTGGTGCTCTTAACCATGACCTGTCCACTCAAATTTTGGGTGCCCCCGGTGCTCTTCTTCATCATGACCCATCCAGGGTGTCCCTGGTGCTCTTCACCATGACCCGTCCACTCAATTTTGGTTGTCCCAGTACTCTTCTTCACCATGACCCCTTCAGGATGTCCCTGGTGCTCTTCACCACGACTGATCCGCTCTATTTTGGTTGCCTCCTGAGCCATTCTTCACCATGACCCATCCAGGGTGTCCACAATGCTCTTAACCATGACCCATCCACTGTATTTCAGTTATCCTGGTGCTCTTCTTCACCACGACCCATCCAGGGTGTCCCCGGTGCTCTTAACCATGAACCATCAACTCTATTTTGGTTGTCCTCGGTGCTTTTCTTCACGACCCATCCAGGCTGTCCCTGGTGCTCTTCACCACGACCCAACTGCTCTATTTTGGGTGTCCTTGGTGCTCTTCTTCACCATTATCCATCCAGGGTGTCCCTGGTGCTCTTCACCATGACCCATCCACTCAGTTTTGGTTGTCCCGGTACTCTTCTTCACCACGACCCCTCCACTGTATTTTGGTTGTCCTCGGTGCTCTTTTTCACCACAACCCATCCAGGATGTCCCTGGTGCTATTAACCATGACCCGTCCACTCTATTCTGGGTGTCCTCGGTGCTCTTCTTCACCATGACCCATCCAGGGTGTCCCCAGTGCTCTTAACCATGACCCACGCGCTCTATTTTGGTTGTCCCTGAAGCCATTCTTCACCACGACCCATCCACTCAAATTTTGGTTGTCCTGGGTGCTCTTTTTCATCACGACCCAACCAGGGTGTCCCCAGTGCTCTTAACCATGACCCATCTTCTCTATTTTGGGTGTCCCCAGTGCTCTTCTTCACCACAACCCATGCAGGCTGTCCCTGGTGCTCTTAACCATGACCCATCCACTCAAATTTCGGTTGTCCCGGTACTCTTCTTCACCATGACCCAACCAGGGTGTCCCCAGTGCTCTTAACCATGACCCAACTGCACTATTTTGGTTGTCCCTGGTGCTCTTCTTCACCATGACCCATCCAGGGTGTCCCCAGTGCTCTTAACCATGACCTGTCCACTCAATTTTGGTTGTCCCCGGTGCTCTTCTTCACCATGACCCCTCCAGGATGTCCCTCGTGCTCTTCTTCACCACACCCCATCCCTCCGCTCGCACTCCGGCTCTTGTCCCCGTGCCAAAACTCCTCCATAAAGCAGTGCGGTCTGTGTAAGATCCGATGTCAGACTCGCTCCCCAGTGCACACCCGGGGCTGCGTCCCCTCCTGAAGGGCAGGACCCGCTCGTGCGTGGCAGCTGGGTGCTTCTCCCCGTGCCGCGCTGGCTTCGCTCCGGTGGCGAGCTCACGCTGCTGCAGAATTACCAGCATGCCATTGTGGGGCAGAACGCTGCTTTCCTGCGGCTTCAGCCCCACGGGTTCGGCTGCAAATCCCTCCCAGCCCTCCTAGGGGTAGCCTAGGATGTGTATCAGAGCCACCAAGCGCTCGGTGTCCCCAGTGTTGGTAAGTCAGAGCATGGCTCGGTGCTGAGCCCAGCGGATGGATGCAGGAGGTCGGGGACCCCTGCGATGCTTGGTGTTGCTCCAAGATAGCTTCGGTGAGGATCCGTCTGGTCGCGTCCTGATGTGTGCTTTACTGTGCATGCTTTGCTAATGAACCTCTTGGTGTGGCCTCAATTATAGCCTCCCTTTTGCGTCTGTTTCTTCAAGGCAAGCGGATGCGCGTGCAGTTGTCCACCAGTCGGCTCAGGACCGCGCCCGGGATGGGAGACAAGAGCGGCTGCTACCGGTGCGGGAAGGAAGGGCACTGGTCTAAAGAGTGTCCGGTAGATCGCCCGGGGCAAGTGGCTGACTTTACCGAGGCCTATAACGAGCAGTACGGAGCCGTGCGCACTCCCTACACCGCGGGCTATGGGGAGACCATGTATTACGATGACGCGTACAGCGGGATGGCCGACTACTACAAGCGCTACCGCGTCAGGTCCTATGCGACGGCCTCTGCGTACGACGCCTACGCAGAGCAGACCATGGCCCAGTACTCCCAGTATGCCCAGTACTCCCAGGTCCAGTCCACGGCCATGGCGGCCACCACGGCCATGGCCAGCCGCATCCCCACCACCCTAGACCCCTACGATAGAGCTCTGCTGCCCACCCCAGGCGTAGCGGCGGCTGCGGTGGCAGCTGCAGCCACAGCGGCAGCGGCAGCAGCCTCGTCCACCTATTACACCCGGGATAGAAGCCCCCTGCGCCGCACGGCAGCCGCGGCCACCACCGTCGGAGAGGCGTACACGTACGATCGTAGTCAGCTGTCGCCGGTCTCGTCGGTCGCTCGGGCTTCGCTCTACGACATGCAGCGGTTCGGGCGCGACCCGTACGCGGACAGGGCGCGGTACTCTGCCTTTTGAGCCGAGGTGAGCGTTGTGTGGAGCTGCGACCACTGGTGGTACTCTGGGGTTGCGTGGGGGTCCTCCGGCGGCTGGGCTGACTCTGCCTCCTTCCCGGAGCAGGGGTTCTGTGGGTCTCGGGGCCCTTAGTGGGCGTTAAAGCCCAGACGCTGGCTCCACGAGAGCCCCGCTGGCATTCACGCTGCGAGACGAGCGTCGGCCTCTTGGTGCTGAGCGGTCCTCCCGGTGCGGTGCGAGGGGAGGATCCTCTCCCGCTCCGCTCACGCCGCCCGCCGCACTGAGCCCGGTCCGACTGACAAGTCACAATCGAGCAGTGTCCCGCTGCCCAAAGCTCGGCCGACTTCTGGACTCCGGTGGCTTCCCGCAGGGCTCGGCACATCCCCGGCTCTCTGCCGGGGACCCTGAACTCTGCTTTTCTCTTTCAGGTAAGATAATTGCGGCTGGACGTCGGGTTCCCGTGCCGTGCGCGTCTGACTGTGCTGGGCTTCAAAGCACACCCGTTTCACCTAACGAATCGGTCCCTAACGGACACTCGAGCTTCTTCGTAGCGTAGTCAGAAGTAGCTTACCCCCCCTCCACCCCCCCACAGCCCCACGTTGACGTTCAGTCTTTCAGGATTTGCTTTCTCGCCTCGCCGTGCCGCTCTCCAGCCCCTAGCTGGTCTAGGCTCAGGTTCAGCGCGAGCGTAGCCGTAGCACGAGCTTTGCTTACCTGCTCTCCCCTGGCAGTGTGCGTGGAGCAGCTGTTCCCCCCTTCTTGGAGCCCGGGCCATAGCTTCTTTTCGTTTTGGTTTTTGTTGTTTTTTTTGTTTTTTTTTTTTTGTTTCTTTTTTAAGGATGTGCGTATTTTTTTTAAAGATGATCAGTCTTAACTTTGTGGTACAGTGCGATCCCGACAGCGCTGCGCCGAGCCCGGCGTCGCCACCTGGAGCCCAACTGCGGCTCTGCCTTCAGCTCCCCTCCCACCCCCTCCTTCCCTCCCTCCCCACCCCCCCACAACCGCTCCTTCCAGTCAAATAAACTCTTTTAACGAACCTCTTAGCGAACCCAGGCCTGTGTCTACCGTGCGGGCTCTCCCCCTATTCTCGCCACTGTTGTGCTGCAAATGAAGGGACCGCTGAGGCTCTGCTTCACAGCCCCGCTCTAACACCGGGCTCATTAACAGAGCTGGCTCGTTAAGGACCCCACAGAGCCCCCTGCCTGACCCCTTGTCCTCACCAGCTCGATGCATTTTGGTGCCGAGGTGTGTGCTCAGCGCCTTTTGCCTCCTGACCCCACAGCCCCAGGGCTCTGGGGAAGCCCCTCGTTCCCTGGCCCCCCACGCTGGGGGTTCAGGCAGTGCCCAGCAGCTCTCACCTGCTCCCCTCGCCGCCTCCTACAGCTCTAGCTGCCTCTCCTACGTCCTTTTCCTTCCAAGCACTTCCCCATGCGCAGAGCGATGAGTTTCTTGGCTTCTCCTCTGGTGCTCTGCTCGTCCCTAGCAGCAGCGCGAGTGCCGCGCACCTCAGGCTGTGGCTGTGCTCCTCCTGCTCTACCTCAAAGCTGGTTCTGCAGCTCCTCGTGAACCTCTCGCTGCCACCAGCCTGGAAAACGAGGGGGAGAATCGTTAGGTCCTCGTTACCTCCCTCGCTGTGCTGCTTAATGAAGCCCTGCCGATGAGGCGCGCCAGCCAGTTGTACTGCTGCCCTGTCAGGGTGTATTCCTACCCCAGCAAGCTGCACTGTTCCCATCACACTGTCTTTCTACTTTCAGGCTGTATTCCCACCCTAACTGGCTGTAGCGTTCCCTTCAGGCTGCATTTCCTCCCAGGAGGGCTGTAGGTTTTCAGGCTGTGCTTTCTCACCCTCCTGATCACACACACACACACACAGGTGCTGCCGTGCTCGCAGGGGATGCACTGCACTCAGGGAAGACAAGGGACAGAAAACGGTTTGGGAAGGTTTTATAGCCCAGTTCCAGCGGTGAGGAGCAGCCCCGCTCAGCTGAGCGAGGAGCAGCTTGCCTAGAAGCAAACAACACATCACATTTCACTCCCGGAGAGAAACCAAACGTTGGCTGAAGGTGGAACCTGTGGGAGGAAGCGTTTGGGTTAGGAATGAGTTCACCTCCACCCCCTGGACGTGCTGAGAGCAGGTGGAGCCGTGTTGGTGGACACCCACCACACACAGAGCTTCCCCCGTGGCCCTGCCCCTCTGCAGGGAGGAACGGGGACACAGCCGTCCCCGAGCAGGGAAAGGAAAAGAAAAACCAGCGCATGAGGGTTTCCAAACTGAGCACAGCCCCAGCGGTTTATTTACAGTTGTACAAAACGTCACTCGTTGCTGCAGGGTTGAGTCCGACGCTGTGCCTAGATTGAACGTAACACTAAAAAGGTTTGTGTTGGGGGGGGGGGGAGGAGGAAAGGGGGGGAGAATGGAGGGGCTGTTGGTGGCGCCGATGGAGGCGCGATGCTACGGGCTGCGAGCTCCTCCCGTCGCGGGAGCTGTCCGAACCGTGACGGCGAAACCTTCTAAAAAACCTCAAAACGATGACAAAAAGGTGGCGAAAAACAAAAGGAACAAAAATACAACAACCGTCCGTGCCCTGGAAAAAGTGGGGGGGAAGGGGTGGGGGAGGGGGGCACCGAGAAGGGGTGCGGCGCGGAGGGGCCGGCGCAGGACGGGGGGGCCGGCTCGGGGCGCGCTACAGGCGGCGCTGGTAGCCCGAGTGCACGCGGGCGGCGGGCAGGTAATCGCCGTAGGCGCCCGAGTAGCGGGCGTAATCGGCATGCGCTTCCGGCAGGCGACGGTAATCCATCGGGGACTTTGTCGGCGAGCGGCGGTACGCGAGAGGCGAGTCCGCTAAGCGGCGGTAATCTGAGAGCTCAGAGAGACGGCGGTCTGAATTGTACCTGGGCGAGAGAAGGAGAGACGTGGTGAATACGGAGCGGCGGCGCCAGGGGAAGCGCTCGGTGAACAAGCGAAGCCGACTCGTCCCCGGTGCCGGGGGAGAGGGGGAGGGGGGGGATCGGTGACGGTGAGCCCGCGGCGCACGGCACCGCCGCGACCCGGGCACGGAGAGCGACGCAGCGGACAGACGGACGGACAGCCGGGCCGTCCCCAGGCACCGAAAGCCCCCCGGTATCCAGCGAAGAGAAGCGAGGGGAGGGGGGGGGGGGTGTGAAAAGACGCCGCAGGTAGGCTACGCGCGAGCCGCCGGCCGGGCTCCATACCTTTTTGCCAGAGCGGAGGATTTTTTGTACGGATCGTCATAGCCGGCGCTGCGAGGTGGGGAGAGGCGGGTGCGCTCGTAGGGCGGTGCGACGGCGGCGGCGGCGGCCTGCGAGAGGCCCAGGTAGGAGGCAGCCTGCTGCCCCAGCTGGCTCGGCCCGTCGTAGGCGCTGCCCGGCTGGGCTCTGTAGGCGGCCACCAGCGACGCGGAGGAGGCCTGCTGCGCCGGGTAGGAGGCCGCCATCGAGTTGGAGGCCTGGGCTCGGTAGGCCGCCGTCAGCGGGACGGAAGCCTGTGCCTTGTAGGAGGCGGCAGCGGCCTGGCTGCCGTAGGAGGCGGCCAGCGAGGAGGCCGCCGACGCGCCGTAGGTGGCGGAGAGCGCAGCGGCCTGGCTGCCATAGGAGGCGGGCAGGTTGGCGGCGGGCTGAGCGCCGTAGGACGCCGAGTGGCCGGCGGTCGGCTGCGCGCCGTAGGAGGCTGAGAGCGCGGCAGCCACGGGCTGGGCGCCGTAGGAGGCCGAGTGGCCGGCTACGGGCTGGGCGCCGTAAGCAGCGGCGTGGCCGGCGACCGGCTGCGCACCGTAGGAGCCAGCGTGTGCCGCTACTGGCTGGGCGCCATAGGAAGCGGGGAGAGCGGCGCCGGGCTGGGCGCCGTACGAGGCAGCGTGGCCATCGATGGGCTGCACGCCGTAGCCGGCGGGCTGTGCGCCGTACGAGGCCACGTGTGTGGCGACCGACTGCACGCCGTAGGAGGCGGCGGGGCCGGCAGCGGCCTGCGCCCCGTAGGCGGCGGCGGCGGCGGCCTGGGCGCTGTAGGCGGCAGAGTAGCCGGAGGCAGCCTGCGCCCCGTAGGAGGAGGCGAGGGCTGAGGACTGCAGGCTGTAGCCAGAGAGCTGGGAGGCGGCGGGCTGCGCGCCGTACGAGGCGGCGGCGGGCTGTGCGCCGTACGAGGCGAGGGAGCCGGCGGCGGGCTGCGAGGCGCCCAGGGAGACGGCGGCCTGCGAGCGGTACGCGGCGCCCAGCGAGGCCGAGGGCTGCGCGCGGTACGCGGCGGCCTGGCCGGTGGTGGGCTGCGGGCGGTACGCGACGCCCAGCGAGGCCGAGGGCTGCGCGCGGTACGCGGCCCCCAGCGAGGCCGAGGGCTGAGCGCGGTAGGCGGCGGGCTGTGCCGTCACCGGGAGCGTGGCCGCCGTGTAGCCGGCCCTGGTCGGGGAGCGCCGCAGGGGGCTGCGGTCCCGGCCAAAGTAGGTGGGGGATGAGGGCCGGGGCTGCGCGTCGAAGCCGTCGTACTTGGCGGCGGTGCCGAAGCGCTGCTGGTAATCGTACAGGGAGGAAGAGGCGGCGGCGGCGTAGCCGGCGGCGGCGGCAGAGGGGAAGGCGGAGTCCGCGAGCCGGCGCTGCTCGAAGCCCTCTATCTTGGGCTGGAACTTCTCCCTGTACTCCAGGCCTATCCGCTTGTTCTTGTCCACCACGACGCCGGCCTGCACGGCCAGGCCTGCTCCCTTTTTCTGAACATTGGTCGAGAGCTCCACATTGACTCTTCTTCCTTTCACCTCCTTCCCATTAAGATTTTCGATGGCAACTTTTGCATCTGCTTCGTTCTCCATGTGAACAAATGCATAGTCTGATAAAGCAGCAGACAGAGGGTTATCAGTGGGGGAGAAAAGACATTTCGTTACAGGATTGAACGCTTAACGAGGCGCACCGCCCGGCTCTACCGTACGCATTCGGTAACGAACAACGGTGGCCCCACGACCCCAGCTCCAGCCGCGACCCACCCACGCTTGCCCCTGGGCTCGCCTACGCTCCCCCAGAACCCCAGAACTTGGGGGGCGGTACCGCAGGGTCTCCGGGAACCTCCGAGCTGCTCACCTGTGAGACAGAAGGCCCCGACCCCGTTAATTAACATCCTCAGCTCAAACGATGGAGCTCGGGCCCTTGCTCCGCCACACGTTCGCTCCCACCCTCGTCGTGCCCCCCCACCCCGTCCCCACTCACAGGCTACTGTGCTCTGAGCCCTCCACCCCCCAACCCGGTGCAAGCGAGCAGGAGGGAGCGGGGCCGGCGCGACGTTAACGACGCTGAGCAAACGAGCAGCACGGCCACGAGAATCGTTAACGAAGCAGAGATGTCGGCCAGGAGTTAGAAGTGGGGTGGAGGACACAACGTGGTGACGGAGGGGAGCAATGAGGTGGGCTCCGACCCCACGCCACGGCGGGTCCGGGGTTCTCACCTCCGTCACGACCCCACAAGCCGTCAGCACACGGGCGGAGAGCGGCAGTGACAGTGTGGGGAGGGGGGACCTGAAACGAATGGCCCCGAAACGTAGAGCCCCCAGCCCTGTATCAGCCCCCAAAGCACTCAGCATCACAGCTCCCGGTCTGGGGGCAGTCCCAGCACAGCACTACTGTGTCCGCTCTGGAGATATGGGCTCGGGGAAAGCGCCTTACACCAATTAACAGGGGGTAATTAGAAGCTTCCAAGCTCCCGTTGCAGCTCACAGGGGAGCAGAGCGCTCTGCGTCCACGCTGGAATGGATTTAAAGCGTATAAATGGGTGAAAAGAGAGCGGGGAAAGATCCTGAGAGCACGGCAGAAAGGGAAGGAAAGCGCCGAGGATCGATGGACAGAGTGCCCGAGCCGTGGCTCCGCAGTGCGGCTCACAGGGCAGCAGCACGCTCCGTGGCCGCGCTGCAGGGCAGAAACGGTGGCAAAGAGTGGGGGGAAAGTGCCTGGAGTTGTGGCACAGAGGAAGGGAATCGCCCCGTATCAATTAACAGCGGGTAATTAGAGGCTCCCCCTGCAGCTCGTGGGGGGGCAGGGCGCTCCGTGTGCAGGTTGGATCCGATTCGGGGGTGTAAACGGCGGCAAAGAGTGGGGGGAAGCGCCTCACGTCCATTAACAGAGCAATCGGCCCTCAGGTCCATTAACACAGAGCCACGGCGGCTCATCCAGGCCCACGCTGGGTTTAAGGGTTACGGATAGTGGAGGAAAGCACCTCAGAGCCGCGAGCACATGGAAACGATCCACCTCCAAAGCCCACACTGAGCTCATGGGGGGGGCAGCGCCCTATGGGGCACCCTCCACAATGAGTGTGGGGCAGATTTAGGTGTAGAAATGGCAGCTCATCACCTTATGTCCGTTAATGGGGGGAAGTTATCCATTCCCAGCCCCCCACTGCAGCTCATGGGGGAGCAGATCCCTATAGAGCACTGTGCAAAACTGCTCCAAAGCAGATTTAGGTGTAGAACTGCCAGCAAATCACTTGATATCAATTAAAAGGGGGACATTATACACTGCCAGCCCCCCACTGCAGCTCATGGGGGGAACAGCTCCTATAGGGCACTGTCCACAACCACTCTGGAGCAGATTTAGCCACATTAACACCAGCAAACCACCTTATATCAATTAATAGAGGCTCATTACCTTCCAACCTCCCATCGGGGGGGGGGAACCAGCTCCTATAGGGCACCCTCCACGCCCACAGCGGAGCAGATTTAGCCCTATTAACGCCAACAAACCACCTTATATGAATTAACAGGGGAACATTACAGGCTCCCAGCCCCCTGAAGCATCTCATGGAGGGGGAACAGCTCCTATAGGGCACCCTCCACGACCATAGCAGAGCAGATTTAGCTGTAGAAATGGCAGCAAGTCACCTTATATCCATTAATAGGAGAACATTACTTTCCAACCTCCCACAGCAGCACATGGGGGGGGAAGCAGCTCCAACAGGGCACCCTCCACAACCACTCTAGAGCAGATTTAGCTACATTAATGGCAGAAAAACACTTTATATTCATTAATAGGGGCTCATTACCTTCCAACCTCCCACTGGGGGGGGGACCAGCTCCTATAGGGCACCCTCCACGCCCACAGCGGAGCAGATTTAGCCCTATTAACGCCAACGAACCACCTATATCAATGAATAGGAGGACATTACAGGCACCCAGCCCCCTGAAGCAGCACATGGGGGGGCAACAGCTCCTATAGAGCACTGTCCACAACCAAAGTGGAGCAGATTTAGCCGTATTAATGGCAGAAAACCACTTTATATTCATTAAGAGGGGCACATTACCTTCCAACCTCCCACAGCAGATCATTGGGGCGGGCACAGCTCCTATAGGGCACCCTCCACAACCGCTCTAGAGCAGATGAGCCCTATTAACGCCAACAAACCACTTTATATCGATTAATAAGGGGACATGACAGGCTCCCAGACCCCTGAAGCAGCATATGGAGGTGGGGGAGGGGACCAGCCCCTATAAGGCACCCTCCACAACCGCTCTAGAGCACGTTTAGCCCTATCAACGCCAACAAACCACCATCCCTCCATCACCAACCGGCTCCCACCTCCCCCCACCGCACCTCACGACGGAGCAGCTCCGTCCACATCCACACCGCCATCACCCCAGGGCCGCCCTCCCCTCCCCCACCCCATAGGGGCGCGGGGGGGGGGGGTTGTGGGGGTGCGGGTGGGGGAGGGGCGGCGAGCGGCGGGTCCGGTACCTTTGACCACGTCGCACTCCACGACGGTGCCGTACTGCTGGAAAAGCGAGCGCAGCTCGCCGCTGGTGCAGGCGGCCGAGACGTTGCCGACAAATATCTTGCAGGTGTTGGTGGGCCGGGGCCGGGACGGCTCCACCACGATGCGGCGGCCGTGAAGTTGGTGACCGTTGAGCTGCGCGATGGCGCGGGCCGCCGCCGCTTCGTCCCGGAGGTGAACGAAAGCGAATTGTTTCATCAGAGCGATGCCGAGCACCGGGCCGGCCGCTCCCGAGAACAGCTCGCTCAGCTCCTCCGCCGTCGCCTCCTCGGGGACGTTGCCCACGAAGAGTTTAATGCCGGGACGCATGGCGGCGGCGGCGGGGCGGCCTCACAAAATGGCGGCGCCTCCTCAGAGCTGAGGGGGGAGGGGCGGCCGCGCAGTGCGCGCGCGCGCGGTTTTCCCGCCCCTTTCCTGCGCATGCGCGCCGCTTCGCCCGCCCCCCCCACCCCCCGTCCCTCCTCACTTTCGGCGCATGCGCGCTGCTACCCGCTCGCCCATAAGGACACCGTCCGTGCGTACTGCGCAGGCGCACTCCACGCACCTCCTCCCCCCCCTCCAGCTCTTAAAGGGCCCGCGCTGCTATTTTTGGGCTAGCAAAGAGGACTCACAAAAAGCTTTATTTCTCTTTGGTCCTTCATGTGTGGGGGGCTGGGGGGGTCGGGGGGGGAGGGGGCCATAAAGCACGTCCTTCAGCTCACAGATGCGGGGTGGGGGTTACCATGGGGCTGGAGGACGCTGTGGGGGTGTGGGTTGCTGTGGGGCTGGAGGACGCTGTGGGGCCGGAGGACGCTGTGGGGCCGGAGGCTGCAGCCCGCTCACGCTCATCCCACAGCGTGAGGCCGTCGCAGGTGCAGAGCTGTTTGGGGTTCTGGAAGAGCCCGGCTGCCCGCGCCACCACGCCACAAGCAAGCCTGGAGGAGGAGGGGGAGGGGGAGGGAGGGGTCACATCCTTGCCCCCATCCCCCCCCACACACCCCCCCCCTACACCCCACCCCCTGCCCCACAACCTCACCTGGGCCCCGAGTTCCCCGTCAGCTTTGACAGCGCGTGCCCACCCCGGCCCAGGTCGTCCTCACCCGCGTCCACCACCAGCGAGCGCCCGATGATGTCCCACACCTTCGGGGGGACAGGGGGGGGGGGGTCAGCCTATGGGGCACCGACCACCCCCCCCCCCACTTTAGACCCCTCCTTCCCCCCCTCCAGACCCTCACCTTCAGCTTTTTGTCCTCCATACGGAACGCTGCCCGGCCCTCGGCGTCGGCCCACACATTGCCCAGGTCCCCCATGTGCTGTGGGGTGGGGGGGAGGGGGGGGAAGAGGGGATGTGGGGTCAAGATGGGGAGGGGGGGACCCACAGCCGCCCCACACTGCCCCCCATGCTCACCCGGTGCTCGTCCTCTGGCCCCCCGTGGCATTCCCCATCAGGGTTGTAGTGGTCCCCGCAGCTGTGGGGGGGAAGGGACGGGGGGGGAGATGTGGGGTGAAGAGGGGACGCCCTCGTTCCCTCCCCCCTCCCCCTTTCCCCATTGGTTTGTCCTTGGCTCCATTGGGGCGCCCCTGTCCCTCAGTGGGGTGTCCTCGATACATTGGGGTGTCTGTGTTACCCTCTTGGGGGTCCCTGTCCCCACTGGGGCATCCCCATCCCCCATCGGGGGGTCCCTGTCTCCATTGAGGCGCCCCTGTCCCCACTGGGGTGTCCTTGACCCCATTGGAGCATCCCTGACCTCTCCTGGGGTGTCCCCATCCCCCACTGGGGTGTCCTTGACCCCATTGGAGCATCCCTGTCCTTTCTTGGGGTGTCCCCATCCCCTCTTGGGCAGTCCCTATTCCCCACTGGGGTCTCCCCACTCTCCATTGGGGTGTCCTTGTCCCCACTGGAGTGTCCCCATCCCCCGTAGGGGCATCCCTGTCCCCTTTTGGGATGTCCCGATCCCCCACTGGGGGTGTCCTTGTCCCAACTGGAGCATCCCTGTCCCTCTGGGGGTGTCCCCATCCCCCACTGGGGGGGACCCTGTCCCCACTGGAGTGTCCCTGTCCTCTCTTGGGGTGTCCCTGTCCTCTGTTGGGGTGCCCCACCCCCCACTGGCACATCCATAATCCCACCGACCTCCCCCCCCCCCCCCAATACCTTTCACACCCCCCGCGACATATCCCCAAACTCGTGCACGTGCATCCCGTGGGATCCGGGCCGCAGCCCGTCGATGACCCCATCCACCACGCAGCGCTCGGGGTTCACCTGCAGGAACCTCACCAAACCCCGCACCCCTCCTCCGGACAGCGCCGCCACCGCCGCCTCCGTCCCCCCCCCCGCGGGGGGTCTCACCCCCCCGGGGACCTCCCCCCATGCCACGCAGCACCGCGCGGCGCCCGCTGCTCTCCAGGAGCTCCCGCACGCGCTCGGCCCCCCACTCGGCCTCCACCAGCACCGTGTGCGTCTCGGGGCGCAGCTCCAACAGCCGCACGCCTGCAGGGATCGAGGTGGGGGGGAGCTATGGGGCGGTGGGGGCTGTGGGGGGGGCTATGGGGTGATGGGGGCTGGGGGAAAGGGCTATGGGGGGAACTATGGGGTGATGGGGGCTGGGGGGTGGGCTATGGGGGGGCTACAGAGTGGTGGGGGCTGGGGGGTAGGCTATGGGGGGAACTATGGGGGTGATGGGGGCTGGGGGGTGGGCTATGGGGGGGAATATGGGGCGGTGGGGGCTGTGGGGGTGGGCTATGGGGGGGGCTGTGGGGTGATGGGGCTATGTGGGGGTGGGGGGGGCTCACCTGGGACGCCGTCCAGCGCGGCCCGCACGGACTGGGCGCAGCTACGCACTCGCACTGCGACCAGCTCTCTGCACTGCGAACTCCAGCTAGGAAAGAAAGGGGGGGGTGTTTGGGGGGGGGGGGGGGGGGGTCGTGGAGGGGTGGTATTTGGGGGTGGGGGGGTCGGGGGCGGGTCTGCTTTCTCAATAGCGCCCTTCCGTGGGGTCCTTCCCCCCCTCCCCCCCAACTTAGCGGGTCCCTGCAACCCGCGCCGCACACCCCCCTCCCCCCCCTTCCTCTTAAAGGGACCGCGCACTCCAAAAGCACCCCGCTGCGGTGCGCCGCACCCCACAACTTCCCACTGCTGGGGGCGCCTGCGCCAACAACGCGGCGGAGCCCCGGACCCCCAAACCCCCCCCCCAAAACCCCCCCTCGCTCACCGTGCAGCTCGCCCCCCCGGACCCCTCCATGACGGCGGACTTTGACCTCCGCGACGTCACTTCCGCCCCCCCCCCTCCCCCCCCCCCCCCCCCCCCCCCCTTTCGATTTCTAAGAGCGGTGTCACTTCCGGCGTCCCCCCGTCGCCATGGAAACGGCGCCGCCGCCGTCGCGGAGCCCATGACCTCTCCGCACTGTGACCCCGTGACCCCTCCACTTTGACCCCGTGACCCTTCCACTCTGACCCTATGACTCCCCACCCCCATCGTGACCCCGTGACCCCTCCACTTTGCCCCCATGACTCCTGTGACCCCCACCCCAACTGGGACCCTGTGACCCCCCCATGACCCCTCCACTTTGACCCCATGACCTCTCTGCACTTTGACCTCGTGACCCCTCCACTTTGACCCCATGACTCTCGTGACCCCCAATCTCACTGTGCCCCCCCCCCACCATGACCCCCCCCATGACCCTCCCACTGTGACCCCATGACCCCCCCATCCCGTGACCCCGTGACCCGCCCCCCCCCTCCCCCACCCCAGCGCTTCTCCCCCTTTGTGTTCAATGAAGAGAACGGATCTGGGGCTGCAAAAGGGTTTTATTGACCTCCCAAAAAGCGGTGCCCATAAAACTAGGGGGGGGGGGGGAGGGGGTGTCCCCACTGCCCCCCAGGAGTCCCCACAAATCATTTGGGGTCATATCCCCACCGCCCCCACAGTTCGCTTGGGGTCACATCCCCAGCACGTCTCCAGATGTGTCCCCAAAGATTTCGGGGTCTCACGTCCCCAGTGCATGTCCAGATGCGTCCCCAAATTCCCCACGTGTCCCCCCCCAGGGTTTTGGGGGCTCCGATCCCCACAGTTTTGGGGTTCCCATCCCCACATGTCCCCCCAGGGTTTTGGGGTTCCCATCCCCCCCATCCCCAGCCGCATCCCTCGAGGTTTTCGGGGCTGACGTCTCCAGATGTGTCTCCAAGTTTTGGGGTCTCCCATCCCCACGCATCTCCCCAGGGGTTTTGGGGGTTCCCATCCCCACAGTTTTGGGGTTCCCATCCCCAGCTGCATCCCTCGAGGTTTTCGGGGCCGCCATCCCCAAAGCTTCGGGGCCTCCCCCCCGCCCCCCACCCTCCCCCGGGGGGGTCCCCCCCATCACCCCAAACTCTCCCTCACCCTCTGCACGATGCGTGCCCGCACCGCCCTGGCCTCGCTGGAGATCTGCACGTGTGGGGGTGGGGGGGGCGGGGGGGGTCTGGGGGTGCAGCTCCGCTTCGGCTTCGATTTCGGGGCCGTCGTCGTGGGACTCGAGGGGCATGCGGCGCCGCAGGGCGATGTTGTGCAGCACGCAGCAAGCCAGGAAGATCTGACAGACTTTTTGGGGGGCGTACTGAAGGGACCCCCCCTCGGCGTCCAGGCAGCGGGAAGCGCCGTCTCAGGAGGGTCAGAGTGCGGCGCAGGGACGACAGCGATTGGTGATGGAGAGCGTTGTAGCGCTCCTCCGCGGGGCGCCGCGCGGGAACAGGATGGGCGTCATCAGCCACGTCTTCAGGGGGTAGCTGCGGTCCCCTGGGGGGGGATTTTTTTTTGGGGGGGGGGAGTTAGGGTGCAGCCTCGGGTGGAGCCCGGAGCTGAAGATTTCCCCACAGAACTTTGGGTCTCTTCTCTTCCCCCCCCTCCCCCCCCAAAACTGGGACTGAAGATGTTCCCCTCAATCTTCCCCAGATCTCCCCCCAAATAATTCCGATCTTCCCCTCCCCCAAACCCCTCAGATATCCCCCCCAAATAACCCCAGATATGCCCCCAAATAACCCCTCAGATATCCCTCCCCAACCCCTCAGATCTCCCCCCAATAACCCCAGATCTCCCCCCCCAAAACCCCTCAGATCTCCCCCCAATAACCCCAGACCTCCCCTCTCCAAACCCCTCAGATCTCCCCCCACCCTCCCGACCCCCTGAGTCTCCCCCCAAATCCCCCCAAACCCCCCCATACCACACCCCCCAACCCCTCAAATCTCCCCCCAAATCCTCTGTATCACCCCCCGACCCCCTCAAATCTCCCCCCCCAACCCCCCTCATATCACCCCCAACCCCTCTCCAACCCCCTCCAAGACCTCCCCCAGCCCCCAAATCTCCCCCCACACCCCCAGATCACCCCTCAAATCTCCCCCCAAACCCTCCAACCCCCCCATATCAGCCCCCAACCCCTCAAATCTCCCCCCTAAGCCGCCCATATCAGCCCCCAACGCCCCCATATCACCCCTCGACCCCTCAAATCTCCCCCCAAACCCCCCAGTATCACCCCCAAACCCCCCCAGATCACCCCCCAACCCCCCTTCTCTCCCCCAATCCTCACCCAACAGCCAGACCCCCTCGGGCCTCGTGGCGTCCAAGAGCCGCGCCAGGGCCGAGTTCTCGAGGACGGCGGCGTTGGGGCACGAGCCGGGGAACTTGGCCACCACGTTGGTGATGGCGCCGGCGGCGTCGCACACCACCTGCATGTTCATGGAGTGCGAATTGCGGGCGTTGCGGAACGCCAGCTCGTTCTCGGACGGAGCCCTCAGGGCCACGTGCATGCTCCCCAGCAACCCCCAAAACGCCGGGGAAAGGGGGCGGCGGGGAGCGGAGAGCCGCGGCGAGGGCTCGGGAAGGCGATGTAACGGGCGGCGCGGCGCTGGAGGGCTTCCAAGAACTGAGCCAAGCAGTTGGACATGGCGGACTGGCTGATGCCCGTGGTGTCGCGCGTGGCCGTCTGGAAGGAGCCCGACGCCAGGAAGGTGAGAGCCGACGTCACCTTGACGGCCACGGGCAGGGCGTGGCTGCGCCCCGTCACGCTCTCCAGGTCGGCTCCCAGCTCGCGGCACAGCCCGGCGATGGCGGCTTTGTCCAGGCGGTAACGGTGGAGCACTTGCTCGTCGCTCAGGTCCAGGAAGGAGCTGCGGGCGCGGTAGACGCGGTGCTCCGGGTAAAAGCGGCGGCGGCGGCCGCGTTTGCGGCGGAGGACAGGGACGGGGGGGTGGGGATGGAGAGGGGTGGGGTGGGGGTGGGGAGGTGGGGGGGGGTGGGGGTGCCGCCGCACTCGCGGATGTGGCGGAGGAGCAGCACGGAGTCTGACATGGTGATGGGGGAGGGGTGGGGGTGGGGGTCAGTGGGGGACTGGGATGGGGGTAGAGGGCCAATGGGGGACTGGGAAGGGGGGCACTGGGATGGGGGTGGGGGAGTCAATGGGGGACTAGGATCAGGGCTAGGGGGTCACTGGGGTACTGGGATGGGGGGTAGAGGGTCAATGGGGGATTGCGATGGGGGTCACAGTGGATGGGGGGCACTGGGATGGGGGTGGGGGTCAATGGAGGACTGGGATGGGGGGCACTGGGCGACTGAGATCAGGGGTAGGGGGTCACTGGGGAACAGGGGATGAGGGTTGGGCGATCACATGGGGGAATGGGATGGGGGGTGGGGGGGTCACTGGGGTCTGGGATCAGGGGTAGGGGGTCACTGGAGGACTGGGATGAGGGTCGGGGGGGTCAGTGGGGGACTGGGATGGGGGTCACTGGGGATGGGGGGGCACTGGGGATGAGGGTTGGGGGGTCACAGGGGATGGATGGGGAGCACGGGGTGGGGATGTAGGGGTCACAGGGGGGAGTGGGATGGGGGGGATCAATGGGGGACTGGGATTTGGGGTCGAGGGGTCACAGGGGGACAGGGATGGGGGGGTGGGGTCACAGGGGACGGGGGGAGGGGGCGGAGTCATCGGGAGGGGGCGTGGCCTAACGAAGGGGGCGTGGCTAAGCGGAGCGCGGCGTAAGGGGGGAGGCGCGGGGGGCGGGGCCTGGCCTGGTCGGGCGGAGCGGAGCCCGGCGCTGCCGGCGGGAAGCTCCCGGTTCCGGTTTCCCGTTCCCGTCCGGTTCCGGTTCCCCGTTCCCGCCCAACGTTCGGTTCCGGTCCGATCCTCCCGGCTCGGGCTGAGCCGCCGGGATGCGACCGCGCTCCTCCCGATTGGCTGTCGCCGACCAGGTGACCTGAAACGCCTTCTCGCGATTGGTCGCCGAAAGGGCGGGCTCTCCGCGCTGTGACGTCACCGCCCCC
>JAUPFR010000064.1:68009-173009 GCA_036925125.1 Oreortyx pictus
GAACCCTGTGGGCAGTTTTGGGGGTCGATGTATGGATCTGGGGTCCTTGGGGAGGTTTGGGGGGGTCTCTAAGTGGGAATTTGTGTGGTTCCAAGTGTGCACTCGGGATCCTTGGAGGGTTTTGGGGTCCACTGGGAGGGGAGGTAGTGTAGAGTTCCTGGTGGGGGATTTTGGGGTCCTGGGGGTGTGGAATTCAGGACAGTGGGGGGGTGGGATTGGGATCCAGGGGGACTGTGGGGGAACCGGGGGCTCTGTGGGGTCTTTCTGCTCCCCCCCCCACCCCCCCCCCCCCCCCCAATCCCTCCCGCCCCCCAGGTGCCAGCACTGGAGCTGACCCCACTGCTGACGGCGGACGCGCTGCCCCCCACCCTGGCACATGGCACCCGGCACCACTGCTGGGACAGCATCCGCAGGGTGGGGCTGGCACCCATGGGACGCACCCACATCCATCTGGCGGGGGGGCTGCCTGGGGACCCCGCTGTGCGCAGCGGTGAGAGGGGGCTGGGGAAACAGAGGGACACCCCCCCCCCCCCCACCCCAAATAGTGCTCCACCACCCCAGTAACCCCTATAGCGCCACGAGGACCACCCCGTAACAGCACAAGGGCCCCCAGTACCGCCCCAAACAGTGAAACAAGGACTTCCCCCCACTATAGCCCCCCCCAATACCCCCACACCCCAGGAAAGCCCCCTGCCCCCCCCTCTGACTCCATGACACCCCCCCCCCTCCCAGGGATGCGCCCGGACTCCGACATCGCCATCATCATCGACGGTCCCCGAGCGCTGGCAGGTTAATGGGGGCCCCACTGGGGGGGAGGGGGAAGAGGGAACCCCCACGATGTGTCAGAGGAGTTCCCACTGATGTCTGTACCCCCTCCCCCCCCCCACAGATGGGATCCCCTTCTTCCGTTCGGCCAACGGTGTGATCCTGACCCCGGGGGACGGGGGGGGGCCGCCTCCCCCCCCGCTACTTCCTGCGCGTGCTGCAGCTGCGCCCCTTCCGTGAGCGCCCCACACTGTTTGGGGGGGGGGGGGTGTTGGGTTTTGGGGCTTGGGAGGGGCTCAGTGTCACCCACAAGGATGTGGCCATACAGACCCACCCCCCAAACATCTTAGGAGGTCCCAAAAATTACCCCACCCCAATCTGCATCCCAAGGTATCCCCTTGTCCCATATTATCATCCCCCCCCCCCCAAAAAAAAAACGACCCCCATGGGTACCCCCTAAATCAAACCCTCCCATCAAAATAGCCGAATTTGGGCATTTCTCCCCCACCTCCCCACAAAGGACCCCAATTCCGCAGCCCCCATTGCCCCCCCCCAGAGCACTGTGCAGAGGGAGGGGGAATTCAGTGGTTTTATTGCCTCCCCCCCCCAGGATGTCTGCTGCCCCTAGAGGGGCCCTCGCACGAGGATTCGGGGGACACAAACTTATCTCACGAGGACGGGGGGGGCACGAGCCCCTCACACAAGGATTCGGGGGGGGCACAAAGCCATTAAACCATTTGCTGCCAGCTCACAACGTGTTGCACAAGGGCTCTGTGTGAGGGTAGGGGGTGATGGGGGGGTGGGGGGGGCAAAGCCAGTGCCAGCATCACACAAGATGGGGGGGGGTTTCACACGAGGATCCCTCGTGCAAGAAGCTTTTGCACGAGGAGCTCTTGCACAAGGATCTCTTGCACAATGAGCCCTTCGCCTGTGTTTCCCCCCCCCCCTCAGGGCTCCTCGTGCCCCCCCGTCAGCTTCTGGAACAGCTCCATATCCAGGGGTCGCCCCGGTGCGCGCCCGCCCAGGCAGACGTACCCCCCCAGGTACTCGTGCACCGTTTGGCACGAGGCCGACACGACGCTGAAGGCCACGTTCAGGTGCTCCTCGAACTCCAGAGCCACCTAGGGGGGGAGGATGGACAGATGGACCCCCCCCCCCCAGTAACACCCAGTGCCCCCCAAACCACCACCTCTGCAGCCTTGGCACCCCCAAGCCATTCACCCCCCCCCCCAAAAAAAAAAAAAAAAAACATGTCCCCTCAACCCAACTTATCCATCCCCCCGCCACCTCCCATCCCCTCGACTCCCCCCCCACATCTCCCATCCCCTCAACACCCCCTACTGTCCGTCCCTTTGTCCCAACCCTCCCCCATGTCAACCCCCCCCCCATGCCACTGCCATCCCTTGTCGTCCCCCCCCCCCCACCCCCCCCCATTTCCCCCCTACCCCCTACCTGCCGGCTGTCCCAGTTGACGTTCCACTGGCGCAGCGCGCTGTAACCTCCAGCTCCGGGTGACGTTTCCAGTGTTGGGCTCCAGGCGCAGCAGCCGCGTGGGACCGATGGCCAACACCTCATCCCGGCGGCTGCCCTGGAAGCTTTTGGGGGGGGGTAGGGAGGGGGGCTCACCCCCAAATAGCTGGAGACCTCCCCCCCCCTTTCCTCCCATAGAGCTGAGGAGCGTTAGAACACGTGGGAGAATCCAAAACAGTGGGGACAACACCTGACACGGGAGCCTCCCCCATTCCAAGGAGAAAACAACCCTCACATTTCCCACCCCCCCCAAAAAACAGGCTCAGATTCCCTTCTAGATTTCCCCATCCCTCCTTCCCCCTTCCCACCCCCCCCACTTTGTGCCTCCCCCCCCCCCCTTCCTCACCGCACGAGGAAGCAGGCCAGGCCGAAGCCGGGCAGTGCCCTCCATTCCTGCAGGAAGCGCAGCCGTGCCTCCGGCCCCCCCAGGGCCGCCACCCGCTGGTGGGCGTCCAGGATGCGGGGCACCAGCTGGGGGGAGGGGGGGGAAAAACAATGAGGGGGGGGGGGTCAGAAGGGAGCAAGGGAACCCCGCGGAGGGGGTGAGGATGCAGGGATATGGGGCAGGGGGATGGGGGGCACAGCGGTGTAAGGGGTTGGGGGTTATTAGAGACTCAGGGAACAGAGGGGGGGGTTGTTGGGGTACAGGAGCCCCCCAGGGTATGGGGGGGTACCTGGAAAGAGGGTATGTGGGGGGTCTCAAGGTGGAATTAGGACCTTCCTCCCAATAAAATGTGATGGGACAGAAGATGGGATGAGGACCCCTATAGCTGAGGGGTGCATATGGGGATGGGGGGGACAGTGGGGGGGGGGGGGGGGGGGGATGTACCTGCTTGGCTTTAAACTTGCGCTGGAATCGGGGGGCGAGCAGCAGCCGTGGGTCTGGGGGGGGCACAGCCCCGGTGGTTGAGGTGGGGGTGTCGGTGGCGGTGCCCCCCCCCGGGCGCAGCCCCAGTACTCCCAGGACCCCCCGCGCCTCCGCCCCGGATGCAGCGGTGGCCAGGGAGCGGCCACTGGCGGCCAGGCGGCAACCGGCGAGCCAGCGCGCGTACTGGGGGGCCTGGGGGAGGGGGGGGGGGGGGCAGAAAAATTAGGAACACCCCCCCCCCAACCGCCCAAGAGTCCCTTCACCCCTTCAGTCAACCCCAATGGCACCCACAGCCATTTGGGGGGGGAGGGGAAGAGGTGGGCATTTTGAGGTTCTGTGGCTTTGGGGCTCCCCCAAACTGCTAAATCCCCTCCCCCCCCTCGCCCCCCCCCCCCAGGGATCCCCTGAAGTCCTCCAGGACGCCCCCCCCCCCCCCCCTTACCCTAAAGCCCTTAGGATCCAATGGGGGATCCCAACAGATCAAAGCCCCCCTTCCCCCACCCTAAAGTTAACACAACAAACCCAGAGAGAACCCCCCCAAAGACCCCCCCAACCCTCCTCAGATTAATTCAGGTTCCCCCCCCCTCCCCCCCCCCAAAAAGGGCCTCACAGGGACATACTGAGAGGACCCCAATAGTTTTAGAACCCCTCCCAGAGCCATAAGGGACCCCCCCATCCCCCACTCACATTGTGGCAGCGCAGCTGAACTTCGCTCATCCCGTCGGGGGCCGCCACCAGAAGGCGGATGCAGAACTTCTGGGCCCCCACATCCACATCGGGGGTCACCTCACAGCCTGGGGGAGGGGGGGGACGACACGGGGGGTTCAGGGGGGGCTGGAGGCTGGGACCAACCCCTCCCTCCATGGAGCCCCACTATGGGGACATTAGGGCTGCTCCAAAAGTTGGGGGAGGAGGTTTAGGGGGGATTGAAGTGATCTGTGGGGGTTCATGAGGGACTTAGGGGTCTCAGGGGGGGTCTCAGGGGGGGCTCAGGGTAAGAAACTGGGGGGTGTGGGAGGGGGAACGGTGCAAATGGGGTGGGGGTGGGGGTGGGGGGGTAAGGGGTCTGGGGAAAGTTTGGGGGACAATGTGAGCAGTTTTGGGGTTCTGCCTTTTGGCAGTGGGAGAAGGGGGGTAGGTTGATGTGGGGTAGGTTGATGTGGGGCAGGATTTTGCGGGGGGGGGAGGGGGGTCCTTGTTCTCACCGCGGAGGCTGAGCTGCTGCAGGGGCTCCCCCCGCCCGCGCCCCCCCGCTTTGTACCAGGCCAGCGAGGTTCCACTCAGCACAGCCCAGTGGGGGCGGAATCCACGCAGCGCCAGGCGGCGGGGCCTGGGGGGGGCACGGGGGGGTCAGCAAAGGGGAAGGGGCACCGAGGCCTCCCCCCCACCCCCTCATGCCTCCCCCCCCACCATAACAGTACCTGTAGATCTCCAGCTCCTCCGCCAGCTCGGGGATGGCAGGAAGGTCCTCCTGGGGGATGGGGGTGAGAGGGAGCAATGGGTCCCAGTACCACCTGGTGCCCCCCCTCCCCCCCCCCCCGAGTAAATCCCAGCATACTCCAGCATCCCCCAGTGTAAAGCAGAACCCTCCCCCCTGCAACACACCAGAGCCACCCCAGTGCACTCCCACTACAACCTGGTCTGCCCCAGTGCCTCCCAGTATAACCCAGTTGCCCCCTCATGCTCACCAGAGGTGTGGGGGTGCCCCCGGTCGGTCCCCCCCCCAGCGTCACCTCCAGGTTGCTGAGTGCGGCCTCAAGATCATCCACGGGGGTGTCCCCCCCCGCCCTGGGCTCCCCCGGCCCCTCAGTGTCCCCCAGCTCATCAATGTGGTACTGGAGGGGGAGAAGGGGTCAGTGGGGTTGGGGTGTGGACCAGGACCCCTCTTCCCACCACCACAGGGGATGTGTGGGGGGGGAGGAGGAGTAAGGTGGGATTTAGGGAACCCTAATGATGGTAGAAGGGGAGGATTTGGGGTCCTGGGGGGGGGGAAATATGGAGTCTTGGGGGCGCGTGGGGTCATGGAATAGGGGAGGGAATTTGGGGAGCTATAAGGATTCTGGTCTAGGGAAAAGATGTCCTGGGAATGGGGAGAGGGAGGACAGGGGGGGGATTTGGGGCCTGGAAGGGATCAATGTGGGGGGGGGGAAATAAAAGAGGGGCTTGGGAGGGGCTCCAGAGCCATTTTAGGGTTCACTCAGCCCATTCTGGGGTGAATGTGGTAAACTTAGATTTTATTTTTGAGAGGGGGGTGCTGGGGGGGGCGGACCTGCAGCGCAGCAAACAGCATCATCTCCTCCTCCGTGCAGTCCACCTCCTCCAGCAGCAGCGACCACCGCGCCTGCTCGTACAGCTGAGCGGCACGCACCGCGTCCACCTGCACCGCAACAACACCGCGACGACACCGCGACACGGGCACCGGGTAACACACGGCAGGGATATGGGGTGACAAAGCAATTTTAGAGTTATCTGGGGGTATTTCCAGTGTATTTTGGGGGGTATTGGGGAGATATTGGGATATCTGGGGCATTTTGGGGGTCACCTGAGCTATTTCAGGGGCATGTGGGGTATCTGGGTGTGTTTTAGGGGGCATTTGGGGCACCTGGGGGTCGATGTCCAGGAAGCAGTAGTACTTGAAGCGCAGCAGCAGCTCATCGTCGTCGCCCACCCCCTGCTGCATCAGCGAGCGCGACGACACCAGCCAGCTGGGGGGGGGGGGGGGGAGGGGGGCAGATTGGGACCCCCTCCCCCAAGGAAACCTGCCTGGATCCCCCCCCATACCCTCCCTGCCCCCACTCCGAACTCAATACCCCAAAGCTGCCCCCCCTAGTTGATCTCATTATGCTGCAAACCAAATCCTGTGAGCCCTCAGCTCCCCATTCTCCCCCCCAGACCCCCCCAGTTTGTTCCCAGAACCCAATAACCCCCCCCAGTTTGCCCCCCATAGCCACCCCATTTTCTTCAGACCCCCATAAACCCCCAGTTTCTCCAGGAACACCCTATACCCCCTCAATTTGCCCCCCAAGTCCCCATAACCCATCTTCCCCCTCAGACAACACATAGCACCCCCCTTCCCCCCCCCCCCCACCCAGTTCATCCTCCCCAATTCACC
Source organism: Oreortyx pictus (assembly GCA_036925125.1). NCBI lineage: Eukaryota > Metazoa > Chordata > Aves > Galliformes > Odontophoridae > Oreortyx > Oreortyx pictus. The sequence continues at coordinate 74,285 of JAUPFR010000064.1, forward strand.
CCATACCGTGAGTTGAGATGGGTGCGGTGCAGAAGGGGGTTCCCTCGGGGGGGTCGGGGGGGGGCAGAAGGTCCCAGCCCTCCCCTGGGGGCCACCAGCATCCAGTAACAGCTGGGGGTGCCCGGGGGGGCCCCCGGTGGGGGGAGCAGGTGGGGGGGGGGCTCCCGCCATGGCCCCTCCTGACCTGAAGATGGGGGAGTACAGGGCTTGGCTGTACCAGGGGGGCCCATTATTGAGGGGCACCCTTTATTTAGGGGTCTCCATTATTTTGGGAGGGGGATCCTACTCACCAGGGGGCAGCACAACGGAGCTGAGGTCAAAGTCAACCCCCCTCGGGGGGGATCCACTGTTGCCTTTTTTGCCCCCCCCTTCCTCCTCCTCCTCCTCCTCAGGTGGACGCAGCAGCGACAGCTCCTCGGGGTGCCGGATGCCTGCACCCCACAGCCATGGGTGAGCGCCCGACAGCCCTCATCGCCCCCTTCCCCCCACGCCCCAATTGCTCCTCAATGGCCCCCAGACTTGTGTATCACCCCCTGAGCACCCCCAGGCTCCCCTCAACACCCTCCAGACCCCCCAACTCCCCTGAGACCCTGCATCACCCCCTAAATTCTCCTTAATGACCCCAGACCCCAATATAAACCCCCCTAACACCCCCAGACCCCCAAAATCACCCCCTAAATCCCCCCAAGACCCCTGCATCACCCCGAGTTCCCCTTGATGACCCCAGTTCCCAATATCAACCCCTCAACGCCCCCCAGACCCCCACATCACCCTCTCAACCCCCACATCTCCCCCTAAATCCCCCCCCCCAGACCCCCGTATCACCTCCCAGACCCCCTCCCACCCCCCCACCCCGCCCCCAAGGACCCTCCCCTACCCAGCAGGCGACAGGCCTCGGCCACCACACCATACACGGGCTGTGCGAAGGAGAGCCGCAGGCGCAGGCGACGCCGGTTGGGCAGCCGCAGCCGCAGGGGTCGGTGCTGGGGGGTGAAACGGAGCCGGGCATCGGCCCCCACCCCGAGGGCGTCCAACGTCCTCCCGGGGCGCAGCAGCCATTGGCACCGCTGTTCCCACCACAGCGCGTGGTCCGACCAGTCCCGTTTCACCCCTGGAGAGGGGGGATGGGGTTAGGGGGGAAGTTGTAAGGTGCCATTGGGGGGGGGAGGGGGGGGGGCGTATAAGAATCCCTGGGAGGACTAGGGGGCATTAATGGGAGATTTAGGGGTGCTACAGGGGTCACTGGGGGATTAGAGGGTGCAATGGGGGTGTGAGGGAGTGGGCTATGGGGCGCTGTAGGGTTTACAGGGGTGCCAAGGGATGCTATAGGGCTTTATTGGGGTGTTAAAAGATGCCTAAGGTGCTGTAAGGCTATTGTTACGGGGGTCTACAGGCATCACTGGGGTATTGTGGTGCTATGGGGTGCTGCAGGGACTATTGGGGTGCTGGGGGCGGTGCTACAGGGACCCTACGATGGGGTTATGGGGCCTCTGCTGCACCCCTAAGTGGGGAACAGATGATGGAGAAGGATATGGGATTTGACCCCCAGAACAAAAATGGGGACATAGGGGACCCACAGGGACCACCCCATACCGTCTCAGGGCTATTTATACCCGTGGTCCCTTTATCACCCTCACCCAGGGGGAGACAACGGGGGTAGAACATGGAAATGGGGGAGCCCTGGGACCCCTGATAAGGGCTGCCGTCCCCCAGCCACATCCTGCCCCCACCCCCCACACTGCAGCCACTCAGCACCACGTGATGCTCGGGGTGTGTGTGTGTGGGGGGGGGGAGGGAAGTAACCCTCCACCATGGGGCTGAGAAGCTGTGTCCCCCACCCCCCACCTCACGATGGAGCATTTCACATCCCACTATGGGGCGGAAAGATGCAAGGGTGGGGGGGGTCCCACGCTCCTGTTCCCCCCACCCCGCCACCCCCAAGGCCCCGCAGCTCACCCACGCTCTCCACCACCCGCAGCATGAGGCCGCCGACGTGCAGGTCCCCAGTGACACGCAGGCTGAGGGTGACGGTGCCCTGGGGGGGCTCAGAGGAGGGCCCCCCCTTGGTGGTGGAGGGGTTGGAAGGGCCGGGGGAGGTTTTGGGGTCCCCTCCGGCCCCCTCCACCTCCACCTGTAGCTCGAAGGAGCCATCGATGCTCTCCCCGGTCGCCGTCTTCAGCCCCGCCATGGCCCCGGGTCACCCCCCAACAGAGGAAGTGGAGGAGGGGAGGGGACAGTGCCCTTACGTCACCCCCCCACAACCACAGGGCCACCCCATAGGGTCCCCCAACAGCCATTGGGCGCTTCCCAGCTCCGTGCTCCCCTCCCTGCCTCCGATATTGCCCCCACCTCCCCCCCACATCGTTTTATTTGGGGTCCTGACTGCCCCTGATTTTAGGGGGGACCCTTCTGGGTCACATGTCAGTGGGGTGGGGCAGGAAGTGGAACCCTAAGCCACAAATTGGGGCCCCCCACAACAATGGCAGCATCGGGGGGGGGGTGTGTGCCATCCCCCCCCACCCCAGTGCAGAGGGAACCTCATGGGGGTGGGTACCCCCCCCAACACTATCCCCCATTAAAGAGGGCTCCATTTGTCCCCTTCTCCCCCCTCATCCCAGGCACCCCACTTCTGCCCCCTGCCCCACACCAGATCCTGGTGCCTGAACCCTCCCCCCGCCCCCCATTTCCCCACAGAAGCTGGGGCATGGCAACTGCTCCGCTCTTTATTAGGGCCGCGGCGACCCAAAACCGAGACAATAGCTTTTTTTTTTTTTTTATGGAGAGGGGGGAGGAGGAGAAAAAGGGGGCAACACTCCACCTCCACCACCCCCTCCCCCAACCCCACCCTTTGTGGGACACCAAGACCCCCCACATGGGGGTTGCAGCATCTCCTGTGACCCCAAGGCGATGGGGGGGGTGGGGGGGCCTGCTTCCCCAGGTGGGGCTCCCCTCCACCTCACCCCCCCCAAATCCCCCCAATACTTGGGGGTGGGGGTCTCCCGGGGTGGGACACCACACGGACACGGTGACATCACCGGATGGCAATCAGCCCGACGTCCATCAACTTCTGGATCTTCTGGGCTATGACGGGGTTCTTCAGGTGCCTGGGGGGGGGTCAGAAGGGACATGGGGACACCCAGACCACCAGCCATGGCAACAGGGAATGTCAGGGACCCCCCAGTGACACCCCATGAGGCATTGGGGACACACAGTGATGCCCCGTGAGATCCTCAGGACTGTTCCAGGACACAACGCCTGCTCCGGGTGACACCAGGAGGGACAGAGGAGCACAGCGGGGATGGAGGGGAAGGGGGGGAGGCGGGGGGTGTGCAGCTACGTGGAGGAGCCCCTACTTACTCGCTGAGGGCCTGAGGGTCCTTCTGCATCTGCTCGAGGATGAGGCGCATGGCGGGGTCACTCATGATCTGCTGCACCTCGGGGTCAGCCATGGCGCGCCGCTTCACCTCCTCGGGGTTGTCGTTGCGGTTGTACTGAGCCAACAGGCAGCGCTGGTACCCCTCAGCAGCCTCCTGTGGGAGGGGGGGGAGGGCATAAAAGGGGGTGAGGGTGGCGTCCCCGTGGTCCCTGAGGGGTTTGGGGGGAGAAAGGGTGCTCACCTTACAGGTGGCATCGAGGTCCAGGGCGCGCTGGTACACGTCCATGGCTTTGCTGTAGTCCTTCATGGCCTCCAGCGCTGCTGCCTTCCGGGTGAAACCTTTAACTACGGGGAGACACGGGGGGGGGGTTAAAAGGGGGGGTGCCCCAAAAGAAGACCCCTCCCGGGGCAAAGAGCAGCCCCCACAAACACTTCCCCCCCCCAGCACACAACAGCACTCACTGAAGGTGGGCTCCAGGCGGATGCATTCCTCGCAGTCCTGGGGGGGAAAAATGGGGTGTGTGTGTGTGGGGGGGGTAGTGATAAAATTTATCCTTGGGGAGGGGTCCCCAAATCCTCAAGCATGCACTGGGGGTTGAGAGTAAGCCCAAAGGTGCCCAGAAAAGCACAACAGTTGCACAAAACATTCAAGGGGAGACCTGCTCCTCCCTCCTCGATCTGGATCCCTCACCCCTGTCTCCAACCCCAGACCCCGGAGAGCCCCAGTCCCCTAAACCAGGTCCTGAAATCTCCCCCATCTGAGCCCCAAAACTCACTCACGGTGTCCCCAAGACCCTCTGGGTACCCCTCAAAGCCCCAGAGACCCCATCCTCAAACTCCCCAGAATTTTTCCCAGTCCCCTCCAGGTGCCCCCAAACCCCACAGCACCCCCCCACCCCCCGGTGCCCCCACCTTCAGTGCCAGCGGGAACTCCAGCAGCTTGGTGTAGCAGGCAGCGCGGTTGCTGTACAGCTTGGCATCGTGTGGGTTGCGGCGGATGGCCTCGGTGTAGTGCTTCATGGCACGGGGGTAATCCCCTAGGAAAGAGGGGGGGGTGTCCGCCGCACGTTTTGGGGACACCCTCCCCCCCCCCAACTCGGTTTGCAGCCCTCACCTTTCTGGAAGCACTCGTTGCCTTTGTTCTTCTCCTCCAGCGCCAGGTCAGGGTCGATGTACGCCAGCCGCTCCTGCTCCTTGAGGATCTTCTCTGCCTGCACCACACAGTGTGGGGTTGGAAAGGTGGGGTGTCTGCACCCTGCTGCCCCCCCCCCACCTTCCCAGGCCCCCCCAGCAGCACCTGCTGGCACTTCTTGAGCACATCGGGCGTGCGGTGCTCGGCCAGGGACTTGTTGTAGAAGTGCACAGCGTCCTTGTAGCGCTCCTCCTTGAAGTATGAGTTGCCGATGCGGGCGTATGCTCTGCGGTTTGGGGAGGGGGGGGGGGGGGGGCAGGAAGCACGGCAGTGTTTGGGGGTGCCCCCAAAACGTGCCCCCCACCCCCAAACTCCCAGCAGAAAGGGGGGCTCTGCTCACTTGGCAATCTGCCTGTAGTCCTCCCGGTTCTCCCGGCCCACCTCAATGGCTTTTTCGCACAGCTCTCGGCACCGGTTGTAGTCGCCCTTCTCGAAGTAGACAGCTGTAGGGGGGAGTTGGGGACAGGTTGTGGATGATGGGGGTGCTTTTTGGGGGGTCGCCCCCCCCCCCCCCCCCAACCCCCCGGCATGCCGCTCACCAGCCTGGTTGGTGATGTAGGTCATGTTGGTGGGGTCCAGCTCCTCGGCGCGGTCGTAGTGTGCCAAGGCGGTGGTAAAGTCCTTCCGCTTGTAGGCCTCGTTGCCCAGCTCCTTCTCCCGCTGCGCCTGCAGCCACCACGGCACGGTGACAAAAAGGGCTCCGAGTGACGGGGGTGGGGGTCCCGAGAGGCCCCGGGGGGTGTTCTGACCTGCTTCTTGTTCTCAGGGAGGTCCTGCTGCATGGGTTCGGGGCGGGGGTCAGGCCGAGGCGGGGGAGGGGGTGGCGGGGGGGACATGGCTTCCTCCTCCTCCTCGGCCCCGCTCAGGTCCACCCCCAGGAGCACGCTGAGCGTTGTCATCACCCGCGGGTCCTGCAGCTTCCTGCGGGAGCATTGGGTGGGTGGGTGGGGGCCAACCCCCAAACCAGCCCCAAAGCCCCCCCCCAAGCAGCCTGAGATCCACCCCAATGCCCCACTGAAACCCACCCTAAGCACCCTCGCCCCCCCCAGCACCCTAAATTCTGACCCACAAACCTTCCCAGGACCCTAAGCCTCATCCCCAGACTTGCCCCAACACCCCCCCCAAGAGCCTAAGAGCCACCCCAAACAACCTTGGAATCCATCCTAGTCCCCCCAGCACCCCAAAATCTGCCCCAAACACTCCCAACCCCCACCCGTAACCCCAAACCCACCCCCAGAACCCACCCTAGCCCCCCCGAACCCCAAAACCCACCTCAAATCCCCAATCTTGCCACAAATCCACATTAAGACTTTAAGACCCACCCCAAACATCCCCTAAAACCCATTCCACCCCTCCAAAGTCCTGCCCCAAACGCTCCCAGAACCCACCCCAAATCCCTCCTGTCACCCCAAAGCTGCCCCAAATACCCAACAGCCTAAGACATGCCCCAAATCTCCCCCCTTAGACCTCCCAGCTCCCCCCCAGCCCCACGCACGTGCCCAGCTCGGCGGGCTGCGTGCGCAGCTGCTCCAGCAGCTCCCGGTAGCTGGGGTCCCCCAGCAGCGCCCGCGTCCGGGGGTCCGCCTCCAGCTTGGCGTAGAGGTTGGGGACACTGAAGGGGTTCAGCAGCTTCCTCTCTGGGGAGGGGGCACGGGGTCAGGCAGTCTTCAGTGCCCCCAGGTTCCAGCCAGGACCCCCCCCCCAACTGTGCCCCCCACAACAGCACTCTGCAGGGTGCCCTTGTTCCTCTGTGGGACCCCAAAACCTCTCAGCTGGCACCAGCCCTACTCAGAGATATCAAAGCCCCACAGGACCCCGCCCGGGACCCCAAAGTGGGATCCCCCTAAAATCCCTCAAAACCTATTCAGGGCTCCCCACATTCTGGCTGAGAACTCCTCTAATCCTGCTCTGTGCCACCCCTCCCACCCCCAATCCCATAAAGCCTTCCTCAGCCCTCCACTAGGACCCCAAAACACCCTTAGGACCCCCTAACCCCATTCTAGGACAGCAAAACTCACTCAGGATCCCTCCCAGCCCCATTCTGCTGCCCCAGACTCCCCCCAACACTCCTCTAACTCCACTCTCGGACCCAAAACACCCATCAGGACCCTCCCAGTCATGCTCCAGGACCCCAGAATTCACTCAAAACCCCTCCACCTCCACTACACCACCCTAAGACCCCCCCTCTAACCCTCAGAACCCTCTGGATACTCCCCTAACTTTATTCTGGGACCCAGGACCCAACATGAGGCCCCACTCCAGACCCATTCTTCAGCCTCCAAACCCCCTCAAGATCCCTCTGACCCCACTTAGTGACCCCAACCCCCCCTCCCCCCCCCCCAGGAGCCCCGGTCCCGCTCCCTCACCAGCCAGCCTGGCCTCCATGTTGTGCAGCCCCTCTCGCAGCTGCGCGTTGCCGGGCTCATGCTTCAGCCCTTCCTCATACGTGGCCTTGGCCTCCTCGAAGCGGTTCAGGAACTCCAGCGCCGCTGCTTTGCGTGAGTAACCCTGCGTGGGGACAACGTCGTGACAGTGGCAGCAGCGTGGAGTCGTGACAGCGTCAGGTTCTCCCCCACAGATGCCCTGAAGCCATTCAGGAACTGCCAGGCCACCAGCTGACCCTGCACCATGGTGACACTGGGACACTGTGGTGATGTCACAGTGACATCAGACCCCAAAGGCCTCAGGGTGGCTCAAGTGACAGCATGACATCGTGATCAAATCACACAGTGCCACGGTGATGACACCAGAACCCACAGGAGCTCCACCACTCCGAGCAGCCCTGTGCCATCAGTGATGTCACCATCGCAGCGTTGTCACGGTGACGCCAACGTCACAGCGTTGTCACGGCGATGCTGCACACCCCCAAACTCACAGCAGAGCTTCGGGAGCTAAACCAGCACCACTGTGACACCACGGTGATGTCACCCCACGTCAGGCTCAGGCTGCAGTGCACAGCTTGGCACGAGGCAGTCCCGTTGCACGCTCACACCACGATGTCACCGTGACACTGACACCCAAACACCTCCGACTGCTTCAGAGCGTGCAGTGGCACTTTGTGTGATCAGCCCCACGCCACAGGTGACACCACAGTGTCACAGTGATGACGTGGCTGCATCACAGTGACACGAACACAACGTCACGGCATCACCAAGACCCCAAACACCGTGAGGCAGCGTCACAGCGACAGCAGCGCCCCAAACACCACAGGGCAGTTCCAACATTGCCGCTTCCACAGCATCCCGGTGGTGAAGGACCCCCAGAACCGCTTCAGGGCCACCTCCCAGTGATCCGAGCAGCCCCACACCGGGTGGTGTCGCCCCGGCCCACCTTGGCCCAGTCAGGGCGCAGCTCGATGGTGCGACAGGCGTCGGTCAGCGCGCGGCTGTAGTCGCCCTGCTTGGCGTAGGCGGCCGAGCGGTTGCTGTAGAGGACGTGGTTGTGGGCGTCGAGGGCGATGGCCGCCGTGTAGTGCCGCACCGCTCCCCCGATGTCCCCTGCTGCCAGCGCCTGGTTGCCCCGCTCCTTCAGCGCCTGCGCCTGGGGGGGGGTGGGGGAGAGGGGGAATGGGGGAAGGACGGAAAGGGGAGAGGGAGGAGGAATGAAAGAAGCAAACGTAGCGTGAGATTGATGGGATAAAAGGAGATGGGGAAGGAAAGAGGGGTGAGGAGGATGAGGAAGGAAGGGGTGGGGAGAGAAGAAGACAATAAAGAACGTGAATGCAGCGTGAGACCGAGCAGATAAAAGAAATAGAAAAGGGGAGAAAAAGGGGAACGAGAAGAAAAAGGATAAGAAAGAAAAATGGTGAAGAATGAATGAAAGAGATTAAAACAACGTTGAGTTTGAAAGAAGAAAGTGAGAGAGGAAAACGAGAAAGAAAGGAGATGAGAATGGGATGAAGGGATGTGGGAAGGAGAGAAAGCGGAGAATGAATGGAGGGAGAGAAAGAAAATGAAATGAAGAGAAAGAGAAAAGGCAAAAGGAACGGGGGAAAAGAGTGGAAGCGATGAAGTGATGAAGGAGAAGGTGGACGGGGAGAGGAAGAAATGCAAAAATGAATGAGGAAAAGAAAAAAGATGAAAATTGGATGAGGAAAGGACAGAAAGAAGGAAAAAAGAATGGAAGAAAATCGGGAATAGGGAAAGGACAGGAGGAAGGAAGAGGAAGGGACAGCAGGAAGAAAACAAACAGGGAAAGGGGTGAGGAGGAGCGGCAGAGGGGGAGCAGCAAGGATGAGTGTGGAGAGAGGTGAGAAAAAGCAACGGAGGAGAAGCACAAAAACAAACACCAATAAATACAGCGTACCGAGAACCGATGGCTCTTTCGTTCACCCCCTCCGCGGCCACTCAGAGCCCTTCTGGGACCCCTCCCGCCCCCGGCCCCCCCACACTCTCTCAGAGCCCCAATCTGGGGGTCCCAAATCCCCCCTCAAAGGATTCACCCCCCACTCAGCGCTGCCGGGAGCTCCTTCCACCCCACCGCACGGCCCCATTCCCCCTCACGACCCCTCAGCCCGTCCTCAAAGTCCTCCCCCCCCCTTCAGGACCCCTCCCCCCCCTCACCTCAGGACCCCTCCCACCTCAGGACCCCACCTCGCCTCAGAACGCCCTTAACCCCAACCTAAGGCCCCCAAACGCCTCCGCATCCCCCCCGGCTCCTCGCGACCCTTCCCACCCCGTCCCCGCGGCCACGGACCCCCTCAGGATTCGCCCCCGGTTCCCTCTCGATGCCCTCAGGACCGCTCCGACCCCACAGCGCGGCCCCGCACCCCCTCAGCTCCCCCCATACCCCGTTCCTACGACACCGAACGTCCCCGGGACGCCCCATAACCCCACGTCAGAGCCCCCCGCCCCCCACCCCCTCCGGACCCCCCCACCAAGGGACCCCCCCCGGCAGCCCCGCCCCCACCTCCTCCATGGCGCCGCCGCTCCGGATCCGCTCCGCTCCGCTCCCGCCGCCGCGCGCCGCCTTCTGGAAGCTGCTAGAAGCCTACGGCCCCGCCCCCCCGGCCCCTATTGGCCCGCCGGCGCCCACGCGCCCTCCCATTGGCTATCCGCGAGCAGCGCGCCCCGCGATTGGTGAGAGGGAGGAACAGCGCCCGCCCCCTCGCGCTGTGCCTCCTAGGCGGAAGCCGGAAGTAAGGACCGCCCCGCGCGCTGATTGGCTGCGGAGGGAGAGCTCACGCCGCCCCATTGGTGAAAATTCTCCGTCGCCTTCTGGAATTTTCCACCTCTCCGATTGGATGTGAGAGATGCCAATCACGACGGGGGAGCGGGGCGCTGGCGCGCCCCCTAGCGGCGGGGAGGACTCGCACCGACCCGTTGCGATAATCGACGGGGGGCGGGGCTTGCACGAGGGGGCGGGGCTTGCACCACAGGACACTGGGTCGTCCTGAGACGCTGTCGGGGGGGTGAATTTAAAGCCGGGACCCACCCCTTCCCCCCCCCATTCCCTCCACAGAGTACGCCTCGTGCATAGCCCCTCCCCCTCGTGCAAACCACATTCCTCGTGCAACACCCGCCCACGTGTTCTGGGCACGAAGAACCAAGAGATGCAAAAAGGAACGGCCGCGTTTATTTTTCGGGGGGTGGGGGGGGAGTGGGGAGTAGAGAGAATCCGGGGGCGGTTTTGCCCATTTCTGTCCTTTTTTCCCCCACTTTCACCACCGGCACCGGGGCATGGGGGGGGCGGGGGGAGGATGAAGGCACCTCGGGGGGAGGGGCACTTTGGTTGGCACGGATTAGGCTCTGGGGAGGGGGGAGGCGTATCTCCCCTGGACCCCCCAAAGGCCCCCAACAGTCTCTGCACCAAAATCCACCTTTTTTTCCCCCAAAGTGGCGACAAAAAAAATAAAAAGAAAGAAAAAGTCCTTAAAAAGAGACAAAGTGCCCCAAAAGGGGACGGGGGGGGACGGGGGGATACGGACTGTGGGGGGCTGGGTAGCCCCAAAGTGTTCTTGGATGGATGGCCTCGAAGTTCGGGGGGGCAGGTGTCCCCATGGGGGTCCCAAAAATGGAGGAAGGTCTGCCCCCAAAGTGTCCAACAAATGGGGGGGGGGGGGTCCCAAAGCGTCCCCGTGGGGGACCCCAAAAAGATGAGGAGGTCCTCAAATGTCCATTAAGAGGAGGTCCCCAAAGTGTCTGTAAGCGGAAGAGCGGGGGGACCCCAAAAGTGTCCTCACAGAGGGGTCTCCCAAATGCAGAGGTCCCAAAGTGTCCTTTCAGGTGACCCTCAAAAGGAGGGGGGGGGGGTCCTCAATGTCCTCAAACTATGGGGATGTAGTCCTCAATGTCCTCAATGAGGGGTTCCCCAAAATATCCTCAGTAAGGGTGGGGGGGGAGGAGGTCTGCAAAATAAGGCCCCTCGACCTCCATTCTGCCCCCCCCCCCTCAGGATACCCCCCCGCTGCCCCCCACCACACCATGGGGCACCGTGCCCCCCCGGTATCCCCGGACTGCGGGGAGGGGCGGGGGAGGCGGTGGCGGGGGGTACACCGTGCGGATCCCCCCGTCCTCGGGGGGGGGGCGGAGGGGTCTGAGCGCCAAACCTCCCCCTCCCCCTTTTCCCCCTCCCCCAATCCCGCGATGCAAAGGGGGGGGCAGCCCCCCCCCACCCCTCCGCCGCCTCCAACACCCCCCCACCACCCCCAGCGCCAACAACGCCGCTGCCGCCGCCCCCCCCGCCACCGCTCGGGGGAAAACCGGGGGGGCTGCGTGGGGTGAGGCGGGGGTCCCGGAGTCGGGGGGAGACGGATCGCCCCCCCCAGCCCGAGCTTGAGCGCAGAGGGGGGGGGGCAGAGCGCCGGGGGCGTCGAGGACGGACAGACAGACGCGGTACGGAGCAAACGGCTGCAGCGCCGTCACCACGTACTCCCCCCGCTCCCCCCGCACCAACGTCTCGGTGACGGACCCCCCCCCGGGCCTCAGCCAACTGAGCCTTAAAGACGCTCCGGGGGGGGCTGGCGGCCACCGCACCCTCAGAGCCCCCCCCGGGGCCGACTGTACCCACAACCCCGGGGGGGCTGCAGCCGGAGGGGGCTCGGCAACGCCCGGCGGGACCGCAACACCCTGAGTGCCAGCGATGCTCGGGGCGAGTCCGACCCCTGACGGTGCGCCCGGTGGGGCAGCAACACCCGGTTGGGCGGCAACACCCGGCGGGGCGGCAGCCCCTCGTCCGCCCGACGTGACGGCAATGCCTGGAGCGTTGTTGGCGGGCGCAGGTGTACCGCAGGCGTCCATCTCCCCCCTCAGCTCCCCCACCGGTAACCCCCGCAGGCGTGCGGGCGCCTGACACAGCAGCCCCCGCACCTCCAGCCCCGCGGCCGCTCTCCGCCGCACCCAATCGCGCAGCCACGCCAGGTTACAGCCGCAGAACCACGGGTTGTTGCGCAGCCCCAGGTGGCTCAGGCGGCTCAGGTCGTCGAACAGCCCCCGGGGGAGGGTGGTCAGGTTGTTGTCCGATAGATCCAAGCGCTCCAACGCCCGCATCCTCGACAGCGAGCCGGCGGGGACGTGGCTGATGGCGTTGGCCGCCAGCGACAGGCGGCGGAGCTGAGCGCGGGGCAGGTTGGCCGGCGGGGCGGCCAAGGCGTTGCGACCCAGCGACAGCTCGCTCAGGTTGTAGAGGCGGCTGAAGGTGTCGTCCGCCATGCGCTGGTTGGCCAACAGGTTGCCGTCCAGCACCAGGCGCCGCAGCGCGGGGAGCCCCTCGAAGGCGCGCAGCGGGATGGTATGGATGCGGTTGTCATCCAAACGCAGCTCCTCCAGCGCCGGCGGGAGCCCCGCGGGGACGCTGCTCAGGTGGTTGCGGGACAGGAACAGCAGACGGAGCCGCCCGCTCTCGGCGAACGCGTCCTCCTCGATGCCGGCGGCCGACACCGAGTTGTCGTCCAGGTGGAGCCGCTCGAGCAGCGGCGCTCGGGCCAAGGAGCGGCGGCACAGCCCGCGCACGTTGTTGTCTTGCAGGTGGAGCTCGCGGAGCGCCGGTGGGAGATGGCGGGGCAGCTGCTCCAGGGCATTGGCGTACAGGTACAGTACCCGCAGTGCCTGCAGGCGGCCCAGGCGGGGCGGGATCCCGGCGTCGCCGATGCGGTTGTTTTGCAGGAAGAGGGTGGTGGCCCCCGGGGGGACCCCCTCGGGAACGGCCGTCAGCCCGCGGTCGTTGCAGTAGACGCGGCCCCCGGCGCAGCGGCAGACGGAGGGGCACGGAGCCGCGCCCCCCCACAGCGAGGCCAGGAGGGCGAGGGCCCAGGGGAGGGGGGGGCGGGGGAGGGGGGGCCATGGGGGGGGCTGTAGAATGGGGGGGGAGAGTGGAGGTGGGACCCGCCCCCCGTGTAATGAGGACGGCGGGGGGGGGGGGGGGTCACCCCAGTGGTCCCACCCCCAGCACAGCCCCGTGCCAGTCCCTTATCCCACCCGAGCCCGGTCCTCATCCCATCCCAATCCCAGTCCCAGTTCCAGTCCCCATCACCGATCCCAGTGTCAATCCCAAACCCATCCCGATTCCTCCCCCCAAGCCCATCTTATTCCATTCCGTGTCCCCATCCCAATCCCAACCCCAATCCCTTTCCCAGACCCAGTACCAATTCTGGTCTCTGACCCCACACCCACCACAATCCCAGTTTCAATCTCCGTGTTATCCCAATCCCAATGTCAAACCCAGACTCAATCCTCCCTCATTCCATTCTGTTCCCATCCCATTTCTAGTCCTAATCCCAATTTCCATCCAATTTCCAGTCCCAATCCTCATCCCCGTTCCCATCTCCATCCCAATCTTGGTCCCAATCTCATCTCATTCCATCTCCATCCCAACCCCATCTCAATCCCATCCCTAATCCCAATCCCACCCCATGTCCCCCATGACCCACCCGGCCCCTACCTCTGTCCTTGGGGTGCTCCCAGCACACGACGTCCCCGTGCTGTCCCCGTGCTGTCCCCGTGCAACGTCCCCGTGCGACGTCCCTGTGCCACCGTTGCTACCGGCACCAGGGCCCCATGGCGGCACCGCGCGGCCGCTCCCGGGGGGGCCGGGAGGGGCCGCTGTGATCCAGGGGAGAGAAACAGGGAGGGAGGGGCTCGCGCGGCCTCGTGCGAGGCTCTTGTGCAACACAAGCCCCCCTGCAGTGCACAGAGCCACGTGCAAAGCCTGCCCTCGTGCAACGCGCGCTGTCGTGCAGCACACCCCCTCGTGCAAAGCACAGCTCCTGGTTCTGTGCAGCATCCTAGCACAAAACATTCAGCTCTGAGGTGCGTGCCCACGTGCTGCACACACAGTCGTGCAACGTGCACAGCCCCGCGCACCTCAACCTCACATCCCCCCAGTGCCCTCCATTCCCCCCCCCTCCCCATGCTAATTAGCCGCAGTGTTAACGAGCTTCTGCCCGGCCCCACGCTAACAAAGCCCCACGAGGACCCCACAGCCCCTGAGATGTGCACGAGGAACCCTCACGTGTGTGTGAGTGGTTGGTGAGGGGGGGGTGATAATTAGCAGCAGCTCATTAGGGACCTCATTTCCCCCCACCCTGGGACACCCTTGCATCAGACATGGACTTTTGGGGGGAGGTCTGGGGAGGGGGGGGGAATTGAGGCATGCTCCCCCCCCCCCCAAAGATCCCCAAACCCCCCTCCATCTCAGAGCTTCCCCTATAATGGGATCCCCCCACATGTGGAACTCCCCCATTATTTGGACCCCCCCCCAGTACTGAGACCCCCCCATACACACCAGACACAGAACATTGCCCCCCCTCAAAAAAACCCCAAACAAACCAACGTATCAGGACCTGGCCCCCAATATCAGGACCCCTCAGTATTGAAAATCCCCCCCACTACCAAACTGCCTCCAGTTTTGCCTCCCCAAAATCACCCCCCATATCATAATCCCAGTTATTGTGACCCCCCCCACTCCTTAATTAGCACCACCTATTATCAATACCCCCACTCCCCCCCGCAGTCCTCACTCCCATTCCGGATACTGTGGGGGGAGAGGGGGGAACCTGACCTGGGCTTTGGGAGGTTATGGGACCTGGTAGGGGGTCCTCATCAGGGGGGGCGTTCTCGTGGCATATGTGGGGTGTGGGGGGTGGTCCCAGGTGTTCGGGGGGGTCCAAGAGGAGGGAGGCGGGGCCCTGGGGGTGTGAGGGGGGGGGGGGGGGAGCGGGATTCTCGGTGTATTCTGGGGGGTGGGACACGGAGTGGGAAAGAGAATGAGAGGGGCTATGGGGGGGAGAGGGAATGGGGGGGTGTGCGCTGAGGCCTTGGAGCATCCCTGGGGGAAGGGGGGGTCAGGGGGAGCTGGGGGGGGAGGAGAGGAAGTGGGGGGTTTGGAAGGAGGGGGCAGGGCACGGAGGGTGGGGGCGCGGGGGTCCGTTGGTGCTGCTGGGGGAGGGGGCTTGGAGGACACGGATATTCCCATCCATCCCCGCGGCGCCGAGCATCCCTGGGCGGACGGGGGAGAGGGTGGAATGGGGAGGGGGATGAGGGGAAGGGGGGGCCGCGGGGAGTTCCCGGGGAGGGGGTCGTTACCGGGCCGGGGCCGGGAGGAGCGGTGCGGGGCCGTTGCTGGCGGCGGCGGCGGCTGCGGGCGTGGGAGGGCGGCGGGCGGGGAGGGGGCGGTGCCGGGAGCGGGGGGCGGAGGTGGGGGGGGCTGCACCGGGGTTTGCACGGGGGTAGCACGGGGATTTGCACAAGGAGCGGCACGAGCTGTGCACAGGGCTTGCACGACGTGTCTTGGGGGGGGGGGGGGGAGCGGTGCGGGGGGGTTCAACCGGGCTTGCACAAGGCAGGGGCACTTGCCCACCCCCCCTCCCCCCTCACCCGGGGCAGCTGTGGAGACGTGGGGGGCATTGGGTATCCCAGGAGGTGGCAGCACAAGTGCAAGGGCCGTGCACGAGTGTGCAGAAAGTAAGTTCACACTGGGATTTCACACGAGGACGTTTTGCAGAAGGACCACGACTTGCACAAGAACCCCTTGTGCAGACGTTGCACGTGGGTGTCTTGGCAGGATCGGTGCACTAGGACATCTCGCACGAGGACATGTTGCACCAGGGCAACAGCATGCACCAGGTCCTGACAGCCTCCCACCACCCCAACTGCTACCCCCCCCCAAAACCCAACCCCAAATCACCCCCCCTTCAATAAACACGTGCAACACGTGGGAGGGGCCGCGTCTTTATTTGGAACCGAGGGGGAGGGAGGGAGGATGCACAAGAGCCGTGCAAGGGTGCACGGGGACCCGTGCAAGGCCCCGCAGGGCTTGTGCAAGGCCCCTGTGAGGCTGCTCAAGACCCTGCAGGGTTGTGCAAGGCCTGACGGGGCCCCGCAGGACTTGTGCAAGGCCAGCCGTGCCCATGCAAAGGGCTGTGAGCCTCATGCAAGGACCTCACGGAGTCGCAGGAAGCCGTGCAGAACCCCGCAGGCCTCGTGCAAGACTCAATGGGACTCGTGCGAGGCTGGTCAGGTCCGGCACACTCACGCAGGACCTGTGCAAGAGCCTCGTGAGACCACAGGACACCGTGCACGGCCCCGCAGGCCTCGTGCAAAGCCCCGCAGAGCCCTTGGGGGACTCGTGTGAGGCCGTGCGAGCGGCGCGGTCACTTGTAGAGGATGTCGTAGTGGCCGGGGCGGTAGAGGAGGCAGACACGCGGCTGTGAACCCTCGGGGAACACGTGGGGGTTGGTGGCACCGCCCTCGCCCCGGTCCATGTACTCCACCAACACCGGCACCTGCAGTGCCCGCGCCAGCGCGATGATGTGGATGTGGTCGCTCTCTTTGCACATGGGCTCCACCTCCTGTGAGGGAGAACACCGGTGTGCGCGTGCAACGCCGTGGGAGGGACGGTTTGGGGAGCGCAGCGCAGCACAGAGGGGTCTGCGAGGCTGTGCAAGCCGTGCAAGAGGGGGGTGCGAAGGGCGTTTGGGGTGGGGGAGAGCTTCAGGGTTGTGCACGGGATGGTTTGGGGCACGCAAAGCTGTTTGGAGCTGTGCAAGAGAAGTGCAAGGGGTGCCTGGAGGTGGCACAAAGCCGTGCCAAGTTGTGCAAATGGTGTTTGGAGCCATGCAAACTCCGTTTGAGGAAGAAAGAGCCCCGTAAGAGCACGCACAGTGCAGCAGACGGCGTGCAAAGCCCCACAGGAGGATGCACAGGCCCCGTGCAAGGCCACCCCACCCCTCCTGGCCCCCTCCCCACCTGCTGGCAGAACTCCTTGATGCTGCGTCCGCCCTCCAGGAACTGCTCGAAGAAGTGGCAGTGGCGCTGCAGGCAGCCCGAGGTGAGCAGGCGCAGGTACACCACCAGGTAGTCCGAGGTGCTGGGCTCGTTGAAGGCGGCCAGTAGCTCGGGCAGCGGCACGCCGCGCTCCACGCGCTCGATCAGCTCCATGAACTGTGGGGGGCAGCGAAAAGGGGGGGTCAGGCGGTGATGTGGGGCGCTGGGATGGGGGATGCAGCACTGTGGGGTTGTGTGGGTCTGTATGGATTCACGCCCCACATCCCCCCCCCCCCCCCGCCCCACATCCCCGGCAGACCCCCCCAATGTCCCCACCGTGTTGTGGAAGTCCTCGATTGTGAACTCGGTGAAGCCCTGGGCCACCAGCTCATCCTTGCTGCGCGCCGAGATCTCCTTGAAGCTGCAGGACACGGGGGGAGGGGAGGGGGGGGACACTGAGCGTTGGGGACACGGGTGGGTCTGGAAGGGACATATGGGGATGGTGGCACCCACCGCTGCAGCTCCTGGCTGTCCTCCAGCAGCACCTCCAGGTGTGCGAAGCCGAAGGCGCGGTAGAAGCAGTTCCCATCTGGCCGCGTCTTGCGGATGTATGAGTACTTCTGCAAAAGGTCCTGGGGACAGAGGGGACGTGGGGGGGACGTGGGAACGTTGGGGGCGTCGGGGGTGCAGAGAGGGATGGCCCAGAAAGATGTGGGGACAGAGAGGGGATGCCAAGAGCGTGGGAGGACATGGAAAAGAAGACAGGAAAACACGCCAAAGGGATGTGGGGACAGCAAGAGCACATGAGGACACGCTGAAGGGACATGGGGACATCAAGGGGACACCAAAGAGACATGAGGACAGCCTAGAGGACATCAGGAGCTCCTGGGGGATGTGAAACCACCCTAAAGGGACATAGGGACACACTAAATGGGGCACAGGGGCTCGCTAATGGGACATGGAGACTCCACACAGGGACAGCGCCATGGCCCCTTTAGGTATTTGGAGGCACCTGAAAGGGGCACAGGGACACCAAGGGACACAAGGACACTCCAAACAGAACACGGGGACACCCCAAAGGGACAGAAGAGCTGAAAGGGGCTCCTGGCAGTGCCGAGGGGACAGCTCCAGTGCCATACTGGTCTGTACTGGTGCGTGCTGGTGCCCACCTTGATCTTCTGCTGGTAAACGTGGTCGTCCTGCGCGTACTCCTTGTACAGCACCGCCAGCTCCAGGCGCTCCGACACCAGCGGGTTCTGCACCGCAATCTGGGAGAGGGGCGTGGTAATTAACACGGGGTGGTAAATTAATTAGCGTGTGTGGGGGGGGTTAACGAATGGGAGAAACTCACCTCCTGCTGGATGCGGTCCTGCTGCGCCATGATGGCTTCGTCGTAGGCTAAGCAGTTCACTCCTGGAGGAGGGGGGGTGGGGATGTGGGGTTAGGGAGACCCCAAAATAGAAGGAGACCCCGATGGAGGTCATATGGGGAGTTATGGGGAGTGCTAGCATCCTATGGGGGTGGTCTGGAGGGCTCTGCATGGGGTATACTGAGATGCTATGAGGTTTAGGGGACACTGGGGGATTTATTGGGGACTGCAAAGGGGTACTGAGGTGCGATGAGGGTGTTGAGGTCCTACGGTGGTGTATGGGAACTTCTGAATCACGGCCTGAACCACTGATGGATCACCTGAGGCGAGCAGAGTCAGCCGCAGGGGCGCAGGTGAAGGTAATGTACCTGTGTGATTGGAAGAGGTGCAGTCTGGCTCCACCTCTCTCAGACCCCATTTGAGGGCTGACCACCACCAGGGAAGGATCTCAGGTTGGAGATCCCTCCCTAGCAGAGTTATCAGCGAGCCTCGAGCATCATACAAGGTGAGTCAGGGCTCTGAAGGGGATATTGGGGTGCGACGGGGAGCACTGCGGGGTCCCAGGGGTATCAATGGGGGACACTGGGGTGCTCTGGGGACCCTATAGGGAACAATGGGTGAGCCCGTGGGGCACCACGGGGGCATGGAGCTCTCGGTGGGGCTGTGGTGGTTTCAAATGGGGCTCTACGTGGGATTTTAGGGTCCCTGCAGGGTTCCGTAGGAAGCTCCGGGACAGCCATAGGGTCTCCATAGGGGTCTATCTGAGGCTACAGGGTCGCTATATGGGGCCCTATAGAGAGCTCCGGGGGATCCGTCGGGTCCTATACGGGGCACCGCGATCTCTCGGCGGATCCATAAAGCGCTGCGGGGTCTCTTTGAGCTCCTACGGGTTCTACGCGTTCCCTACGGAGCTCGGAGGGCTCCGCGTGGCGCTCCGGAGCGCGGGGACGCGAAGCGCGGATCCGAGCGGGACCGCGCCCGGGGATCGCTCCGCGGGGCCGCGGGGTTCGAGGCCGCGCCGTTACCGTCCGCGTCGGGGCCGAGCGGCTCCGGCTGCTGCTGAGGGACCTCCGCCGCCATCTTCCGCCGCTGCCCCGCCCCGCGCTGCTCTTCCGGGGCACCGGAGACTGAGAGAAGCACTTCCGGAACAACGGCCGCCCCGCCGGAAGCGCGCCCCGAGAGGCGGAACCCACCCGTAGCGACAGCGGGGCGGGAAAGCCACGCCCACCAAGGGGCGGGGCCAGCGCGCGGTAACGGACACGCCCCTGGCAACCAGCGTAACCCGTAGCAACAGGACACGCCCCTAGCGACAGGGAGAGTCCCTAGAGACGGGCTCGGATCCTGGCAACAGGACACACCCCTTAGCAACGCGAAACGCCCCGTAGCAACGGGGGAGGACCCGAGCGACGGGACACGCCCCGATCTGTCCCACCGTGACCGCCCCTAGCATCGGGGGACGGCCTCCGTCGTCCGCCAAAGGCGCCCGAATCTGCGCTGTGACGTCGCCCCCCCCCCACACAAACACACGCGGAGGAGGCGGGCGCGGAATAAGCGGCCTTTATTGGCAAGAGGGCGCCCGAAGGCCGTGGTCCCGGGGAGGGGGGGGGGGGGGGGGTTCCGTGGCGGCGGTGGTCCCATAGCGGCACGGGAAGGGCTCACTCCCGCTTCTTGTAGTCCTCCAGGTGCGACAGGATCCACGCGGCGGGGCCCAGGCAGGACACGAACATGGCGAGCATGCCCACGACGGTCTCCTGCGGGCACAGCGGCGGTCAGCACCACCTCCCCAAGGTCACCCCCTCCCCGAACCGACTGCCGAGCTCACCGCCGTGCCCAACGGGTGCTGCGGCGGTCCCGAGATGAAGCCGCGCCGGGCCGGGCCGGGCCGGGCGGCGGAGCGGAGCAGAGAGGCGGCGAAACGTCCCACGAGCGACATGGCGGAGAGCGGAGCCGGGAGGAACCGCCGCCGCGCTACCGGCGGAAACAGGGAGGCGGGAGCAGCCACTCACGGTGCGCTGCTATTGGTCGGGAGGTACCGCTACCCCGAAGCGCTCATTGGGGCAGAGCTCTCGGGGCCACGCCCCTTCAGCGAGAAGCCACGCCTCCTGCCGCAGGGCGGGGCGAGCGCCGCAATGCATGCCGGGAGGTTTCTTTCATTCCACGGAGCCGCGCCGCAGGGAATGACGGGAAGTGGAGTCCGACCGCAGTTTCTACCGCTTTTATTCACAACGTATAAAGCAAAGTGACCGAAACCGAGAGAAACGGGTAATACCCCTTCTCCATCCCCACAGCGAGGGCCCCACCCCAAGGCACGCGGGACAGAGGAGTCCTAAGGGTCAACCAATGGCGGTGAACGCGGAGCCTGAACGCCCCCGAAATGTGGGGGTGAGAAACGGGAGCCCCAAGTGGGCAGCTGTCCTCAACACAGAGCCAGCCTGGGGCGAACGTAACGGTGGATTTGGGCACAGGGGCTCAGTGGCAGCAGGTGCCGCAGTGCCCACCGGCAGGGAGCTGGTGACCATCACCGAATTTCGTCCTCCGGCTCAGGACCTCGTAGGAGCAGTCGTCCCCACAGCAGCCGGAGACACTGGGTGAGGAATCGTCGATATCGAACCTGGAGGAGAGGGCACAGAAGTGAGCAGGGTTCCTGCGAACCCCCCCGGGAGCTGTGACCTTCTGGCATGGGGAGAAGGAGGAGGGTGTGGGGCTAGGGAAGTTCTGACTGAGGGAGTGAAGCGCTCGCGCAAGGAGAGGGGCAAAAAAAACACCAAAGGGCAAAACATGAAGCTATGGGGTGAAAGCAGGCTCAGAGCTGCCAAGAAGGCATTAAAAAAGCATCCAGAAGGGAAAGAAAGGGCTGAAGTCAACCCTCTATTATAAAGGTAAAAAAGGCTCTAGAAACCCTCGAAGGAAAGAAACAGGGAACTAGAAAACGGAGATAAAAAACTAAAACCTTGAGAAAATGGCTAAAGCCCCCAGAAAGAGGGGCTTTTACAACACCTCACCACAAAAGAAACCATGAAAGAGCCAAAAAAAGAGTCCCCCAAAAATGATCTTGGAAGCAGCCAGAAGAGCTAGAAAGCCCCAGAAAAAGGGTTAAACCCAACCCCAGATATGGGCCAAAACACCTCACCCGAAGGGGGCAGAAAAAAAGAATAAAAGGGGGAAAAGCTCTCACTAAAAATGGACCAAAAAAAAAAGAGGAAAAAAGAACGAAAACCCCTCACTAAAAGCAGTGTTTGAAAGTCCCAGAAATGGGATGAAAACTCTCAAGAGTTAAAAAAAAAAAAACTTGCTTTGAAATTAGGACAAAAAGCAAAGGTCAGAAACAGGCTGAAAAGTCTTCACTTAAAAAGGTTTTAATAATCCTCAGAAAAGGGCCAAAAATACCACTCACTGTGAAAAGAGAAAAAAGCCCAACACAGGGCTGAAAACTGCCTGAAAACAGCGTTAAAAAAGGCTGAACAGAAAGTAACAAAGCCACCAAAAAGAGGCAAAAAAAAACCCAACACCACAAACAACCCCGCACCAAACACCAGAAATGGGCTAAAATCCCTCACTGCCTAAAAACTCACACCAGAAAGGTGCAAAAATACTTCGAGACGTTCTCGAAAGCCCCCAGTCTGCCTCAAAACCCGCAGCGGGGGGAGGGGGGGGCCCCACGCACCCACCTCTCTCGGCTGCTGGCCCCGTGCCCGCCTGCCCCGTCCCGTCCCACGCCCTCAGGTCGCCAGCGCGCTGCAAGACAGACGTGGGGACACCGCATTACGGGAAGGGGAAAACGGGGCAAAAAGTGACGATTTTTGGGGGGAGAGAGGGGGTTTGAGTGCTTACTGCAGCGCTTCTCGGAAGAACTGGTAGGCGCCGTGGTTGTGCTTGAAGACTGTCAGCATCACTTTCTTCATCTGCGTGCTGCGAGGACAGGGACGGTCAGAGGGGAAAGTGGCACAGAAATCCCTGTTTTTACCTCCAAAATGTGTCCCCTCCATCACTCACCTGTTGGCCACCAGCTGCAGGATCTGCAGGAGGAACTTGCCGAGCCCTTTCCTCCGCACCCGGCTCTCCAGCTGCACCTCGTAGCTGCGGGGACAGCCCCATAAAGCTTCAGCCAGTGCCCTTTTTGGGGGTGAATCCACCCCGTTTTGGGCCCCATCCCCACCTACCAGTACAGAACCTCGTCGCCGCACTCGACGTCGAAGCGGAAATGGGAGAAGGCGACGGGGCGAGCACCGGGCTCGCGTGCTATCAGGAACCAGGCGCGCTCGTCCGTCAGCTCATCGCGCTTCTCACGGTCCTTCCAACCCCACTCGCTCTGCTCGTACCTGGGGGGGGTGGAACCACGCAGCACTGGGGCAGCCATCCCAAAGTTTCGGGGTGAAATCCGCGGGTTTTGGGGGGGAGCTTACAGTGTCTGCATGTTGGTTTTGGTCAGCTCGAAAGCCCAGTCCACCGTGGATTGCTCCAGGCTGGAGACGCGCTTGCATTCGATGGAGACGTTGAGGCTGTGGGAGGAGGGGTGGTGCTGGAGGGACTGGGGGAGACTGGGAGGGACTGGGAAAGGACCAGGGGAGAGCTGGAGATGCTGGGAAGAGACTGAACGGGCTCAAGGAGCACTGGGAGACAGAGGAATCGGGCTGGAAGACTATGGGGGCCAAGGCAGGCACTGGGAAGCAACCGGGAGGGAACGAGAAGTGGCTTATAAGGGAGTGAGAGGGGATGTGACAGGAGTGGGAGACACCAGAAGACAACTAAGGGGGACAAGGAAGCACCAGGAGGTGACTGGGAGGCACCGGGAGGGAACTGGAGCGGTTTGAAGGAGTCTGAGGGCACTTACCCGTTGCGATCGTACTTCTTGAACACTGGGAACGCTTCGAGGGGATCTTCGAGCTGCAGCAGAGGACAGAAAGCAAACAGCCGCCCCAGGACGAACGGGGGGGGAGGGGAGGGGGGGAAGCGATCCACACGGCTACCACGGGGAGCTCACCCCCCACCCCCCACCCCAGCTTTGACCCCATTTGACCCCGGGACGCTCACTTTGTTGGCAGCCTCCACCTTGGCGCAGACTGCAGCCATGGCCGCGCGCTCCTCCAGGCGCTTCTGCTTCTTCTCCTTCGCTTTGCTCGACTTTCTCTGAGCAGGAAAATGTGGGGGGGGGGGGGTGGAATCCGCACTCAGTGCGTGCTCTGTGAGCTCGGGAAAACCCGACCCGCAGGGGATAGAAAACAGCCTCCCTCACCCCCATAGCGGCGGCTCCTCACGGCGCGGGAGCGCGCACTATTTATGGGGGGGGGGGGGGGGGGCGCGCGCGCCCCAGCCGGGCGCACTGCGCCTGCGCAAAAGCCGTTCGCCCCGCCCACTCCGCACATGCGCGATGAAGCGGCGTGAGGGGGGGGTGACCTCATCGCCGTGCGCATGCGCCTTGCGGGAGGGGCGGGGCTAGCGGCCGCGCGCGTGGCGGAGGAGTTAGGCGCGAAGGCAGGCGGGCGCTGATTGGCTGAGAGCGCAGAGGGCGGGAACGAGGCGCGGCCACGCCCCTCGCTGTGGAGAGCCGCCCCCGTTCCCGCCCCACAGAGCGCCCCACTGATCCCCACAGCGGTGAGCGGCATTCGAGTGGGGAGATATGGGGTGGGGGGCAGCGGGAGTGGCGGGGATGGGGGGGTTTGGGGGGCGGGAGTGGGTACCGTGGGGCTCTCTCAGCCTTAGAGCGGCCCCATGGGCTCCCTGCCCTATTGTGTGTCAGCCCTGTGGGCCTTCTGCCCCACAGCGTCCCCTCCTGCCCCAAAGCATCTCCTCCTGCCCCACAGCGTCCCCTCCTGCCTCACAGCATCACCTCGCACCCCACATCACTCCGTGTCCGCCCACCCCCACATCCCCCATCCCTGTGGTGTCCCCACAGTGTCCCCACATCCCACCCCCCCATCCCCCCTTCCCAATGTCCCCACATAACCGCATACCCACCCTCCACACTTCCCCCCATCCCCACAGCCCCGCATCCCCCTGTGCCCACCTCCCACATCCCCCCCTTCCCAATGTCCCCACATAACCCCATGCCCATCCCCCACGCTGCCTCTTGTCACCCCCATCCACCCCCCATCCCCGCCCCCCCTCCCCTCCCTGCTCCCCCCCTGCGTTCCCCCCTCGTGCCCCGTGCTCCCCGTGGCCGCCGGCGGAGGGCTACGCCAGGGGGCCGTGCTGAGGCCGGGGGAGCTGGAACTACTTCTGCACCGGCGGAGCGGCGGCGGCGCTTTATGCGGCCGCGGGACCCCCACTACCCCCCCAACACTTCGCCCCCTCCCCGTCCTATTCGGGCCACTATTCCCCCCCCCACCTCCTGCAGCTGCGGGGCAGCGCGGACAGGGGGACCGCCCTCCCGCTCCCCTCCCCTCCCTCCCCCCCCCCCGCCGCCCGCGATGCCCTCGGTGATGGAGAAGCCCTCGGGGATCCTCTCCCGGAGCAGGGCCAAGTCAGCGGCGGGCGGCCCCCCCTCGGAGGACGAAGGCAGCGAGGAGGAGCACGCGCACGGTGAGTCCCCCCCCGGGTCAAACCGTGTGGGGGGGGGGCATGGGGGGAGGGGAGGAGGGGTGGTGGGGTGTGGGATTGGGGGGGGGAACAAAGCCCTCGGCCCCATTGTCCCCGAGAGCCGCGTGGGCGCCGGCCGCCGGCTTTGTTCCCCGCTGCTGCCCCCCACCTCCCCTTCATCTCCCCCCCCCTTGAAGCTGTAATTAATCCCCCCCCCACACCCCCCCCGCGCTAATTGCAGACAGCATGATCCGGGTGGGCGCCGACTACCAGGCGGTGATCCCTGACTACAAACCAGGTAGAGCCGGGGGGGGGGGGGGGGGGAGGGAGGAGGAGAAGTGCATTTGGGGTCCTCACCCCCCGCCCCCCTCCCCCGCCGTGCAGAGAGCCCCGCGCGGTACAGCAATAAGGAGCTGAAGGGGATGCTGGTGTGGGCCCCCAACCAGCGCGTGTCCGACGCCAAGCGTGAGTGACCCCCCCGGGAACGGCACCCCGTGGGTTGGGGGGAGGGGGCGGGGGGGGGGTGCGGGGCTGCCGCTCCCTCATCGCACCTCCCCCCCCCAACAGTGGATAAATACATCGCCATGGCCAAGGACAAGCACGGCTACAACATCGAGCAGGTACAGCGGTGCCATGGGGCCGCCCCACACCGCCCCCCCCTCCCCCCACCCCTCCCTCAGCCGCGCGGCTGCCCCCCCCCCACCCCCCCCCAGGCGCTGGGCATGCTGCTGTGGCACAAGCACGATGTGGAGAAGTCGCTGGCCGACCTGGCCAACTTCACGCCATTCCCGGATGAGTGGTCGGTGGAGGACAAGGTGCTGTTCGAGCAGGCCTTCAGCTTCCACGGCAAGAGCTTTGCGCGCATTCAGCAGATGGTGCGGCCCCCCCGGAGCCCCCCTGAGCCTCCCAGCTCCTCGGGTACCCCCCCCGACCCCCCCAGCTCCTCGGGTGCCCCCCACCTCCTCAAGCCCTCCCCTCTTTTCCCAGCGCCGCTTCCATCACTCCGTCCCTACCTGGGACACCCCACACCCCCCAGACACCCCCGCATCCCCCCCATACCCAAACCCAGAGCCCCCAGACTCTCCCCACAGAGACCCCTCCACTCCCCCCCGCCCACCTCAGCGCACACCAATCAATGATGCCCCCCCAAAAAAGAAACTGACGTCTTCCAACCCCCCCCAGCACAACACAACCCAAATCAGTGATCCCCCCATGCCCCCCAGCTCCCCAACCAACTGACCCATGCCCCCCCACGCCCCCCAGCTCCCTGACAAGCTGATCCCCAGCCTGGTGAAGTACTACTACTCGTGGAAGAAGACACGGAGCCGCACCAGTGTGATGGACCGGCAGGCACGGCGCCTTTTGGGGCGCAAAGAACGTGATGACAGGTGCCCCCCCCGCGCCCCCTCCTCCCCCCCATACACATACCCCCACCCTCAACCCCCCCCCCACCCCCCCCCCATCTCACAGCAACGACGAATTGGAGGAACCCTGCCTCGCCATCGAAGCGGAGGCGAGCGACCCCAGGAAGGAGGTGTCCCACCCCAAAATTGGGGCTGGGGGGGCAGGGGGGGGGCGCAAGGAGGTGCAGTACCGCCACCACCCGCCCCGGCAGCGCCGCAGACCCCCCCGCGGGATGCACCTGAGCCGTGAGGACGTGGAGGGGGTCAGTGCCAACCCCGAGCTGGGGGCTGCAGCACTGCGCCAGCTCGACTGCCAGCTCGTGGCCCTCAAACGGCAGGTGGGGGGCGTGGACCGTGGGGGGGGTCCTCAAACACCAGGTGGGGGGGGCTCAAATGGCGGGGGGGGGTCCTCAAACAGCAAGGGGGGGAGCTCAAACTGCGGGGGGGGAGGTCTTCAAACACCAGGTGTGGGGGCTCAGACTGCAGGGGAGGCTCAAATGGCTGGGGGGGGCGAGGGTGGGGGGGAAGGGGTGGCCTCCAATGCCAGGTGGGGGGGCTTCAAACATCAGTGGGGGCCTCAAAGGGCAGGTGGGGGGGATATGGGGGGGGGGGTTCAAACTGCAGATGGGAGGGGGATATGGCAGGAGGGCACAAACTGTAGATGTGGGGCTGATGGGGTGGGGAGAGGGGAGGGTCATGGGGGGGCCCTCAAACGGCAAATCGGGGGGTGGGGGGGATGTAGGGAGGGTATCAGCTGGGGATCCTATAACGGCAGATATGGGGGGGTATGTGGGGTTATGGGGTTGGGGCCCTCAAACAGCAGGGGTGGAGGGGTGGGGTCTCAAGGTGGGGTCGGGGGGGGGGGGTCTGTTGTGCCCCGCAGGTGCAGCGCATCAAGCAGATGAGCGGAGGGCTGCGGCGGGCGCTGGAGGGCGGCGTGGAGGGGCTGCGGCCCCCGGAGGTGGGTGGGGGTCCCCGCGGCCTCCTCCCCCCCCCCAATCCCCCCCCCCATCCCACATCGCCCCCAATCCTGCCCCATGCCGTGCCATCCCTGCAGACCCCCGCCAGGTTCAGCTCCCGGTGGAGCGCGGAGGAGCAACTGCTGGCGGTGCAGGGTGAGCAAGGGGTGGGGGAGGGGCAGTGGGGGGGGGGGGGGGGGGGAGGTTGTCGGTGGGGGGCGGGGCAGTGCTGACCCCGCCGCCGTTCTGTTGGTTCCGGCAGCGCTGCGGCGCTACGGCCGCGATTTCCCGGCGGTGGCGGCGGTGCTGGGGACGAAGAGCACCGCTCAGGTGCGCGGCTTCGTGGGCAGCGCGCGCCGCCGCCTGCACCGAGCGCTGCGCCAACGCGGCGAGCCGCGCCGCGCCGCCCCCCCCGGCGGGGAGGAGGAGGAGAACGGCGGCGACGAAGAGGAGGAGGAGGAGGAGGAGGAGGTGCGGATCACGGCCGTGACCGCGCCGCGCGTGCCCGCGTCCCCCTTGCAGCCGCCGCCGCTGCGCCCCGCGCTGCCCCCCGGCCCCGTGCAGCCGCCCCCCCCGGGGCCTCCCCGCCCCCCGCCCCCGCTGCAGCCCGGCCGCGCGCTCCCGCCCCCGCTCGTGCGACCCGGGCACGCGCCGCCTCTTTGAACCGGGCCCCGCCTCCTCGAGGTCTCGCGAGATCACCAGCTCCCAGAGGCCGGGCGGAATGCGGCGGGAAGGCACTCCTCTTCCGCGGGAGCCGCGCGCCGCCGGCCGAGCGCCCCCCGGCGGGTTAGAGTCCCTGCCGTCGGCAATAAAGGCGGTACGGCGGAGCGGACACCGCCGGAACCGGAGCGCCGCGTCTTTGTGGAAAGGTTTTAATCCGGAACCTGGAAAATCTACAGTCCCTCCCCCACCGCCGCAGCGGCGCCCCCTCCTCAGCCCCGGGGGAGGGGGGAGGGGAAGGGGGGGGTGGAACGGGGGAGTGGGAGAAGGGGGCTCAGCAGGACACAGGGAGCGGCACCGCCCCCGGGGGGGAAGGGGGGGGTTGGGGGAGGGGAACACCCCCAGGAGAACCCTCCCTGAGTGAGGGGCGGCCCCGCGACCCCCGGGGGTGCTCCACGTCCCCGTAAGGCCACGGAGGGTGCGGGGACCCCCACCCCAGGGCAGCCCCACATCCCCATAAGGCTCCGGGCCGTACCTGGGGCACAGGGCGGTGGGGGGGGGGGGGGGGGGGCACCCTGCGAGGCGGCCATCCCCACACCTCTGTAAGGCCACCAAGGCCCCCGAGGGCCCCTGGGAGAGGGAGGACGGCACCACGTCCCCACGACGAGTGGGGTTCGTCCCATGGAGTCCATCCCACGGGGTGGGTCAGCAGGGCCCAGGCCGTGCCCCTCCCCCCTCCTTAGGGCCGGCCCCGCGGGGGTCCCGGGCACCCTGCAGGGGCGGCCTCGCCGTTCCCGGCTCTGTCCACGGGGCACCGTCCCCACATCCGTCCGTTCGTCCGTGTGTCTTGGTGGGGTCCACCCCACGCCGGGGCCACTCACAGCTTGAGCTCGTTGGCCACCTTGGAGGCGATGTTCTTGAAGGCCATGGAGGTGCCGGCGATGCGCTTGAAGCGGACGCCGTTGAGGGAGAGGCGCGGCAGCTTGCACACCTCCATCTCCCACTGCACGAAGGAGTCGTGGCCCGGCGCGCCGTGGGCGCACAGCAGCACGAAGCGCTCCTGCAGCTCGCAGCGGCAGCTGTTGGCGTCCAGCACCTTGCGGATCTCACGCATCATCTCGCCCGGCTCCAGCGCGCTCGTCGTCTTCATGCTCCACGTGAAGCGCAGCGAGCGCGGCTTTGCCTCGCGCCCCTCTTCCCGCTCCTTCTCCACGCCCACCGGCGGCCTAAGGGGGTGGGGGGATGTTATTGAGGGAGGAGCGGGGATTGGGAGAAAGAGGAGGGTGGGGAGCAGGAGGGGCTTGGCAGGCAGAAACGGGGAGTGGGGGGGGATAGGGACACAATAAGGGGGGGTGGGGGGCAGAGGGGGATTGGGAGGCAGAAAGGGGGGGGTGGGGGGCAGGGGCGGGGGCCGCGCTCACCGCAGCGTCTCCACACGCTCCTTGCTCTCGGGCTCATGCGGGTTCCTTGAGAAACAGAAGGGGAAGAGATCAGCAGTGGGGAGAGGGGGAGGGGAAGCAGCTCCCTCCCCCCCTCCCATCCTCCTCCTCCCCCCCCCATAACGGACAGACAGGACAGGACAGGGGGACACAGGGACATGCAGGGCTGGGGGGGCGGGGCGAGGCGCCTACCTTCTGGCAAACCTGAAAGACAGATTTCTACAAAGACAAACAGAAAGAAGGCGGCGTTGGGGGGTGGCGCTGGGGGGGCGGGGAGGCGGCCAACCCTTCCCCACAGTGGGGGACAACCGCCCATCCCTTCCCCCCCAGGGTCCTTCCCCCCCTCCCCGAGTCCCCCAGGAGGAGGGGGGAGCAGCAGGAGCCCCCTCCCAGCACAGGGAGGGGACAATGGGGACACAGAGGGGACGGAAGAGTGGGGGGGGGGGGGGAGGGTACAAGTGGGGGCTGCTAAGGGCATGGGACGAGGAGGGGACACTGAGGGGACACAGAGGAGACACGGTAAGGAGAAGGGGACACACGGACACACAGAGAATCCCAGGGGAACACTGAGAACGAGGGGATGAGGAGGGGGATGGGGGTGACACACAGAGGAGGAGCCCCGGGGGGGGGGGGGCACAAGAGGAGGGGGAGAGGATAAGGAGGACGTGGATGACCTGTGGTGGGGACCGGGGTGGCACAGAAGGGGGGGGACGGAGGGGCCACAGAACAGGGATGGGGGGGGGAGAACTGGGGGCACGGGGAAGCACGGTGTCGCTCACCTGCGCACGAACTTGGAGGTGAACTTGCTGAAGAGGCTTGCGGACGGCCCGCGGCGGCCCTGGCTGGCGCCCGACGGCGATGCGGGGGGCACGGCGTAGGGCAGCGGGGCCTGGTCCCGCGCCTGCCGCAGCTGCCCGGCGTGGAACGTGCTGCGGCTGGAGACGCCGCGCGGGAAGCTGGGCCGCTCGCACAGCCCCTGGCTGATGTTGTGCGCCGATGGTGATGCCACTGGCACCCGCGCCGGGGCCGCGCTGCGGGGACACAGACACGGTGGGGTCACGTGGGGCGGGGGAGGGCTGAGCTCGAGGGG
Source organism: Oreortyx pictus (assembly GCA_036925125.1). Lineage (NCBI taxonomy): Eukaryota > Metazoa > Chordata > Aves > Galliformes > Odontophoridae > Oreortyx > Oreortyx pictus. The sequence continues at coordinate 104,489 of JAUPFR010000064.1, forward strand.
AACGAGCACAGCGGCACCCGAGTGATGGGTGGGGGGGCACCGCCTCCCCCTAATGAGGGCGTGGGGGATGCTGACACCGCGCACGCTGACACCGCACAGGGACTGCCGGTGGCTCACACTGTGCACCCCCCACCCCCAGGTGCCCACCCCAGGGGTCTTGCCTGGGTCGGGGCCCCTCGCAGTTGGCGTCGCCAGGGGCCGCGCTGCTTTTCGGGTGCTGCCGGGGCCGTGGGGGAGCGGTGGGGGCTGGGGGGGCAGCAGGAGAGGGTCGGCAGCCCGGAGCGGGTAAGCTAGGAGAGAAAAGCGGGGTGTGGGGGGGCATTAAGGGGGCAGAGCGAGGAGGGGCAGGGGAGTGCAGGGGGGCCCCCACCTGTCCTTGCCGTTCTGCAGCGAGCCGGGGCCCAGGCTGGCACGGTCGAGCAGCGGGGAGTTGCGGCTGCGGGTGGTGCCGGTGGAGAGCACGCTGTTCTGTGGGACACGCAGGGTCGGCACCGTGACACCCCGAGTGGCAGTGGGGAGGGGACCCAAAGCGAACCCAGGGAGGAACTGCGGGTGGCACAGCACCCCCCAAAAGCGCCCGGAACGAGGTGTCTGGGCACCCCAAAACGGGGAGCCAGGCGTCTCAGCACTACGAAGCAATCCTGGCACCCCCAGTGGAGGCGACACGGGGCTCCAGGACCCCAAACTCACCCCAAAACATAGGACTGGAGAGCACGGCACCCCGAAACACAGCGCCCAGGAGTCCCGGAACCCCCCCCCACCCTAATCCCCACACTGACCGTGGAGGGCGAGGGGGTGCCCTTGCCGCGTTCCAGCCCGGGCAGGGGGCTGGGAGGCACCTTGGCGGTGCTGCCCACCCGCCGCCCGCCCTCCTCCTCGGCCACGCGCTTGTTCTCAGCATTGGCCGCCTGCGTCTTCTTCGAGTAGGACGAGGAGGTGGGGATGGACAGTCCGGCTGCGGGATGGTGCTCGGCGTCACCCCCCTGAGCCACAGGGACATGGCCATGGGGCATCCGTGGGGGGGGCTCACCCTGGTCGCTGACGCGGCGTTTGGGGTTGGCAGAGACGCTGCGCTGCACTTTGTGTGCAGGGGACGGCGCGGAGCTGTTGGCCACGTCCGGGGCCGCACGCGCCTTCAGCGGCAAGCTGCCCGTGCTCTCGTCCAGCTGGGGGACAGCGGGGCGGCGTCAGGGGGACGGGGATGGGACAATGGGGGGGTCTGGGGGCTACGGGACAGGGACACAAAGGGGGATGGGACAACAGTGGGGTGGGGGTACACAGCAACCCAGACCACAGCCAGGGACACCTCTGGGGACACAACAGCCCAAGGACATGCGTATGCATGGCGACACAGCTCCATGCCACAGACACAGCGTGTGATATGGGGACACGGGCACGCGCAGGAATGTGACTCCCTCCCCCCCCACCCCTCCCACCCCCAGCAGCAGCCCAGCGCACCCCCACGTCCCCGCACCTCAGAGCTTTTGTGGTCCAGCAGCAGGTATGTGGCCATCACCTCGTTGTACTTCTGCCCCACCAGCGACTCCTGGATCTCCTCCCGCGTGTACCCCATGGACACCATCAGCTCTGGGGACATTTGGCCTCAGAGAGGGGACCCAGGGGTGTGGCAGGGACCGACCCCCCCCAACCCTGAGGGGGCACGGCGTCACCCCACGGCCCTACCTGTCCGCCGGGGGTCTTTGTAGTCTGGCACGGGCTCCATGTAGGGCTTCAGCTCGTCGTCCTCGTGGCCCACGTTCATCCAGCGGTCCTTCATGATTTGCTGTGGGGTGGGAGGGACAGCAGGGTCAGGGGGCTTCCTGGGGTGACACTTGGGGTTCCTGAGGGTCCCAGGCACTTCCTGGGGTCACACTTTGGGGTTTCAGGCACTTCCTATGGATCCCAGGGGGCCCCCCTCACCTCCAGGGTACCCCGCTTGGTGGGGTTGAGGATGAGGAACTTCTTCAGCAGGTTCTCACAGTCAGTCGACATGTAGAAGGGGATCCGGTACTTGCCCCGCAGCACCCGCTCCCTCAGCTCCTGGGATAAAAACGGGGCCCCCATCAGCGCTGGGGGGGTGGGACTGACCCCCAGGGCACCCCACAAGTGGTCCCCCACAGCGGGGACGCCCCCCAGCAGGCGCTACCTTGAGGTTCTGCCCATCGAAGGGCAGGGATCCGCTGACCAGGGTGTAGAGGATGACTCCCAGGCTCCAGACGTCGACCTCGGGGCCGTCGTACTTTTTGCCCTGGAAGAGTTCAGGGGCAGCGTAGGGTGGGGACCCACAGAAGGTGTCCAGCTTGTTCCCGAAGGTGAACTCGTTGCTGAACCCGAAATCAGCGATCTTGATGTTCATGTCGGCGTCCAGCAGCAGGTTCTCTGCCTGCCAGAGAGAGACGGCTGCGGTCAGGACCCCGGGGGGTGGGGGAGGGTGGGAAACAGGGAGGGGACGGGGGGCTGGGGGTCGCTGAACGCTGTGCTGGGGATCCCAGGCATAACCTTGGAAGTCCTGGGGGATCTGGGGGCTGCCCCGGGGATCCCTGGGTGGTTCCAGGGTGTCCTGGGGGTCTCTGGTGGCCACCCCAGGGACGGGTTAAGGGCTGTCCTGATACTGCCGTGGGTCTGGGAATGGTGGGGGTCTGCGGCACTGTGATGGGGCATGGGTGGTGGGATATGGAGTCAGGAGGGTTGTGAAGGAGAAATGTGGGGGGTGGGGGTGCACCGCAGGGCCAGGGGTCTCCAGGTGACAAAGGCAGAAAGTGGGCGCTCACCTTCAGGTCTCTATGTACAATGAACTTCTGGTGACAGTACTGCACAGCAGACACTATCTGCAAGAGAAGGGGGTGGTCACGGGGAGCCCCCGCCCCCAGGGGCACCACGCAGGGACCCCCCCACACCCCCCACCTGTCGGAACTTCGCCCGGGCCTCCTTCTCCTTCATGCGCCCGTGAGCCACCAGGTAATCGAACACTTCACCTGGGGAGAGGGCAGCGGTGAGAAGAGCCGTGCCCCCCGACCCCACCCCACCCCGTGTGTCCCCCCTGACGCCACCCTGCCCCGTGTGCCCCCAGCCCCCGCTCACCCCCGCTGGCATACTCCATCACCAGGTACAGAGTCTTCTCTGTCTCGATTACCTCGAAGAGCTTCACTGCAAGAGGCCAAGTGGGGCTGGAGGGGGCGGCCGCACCCACCGTGTCCCCACATGGGGGGGGACAGAACTCCCCACACAATGGGGCGGTGTTCGGGGCTCACCTATGTTGGGGTGGTTCAGGACCTTCATTATTCGCACCTCCCTAAAGAGCTGTGAGAAAGGGATGTGGGTTACACCGCTGTGCCCCCACCACAACCGGAGGGGATACAGCCCCCGGGGGGGGGGTTGGTGCCATGGTGGGGGGGATGTTTTGAGGGACCCCGACCTTCTGCAGGCTGGAGGAGTTGAGCTGCGTCTTGTCGATGATCTTCACGGCGACCTGTGGGGATGGGGATGGGGCTGACCTGGAGCTGCCCCACACTGAGCGGGCACTTGTGGGGTGAGGATGGGGCCCGGGACCGCCCCCACCCCCAGAGCACAGCAGTACCCACGGGACGCAGACCCGGACCCCCCGTCATCCCCACAACCACAGCGCTGCTCAGAATGAGAAGCCCGGGAGCTCCACAGTGCTCTACAGTGGGACTGCCCCACAGTGCCGTGGGGCTGAGGGAGAGGGCCCCGACACCGCTGCCGCCTCCACGTCACAGTGACACACACATGGACGGGCACCGCGCTCACGAGCAGTGGGAGCCCGGGACCCCGCAGCGCCGTGGGGCCCGGCCCCATAGCGCCGCGCTCACCTCCTTGCCGGTCAGGACGTGCCGGGCCAGCTTGACCTTGGCGAAGTTGCCCTTGCCGATGGTTTTGAGCAGGCGGTAGTTGCCGATGTGGGGCTGCTCGTCGGCAGAGGTGGCCGAGTTGCGGCCCCGCAGCATGTTGGGCTTCCCGGCGCCCTTCCCGTCCGCGTGGCCCAGCGTCGGCTGCGGGGACACATGGGTGATCGCCCCGGCCCGAGGAGGAGGAGGAGGAGGAGGAGGAAGAGGAGGAAGGGGGTGGGGGTGCTCCGGAGGTGCATGGCAGTGCCGGGAGCAAAGTCCGGGTGTGCCACGCCGCGCCCCGGGAGCCGCCCCCGATACCTGACGCAAGCAGGGCGGTTTCGGGCTCCCCGAGGACAGGGACGCACTGCTGTGCCCCTCCGGCCCTGCGGGGACAGCCGCTGCTGCCGGAGCTATGGGGGCTCTGCCCCACAGCGGCACCAGGATCTGGGCCCTATGGGGCAGCCCAAATCCGAGCCACCACACCCGCACTCGGCCCCAGAGTAGAGCCCCCAAAATCATGGACCGCAAAGGCCCCAAAACGCAGAGCCCCCAATGCCCCACGCGTATCTGCACCCCCCAACACCTCACAGCCCCCAAAGGACGGCGGTGTGGGGCCGGAGCCCACATCTGACCCACTGATAACTGCGGGTGGGGTGGGATGGGGGGCAGCCAACCCCGACCACACACAGCGCTCGGGGCACCGCGTCACCCCAAAGCCGCTGCCCAAAGCTCTGCGCCCGCGGCACAGCTCGTTAATGCCCCGTGCTTAATTAGGAAGGGGGCACGCAGGAGAGGAAGCCGCCGGCGGAAGCGAGCCGCTCATGTCACCCATGGCGATGGTGTCACCGCCGCGAAGTGATGCCATGGGTTGCACCCCACCGCCAGAGTTATTCCCCCCCCCAGGAGGGGTTTATGGGGCGGGGGAAGAGGTGTGCGCAGGAAGCGGGGCGGCCATACAGCCCGGTCCCTGGGGAATCCATTCGGGATCCTCGGTCCTACACACAGGGACAGATCTCCAGCTGCACCGGACCCGCAGAGCCCCCGACCCCGCAGGGATCTGGGTCATCAGCACCCAACCTGGGAGGTCCCGTCCGTCCCACCCGTGAAAATCCCCCATGGGAGCTCCGGGAACGGCCACAGAGGGCTTTCCTGCGTGCCCCGAATGCCGGCGTCTCGAGCAACTCTCAGTGGCGCTGCGGCTGCCCAAGCTCAGCCCCTTCTGGGGCTGTGGGGCCGATGGACCCCAGGACACCGCAGCCGCCCCCGACGGAACACGGCCCCTCATCGGCTGGCCTGGAACTCGTTAGCTTAACGAGGCCGCTGACTGCTGGGCTGTGGGGGCTCCGTGGCCCCATAGGGAGAGGGTCGGGATGGAGAGGGGACCACAGGGGCAGGAGGACACCTAAAGCTCAAAGCTGCGCACCCCAAAGGAGCCCCGGTGACCCCAAAACCCACCCCGGTGAACATCAGACCCCAAAAGCGGACTGCTACGGGGACACCGGCCTCCAAACAGCCACCAATCCACAGGCTACGCCAAGCACCCCCAAAACCCCACACCGGGGGGATGACAGAAGGAAGACCCTAAAAGCTGAGAGCCGCCCACCCCAGAGACCTCACAAACCACCGCAGTACCGAGACCCCCACAACAGCCCCAATCCCAGCAGCCCCAAAGACCCGCAGACCCCAGCAACAACCCGGGGGGGGGGGGGGGGGAGGAGGGGGCAGGGAAGTCACCCACCCCAGAACAGCCCCAGTGACCCCAAAAGCGAACAGTGAGCCCCACACTGCTCACCCTGCAGAGCCCGGAACCCAGCGCGGCCCCGTAGGGCGGTGGCGGCGGAAGTTCTCCACCAGAGCCGGACCGGCTCAACCGGTTGTGCTGCACTGGGATCGGCCCCAAAGCCACGGTCCTACAGCCCGACCCCAACCCCGGCCCCAAAGCCATGACCCTACACCCCGACCCCAACCCCGGACCCAAAGCCACAGCCCTACACCCCGACCCCAACCCTGGCCCCAAAGCCACGGCCCTACAGCCCGACCCCAACCCCAGCCCCAAAGCCACAGCCCTACAGCCTGTCCCCAACCCCGGCCCCAAAGCCACAGCCTTACAGCCCGACCCCAACCCCAGCCCCAAAGCCATTCCCTACACCCCGACCCCAACCCTGGCCCCAAAGCCACAGCCTTACAGCCCGACCACAACCCCGGCCCCAAAGCCACAACCCTACAGCCCAACCCCGGCCCCGGCTCAGGGCAGCAGGACAGGAAGCAGAGTGGGCGTGTGGGGAGCGCTCAGACCCCAAACACTGTGGGGTCAGCAGCAGAAGGACGGCGCGGTGATGTCACTCATAGTGATGCCACCCATCAGCTCTGGAGATCCCACATCAGGACCCACAGATGTGGGTCCGGAGCACCCTGGAGGATGTGAGAAACCCCGAGCCCGGCTCCTCTGCCCCACAGGATGTGCAGTGGGGCCAGGAGCCGCCGCGCACCCTCCTCTTCCTCCTCCGCACCCACAGAAGCGCGGGGTCCCTGTGCACCACAGCCTCGACCCCACACGCTGACCCCTCGTGCTGACCCCACAGCAGGACGGGCTCAGATGGGCGGCACTGAGACGTCAGCACCGTTTGGGTATTTTCAGACCGTATGGATATATATATATTTCTCTGTGCTTCAGGAGGAACCCACGCGATGCGGAGGAATGGGGCACAGCTTTGGGGCTCAGGGCGCACCCCAACGCGGCTCAGCCCCCATACCCGACCCAAAACCCTCCAGTGCAGCCCAGGATGGGGCGAGAAGGGCGCCTGGGAACGCAGCCCCCCTCCCCCTCCCCCCTCGTGTGCCGCCCCCTCCCCAGCTCCTCCTCACTCACAGCAGCAGCACCAGCCATGAATAATTACCCTCGGCGCTTATATAACCCACCCCAACGGCACAGGAAGAAAACGGCTCTGAACGCTGCACCCCACAAAGGACCCCGACACCACTGGCGCTGCGGGAATGACCCCCACGACCCCGCGGGCACTGACCCCGGGGGATGGGAATGGGGGGTTCAGGTCACCAGGGTGGGATCACCCATGGCGGTGCCCCACGAGTCGGGTGTGGGGTTCCTCCTCCCACAGTGCCCCACAGCAGCACAGCACCATAGGGACGGGGGCCACCCAGCACCGTCACAACGTCCACATGGGGGGGGGGGAGTGCCCTCCACCCCCCTCAGCATCCTTGGTACAGAGGCGAGATCCCCTTCCCCAAAATAGGGCTGGGTGCCCACCACTCGCACCCAAAGACACACGAGAACACCCCACCATCTCTGCGGGGGTACACGGGAACAAGAAACGCCCCCAAGCCATGGTGGGGGGGGGAGGGCTGCTGACACCCCCACCTCTGCCGCCCCACAGCTCGCAGCACCCATAGGGCTGCTTCCCTGCACTGACCCCATCTCCATCGTAGCGCTGGGGGGTTCTGAGGGGTCCCTGTGCACCCCCACCCCAACGCAGCTCCGCCCCCACGGAGCCGAGCAAAGCTCTCAGCCCCCACACTCCGAGATGTGTTCATTTGGGGGTGGGAGGAGACGACCCCCACAGCTCAGCACCGCAGTCAAGTGGGGAGAGGGCTCCGAGCCCCCCCGCTACGGGGCTGGGATCCTCCTGGGGGGCTCCCGCTGCTCCCACGGAGCCTAACCCCCACCCAAAACGAGGTGGGAATCCGCAGAGCCGTCGTTTCCCCCCCGGACCCCCTCCCACCGCCCTCTGCCGCACACAGCGGCCCCACAGCTCCGGCCCCAAAGACCCCCCCCCCCTCCAGAACCGGACCGGAGCCCCAAAGCTCCGCGTTATCACATCACAAGGACCCCCCCCCAAGCTCACATCCCCTCACAGTGCACAGCCCTCTGCACCCCCACCCCGCACAGAGAGGCGCGACCCCACACTACCCCTTTCCTCCATGGGGTAAAGCCCAGAACCCCCAACCCCTCCCCCCCACACCCCATCCCCATCCCCGTTATCCCTCACGGAGCGGCCCACAACGTTCCCGGAGCCTCCTTCACCCCACAGATCCGCCCCGGACCCCCAACTCAGCCCTTCCCCACCCCACAGAAGGGGTCCAGGACCCCTCGGAGCCGTTCCCCCGCCCCCAAATCCTCCCCACGTCCACCCAGGACCCCTTCGACGACCGCTTCCCCTCACGGGGCGGCCCACGGCCCACGCGGATCCCTTCCCCCGATCACTAAAGGGGCGCGGGGACCCCCGAACCCCCCTTCCCTAGCCCTTCCCCCCCGCCCGTTCCGCCCCAGCCCCGCTCGCTGCCGCACCTGCTCCGCGTCCCTCTCGCTGACGGTGGGCAGAGGGCTGCGGCCGCTGCTCGACATGGCGCTCCCCCCCGCCGCCGCCGCCGACTATCGCGATTGGGGGAAGCGCTGTGCGCGCGTCGGGAGCGCGGGCCTCGCTCAAGGGGCGGGGGGGGGCCAGGCCGGCGGCATTGGGGGGGGGATGGGGGAGCGGGGAGGGGGCGGGAGAGGAGGAAGAGGAGAGGAGGAGGAGGAAGAGAAGAGGAGAGGAAGAGGAGGAGGAGGAGGAGGAGGAGGAGGAGGAGGAGGAGGGGAGGAGGGGACGGGGCCGCCTCACGCCCGCGCTTCCTCAGCACCCAGCGGCTCCCAACATGGCGGCCGCCGCCGGCCCTCGGCCATTTCCGCCGCCGCGCCGGAAACACCCGACACGCCTCCCCGCGGCGCTTCGGCTCTTTCCGGATGGAGTCGGCGGCGCCTCCTCTCCGCGTTCGGGTGTTTCCGGTGAATCTCCGACTCTGAAGGTTTCGGGAGCCGACGGAAAGAGCCGAAGCGGCGTTCGGGAGTTTCCGTCACGTCGCGCTGTCCTCGAGTGAAGCCGGAAATACTCGAACATCGCTACCAGGACATCGGCCGTTTCCGTTCACCGACGGAAACAGCCGAGAGGAGACGAACCTCTTCCCAACCCCACCCCGATACGGCGGGGCGGGGTTGGAGAGGGCAACCCCCCACCCCCCCCCAACGCACACACTTGGTGGGCGTGGTCTAACATCAGGTCACGCCCTTTTGGTCCAAAGGGGCGGGGCTAGATCAGGGAATGGGGGGGCGGTGGTTTTTGGGTTCCCCGAAGGCGATGCTGCGGGGATGGGGCGGGGGTTGCCAGGGGGAGGCGCGACCCCCCCCAGAATACTAAAGCTTTTTATTCTTAAAGGGCGGGGAGGGGTATGGAGCTGAGACCCGACCTCAACTCATCTCCCCCAGCGTAGTCCCCATCCGCCGGTGCTAAGGGGGAGAAATGGAAGCGGGGGGGGGAGAGCGGAAAGGCGTACGGCCCCTTTAAATTTACCCAGGAGCCCTTCGAGGAGCCCCAGGGGCCCCACGACCGCGTCCCCACCCCGGCCGGCCCCTGCCCGGCGCCATGGAGCCCCCGCGGCCGCTCCCGCACCCAGAGCCCGCAGGTGAGCGCCGACGCTACGGGGGGTGGGGGGGGGGGGGGCGCGGGTAGCGCGGCCCCTTTAAGGACCCCCGCAAGGAACGGGATCGGGGTTCCCCCCGGGCGCACAATGGCAGCGGCGTTGGCCCTTTAAGACGCCCCCCTGGCCTGGGGGAGCCCCCACTGCTTTGCCAGCCCCTGTCCTGCTCCGAGATGCGCCCGGCCCCTCGAGATGCTCCTTCATCCCGTGAAGGTGCCCGCACCCAATATGGGATGCCCCCATGCCTTGTAAGGTGTCGCTGTCCCTTTAAGGTGCCCCTGCCCATTTCGGGCCCCCCCCTCCCCTCCACCACCCCCATTCCCTTTGACGTGCTTCTGTCCCTTTAAGGGCCCCGCCCCTTTCACAGAGCCCCGCCTCTTTAAGCCCGGCGCCCCGTTAATACGCCCTGACCCCGTAACGGCCCTTTGAAGATGCCCCGTTCCTTCGGGACCCACAGGATTTGACATCCCTGTCCCGTTTAAGAGTCCACTGCTGCCCCCAAAGACCCCCATAGGTGATCCTCCCCCGGCGCCCCGATACCCCCAAATCCCACCATCATTGGCTCCCCTATATGCTCCCATCCTTGAGATCTCCTTAGATCCTTTTGTACGTTCCCCAGAAGCCCCCATCATTGAACACCTCCAAAGCACCCCACATTTGGGAGCCCTAAGTTCACCCGCCATACCAAGTAACCCTCATATTTGGGTCCTTCCCCATCCCTAGGGTTCTCCAAACCCCCATAAATACATTCCACAAGTGCCCCCACCGCTGAGGAACCCCAATTCCCCCTATATCTCCGTCCCCGAGAGCCCTCAAGTCCTCACCCTCCCCACTCCATCACCTGACCCCCTGCACCCCTGCAGCCTCCCCACCGGGCCCGGGGGGTCAGCGGGGGGGCCGGCGGAGCACAGACCACTGTGAAGCGCGGGCATCGCGCCCGGGCCGGAGTCGTATCCCGGGTCGGGACCACCGCCGCTATTACCATGAGCGCTGGCGAGCCGAGTACCTGATGGAGTTCAACGCGGCACGGCACGGGATGCTCTGCATGGTCTGTGGGAGCGCCCTCGCCACGCTCAAGCTCAGCACCATCAAGCGCCACATCCGCCAGAAGCATCCCTACTCGGGAGCGTGGGGGCCCCATGAGAAGCAGCTCATCCTCCGCTCCTGGGACGCTCACCTGGGGCCCCACGCTGCCTCCGATGGGGTCGCGAGTGGTGGTGGTCGTGGGCCAGGTACAGGCGCTGCAGGGGGTGAACCCCTTAATGTGGGCCCCCATAGCGGGGTCATTGCCTCTTTTAGCTCGCCATTGTCTCTTTAAGTTGTTCTCCTGCACCCTTAGCTCGGGACTGCTTTAATGCGAGGCACGCCGCACCCGCCCACCGCTCCTTTAACGTGGGACCCTCATTCTGAGACCCATCGTCCCTTCAATCCAAGCCATCGCCCCCTCACTGCGAGCTCCCACCAATACCCACTAAGCCCTTTTAGCCCGCGCCCCTTTAAGATAAGCCACGCCCCGATCCCTGCGGGCCACGCCTCCTCCTCAAACTACGCCCCCATGTCCGTAGGACCCCGCCCCCTTTCCGATCTAACCCAATGCGCACCCACCCCTTCAGCACCCAAGCCCCGCCCCTCTGCTGTGTGACCACGCCCCCTCCTTTCGCCCCGCCCCATCTACCGGCTGGCCACGCCTTCTCCGCTATGCCCCGCCCACCCCGTGTCCCCCCGCCCCCGAGGAGCCCCCAAACCGCTCCCTCACCCCGCAATCCTTTAACCCCGCACCCCTCACCCCCGTGTTCCCCGCCGTGCCCGTCCCGTCCCAACCCCGCTGTCCCCCCCGCAGGCTGCCCGCCCTTCCCCCACCGCCGAGGCCGCCCGCGTTCCCCGTCCCCACGCGGCCCCAAGGGAACGGCGGCGGCGGCGGCGGGGGCTCCTCCGGCGGCGTCCCCGCGGCGTGCGGGGGACTCGCTGCGGGGCTGGCTGCGGGCCGAGCTGCTGCTGGACCTGGAGGCGGGCGGCAGTCGCCTGCGCTGCCTGCTGTGCGCCCGAGCGCTGCCCTCTCTGCACCTCGGGGACATCCGGCGGCACGCACTAGCCGCGCACCCCGCGTCCCTCGCCCTGGGCCCGGCCGAGCGCGGGGCGCTGCTCAGGGCGTGCAGGGACGGAACCGGGAACGGCGGCGGGACGGGAGAAGAGGACGCGGGCAACGGTGAGAGACGGGTGGGGGAAGGGGGTCAGCGCGGGGTGTTGGGGGGACACTGGGAGGTGGGGAGAACGTGGAGTGCTGGGAGCAGCGGGGACAAGGTGGGGTGTGGGGGCACTGATGGGGTGTGGGGACACTGCGGTGCGTGGAGATGCTGGAGGGAAATGGGGTGTGTTGGGGGGGGGGGGCACCATTGGAGGACAGGATTGGGGACCTGTCTGACCCCATTGGCAGCACCCAGCCCCACACAGGAGGAGGAGGACGAGGCTGAAGGTGAAGCAGCAGAGGCTGCGGGGACACAGGGGCCACCTCCTCCCTGAAGACCCCCCCACCCTGAGCCCTGTGTCACCTGATCCCCACCGAGGGGAGGACCAATGGGACTGGACATGGGAGGGTGTGTCCCTTATGCCCCCCAAAAGCGTCCCCGGTCCCCTTGGTTGGTCCCCTTGACAGTGGCACCTGTCCCCAACGCGTCACCAACCCCTGGAGGGTCACCTCGTGGCATCACCGACCCCAAAACGGTCACCTCGTGGCGTCACTGCTCCCCATGTCACCGACCCTTTAAGGGTCCCCCTGATGGTGTCACAGTTCCCCACAGGTCCCCTCCCGCTGTTGCCGTTCCCGTGTGTGTGTCCCCTGTGCCCCCCCCCTATTTATGCACCCCATTTTTCATTTTTTATGCCCCGTTTTGTAAGCGAAGCTCCTTCAATAAACCCAACCCTGTGGCCCCACAGATGTGGGGAGGGGACACCCTAACAGAGGGCCCGGAGGCTCCCGTCTGTCACGGTGATTTATTGAGCCCCCCTGCCGAGACCGGCTCACACCAAGGGGAGAGGGGGGGGAACGCCATTTTTTGGGGGGGGGGGTTATGGGATTGGGGCACCCCCCAGTGCCTGGGGTACAGGGGGTGTAACAGCGGCCGTATGGGGGGGAGGGGGGGGGGCAGACAGAGCCATTTTGGGGTCATGAGGGGCCATGCCCCCTCTGGTTTACAGCAGTTACAGACATTTCACTTCATCAACGTTAAAAAAGAAACTTGGGGGTGGGGGGGGGAGAACGAGCAGGGATGGGGGGAGCCCCCTGGGGGGGATGTGGGGGTTTGGACCTTCCCACCCAGAGGCCAAGTCCAAGGCTGAGGAGAAGGATGCCGCCCTGGGACAGCTTTGGGGGGGGATGGGAGCACAAGGAGGGGTGGGGGCACCCCAGTATTTATCCCCCCCCCAACCTTAGCTCTGGGTTCATTCCGGCTTCTTCTTGGCCAGGCCCGGGAGCTTCGCTTGGACCCTGGGGGGGAGAGCAGAGAGGTGAGATGGGGGGGACACGGTGATGTGGGGGGGGGGATGTGGTGACACGGGGGGTGGAACACGCTCACTTTGCAATGAGGGATTTGGTCTGCTCACGGGCGATGCCCACGTAGTGGTCAATCTGCACCTGGGGGAGGGCAAAATGGGGAGCGTCAGGGGGGGTCCTCCACGCTGCTCCCTATTCTGGAGGGTCCTGGCTGCTCCCCAGCCTCACTTTGAGGTTTCACTCCTAAAACGTGGGGGTCCCCTCCCCCCGTTCTGGGATCTCACCTTGTTCTTCTCGTAGATGGGTGGGAGGGTGAAGGCCAGCAGCTCAGCTGTAGGGCGACAAAAGGGGTCAGCACCCACCTGGGGGAGGGCGTGGCCCCTTAACAGAGCACAGCCTGTTAATTTGGGGAGGGGTCTCACCGAGGATGAGGAGGGTGATGCCATTGAAGACAGCTCCCACGTAGGTCATGAGCCACATGGCCACAGCCAGCTGGGGACAGATCGGGGACACTGAGGTGCTGGGGCATCCTGGGGGCATTTTTGGGGGGCTGTGGTGGGGGGAGGGGGTCACCCACCTTCAGCGAGTCCACCAGGTCCTCCACAAGGAAGAGGCGGAGCAGCAGCCGCAGCGCGTGGTTGACGTGGGCCATGGCAGCAGTGGCGTGGCTCTGGAAGGCCTCAGGGGACAGGGTGACATCGAGTTCCAGGTAGGCCCTGGGGAGGGGGGATGCGGGGGGTCAGTTTTGAGGGGGGGGGGATGGCAATCCCACCCCCGGAGGTGCCACCACCCCGAGATGCCCCCGCCGGGCGCTGACCTGAAGGGGTGCCCCTCCTCGGACTTCTGCACAGCCTGGATGACCGACTTGTAGACGCGGAAGCTGATGGTGACAGAGAGCAGTGCCAGCACCACGTAGGCCACCACGCTGACCACGCTGAAGGCGGCCAGCGACAGCAGCAGCAGCAGGCTGGAGCCGAACACCGCACCACTCTTTCTCACATCCCGCCAGAAGATCAGGTCATGCACTGCGGGACACGGACACGCGTGGGTGATGCTGCCACGCCCCCACCCCCACGCCCCACAGCGCCCATTGCTGCCCATCCCCTCCCCACAGCCGTGCTATCCATCCTGGGGACCCCATCTGCACGGCTTGCTCATTAACGGGGCCGGCCAGAAATGTGGGTTTCTTCCAACCCTACATCCCCCAGAGCCTCAGTCCGCCCAACCCCAAGTCCCCCGTTGATGCCGTCCCTTCATTAGCAGAGCCGCTCATTAAGGGCTCAACGAACCCCACAATGACACCGCTGCCTCTGCATGATTTCAGCCAACAACTGCACTGAAGTGTCCTTCCAGCCCCATACCTTCTGTCCCAGCCCATCCTACACCTGCTGCCACCCCAACCCATCCCCCCCGGCGCTGTCCGCTCGTTAACACTGCTGCTCGTTAGGATCCAACAAACTTCTTCCTCCCACTGCCACTGCTGCTTTGCCCACAACACCATTTCCTCTCCCAAAGTGTCCTCTGATCCTATGTCACCCCCGCAGATGGGGCTGCAAGCAGCACAGTCTGGGGGAAGCATCCCCACCCCACAGCACGGAGTGGGATGAGATAACCCTAAAGGTTCCTCCCACCCCAAACCACTCCACGAACGCTCTTATGGACAGAGTCCCATCCCAACTACACACAAAACCAAGAGGGTGTGACCCTAAATGGGGGGGGGGGGTGTTTCTGCCTGTTCCCACATCTCAGGTTTGAGCCACAATCTGTCTGTTCAGGGCATGGGATGGGGGAGGCGTTACCTGCAAGGGGTGGGAGCAGGACGGGGGTGCAGAGTGGGGTGGGGGTCCCCAGGGGGGTGCGCAGCGCTTCCCGCAGCGCCCTCAGCGTCGCCTGCTCCAGGTCTGGAGTGGCCGCTTTGGGGGGGATGGCGCTTTTGGGGGCGTTTGTTTCAGGGGACCCCGAACCCCTCTCATGGCGTGGGGTTTCCACTGCTACGACCGAAGTGCTGCCCCACGGTGGTGCCGGCGCTGACTGCCCCCCGTCACCGCGTCCCATGGGAACGGCCGCGCTGCCGTCGTGCTGCACCGTGGCAGATCCCACATCACCGCACTCCACGTGAGGGGTTCCCACACCCTGGTGTTGTGGTGCTCCCCCCACGTCACCGTGTTCCGCATGAGGAATTCCCCCCCCCACAGCTGCGGCCCCATGCTCCGTGCCGGGCCGTGCCATGGGCACGGCCGAACCGCCGCTGTGCTGCTGCTGTGGGGCCACCGCCGCGGCATCGCCGCGATCCGCACTGCTGTCGTCCTCGATGACGGTGTCGTCAGAATCCCCCGAGCTGTCGTTGTCAGCCGGCGGGGGTCCGTCGCCACGCTCCACCCAGTCCCAGCTCAGCAGCTCGCTGGTGAAGCTGTGCATCTCCCGCACGCACTTGGACACCTCCTCCAGCGCGGCCGCCGTGCCCGAGGTCTGGCGGCACAGCGCGGGGCTCTTGGTGACGGCGCTGACGCCGCGGGGTTTGGCGCTGAAGTCGCACACCTGGTCCTCGGGGATCTGGCTGAGCGCCGCGCGCTCCCCCAGCAGCGCGGCCGCGTACTCCCGGTCAAAGGCGGCACGGTCCAGCACCAGCTCGAAGGGCGACTCGGGGGAATCCTTCTCTTTTTGGGGCTCCCCTTGCGAGGAAGAGGAGGAGGAGAGTGGGGCGAAGGCTTCAGGGCTTGAAGGTTGGAGGCAGGGTTTCCCCTTGCCGCCCCCCGATGCGGCCTCACTCGCTGGTGGGGGAAAAACTCAGCTGCTGTTAGGGCAAGCGGCACGCGGGGGGCAAGCAGGCACCCCCCCGCTCCCCGGGGGGACATTTTGGGGGACCCTCCCACGACAGTGCGGCCATGCGAGCGGACAACGCGGCAGCGCCACTGCTTTCACCCCCATCTTCCATTTGGGATTGGGTCCGGAGCACGGGTCCTGGCTACAGAGACAAGAAGCGACCCTAATGCCTGGACCCCGATCTGCCCCCCAAGCGGGAACGACGCGGTTCAGGGCCGGCGTCCCCACCCTGACGGTGGTGGGGTGAGGGAGCGGGATTTGGGGTCTTCGTGCCGTAGCGGGGTCCTGGTGTCCTGGTGTCCTCAGCAGGGATGAGCGTGCAAAGCAGGGCAGCAGCAGCAAGGCACAGCACCGTGAAGCTCAGAATCGGGCGGGTTCGGGTAAAAAGAGGGCAAAGAGCGGAAGAAAAATGTGGGGTTTTTGCAAACATCGAATTCGAGGCCGGAACGGAGGTGGTCTGGAAATGCAATTCATGTTCCCCCACCTACAGAAGGGGTCCGCGCTGTGAGGCATCCCTGGGTTCCAGCCCCGTTCCCCAGATTTCCGCCCCAAAAAACAACCCCACATTTTTCTTCTGCAAAGGAAGCAGAAAAGGAGAGACTTGCCTGGTGAAGCCGCAAAGAGAGAGACAGGCTGGGAGGAAGAAACAAGGGGATCTGCAAGAGAATACAGAGGGTGAGAGCTCTGGACACGCTGCCGCCCCACACCTCATCACCCCCCAACCCCGCAGGGGGTGTCACTGTGGGACGGGCGTCACCGGCACGGCACAGTGTCACCAGCTCAGGATGTTGGCATAGCCGCAGCAGAGCAGGGAGTTAATCCCAGCGCAAACAGCCTCATTCCTGCATGCCCGCGGGGTGCTCATGGGGGGAAACCCCCGCAATTCAGGGAAGGAGGATGGCGCCCACCCGCCCACCCTCACCCTGCACTTCCCGGTTTCGGGACCCTGCCTGAGGGGCACGGCTCTGGGACGCCTTCATCCTCCTCCCGTGTTTTGGGATCCAGTTCCCAGGTCGGCAATGCTCCGGTCCCCTCGGTCCTCCTTGGTTCAGGGTCTGCTCCCCATCTTCCTCCACGGCCATTGCACCACCACGCAGCGCCCTCTGTGCTTTCCTCCTCCTCTTCCTCAGGTGTTCTGGGGGTCTAGTCCCCACATCTGCACGTTCTGCCTTCCTCTTCCTCTTTCTCCAGGGCCACTTTGGGGTCTGGTCCCTCTTCCTCCTTCGTCACCATTTTGGGGTCCGGTCCCCATCTTTCTCCTCCTCCTTCGTCACCATTTTGGGGCGCAGTCCCCACGCTCCTCTTCCTCAGCAGCTGTTTCTGGCTCCAGTCCCACACGGAGTTGCAGCATCAGCCCCAAACTTCTCCTCCTCCCCGCAGCCATGTCGGGGCTCAGTGCCCATCCAGGGGTGCAGCCCCAATCCTGCCTCCCGCCCACACAGAGCAGGTTTCCCAGCCCTCGTTAGTGGCTGCTAACAAGGAAGAGGAGAAAAACCTGCAAGCGGAGCCTTGTCTGTACCCACAGAACGTTGCGGGGTACGGCCCTGCCATACGACATCTCGTTTCCCCCAGTTTCCCCTTTTTGGGGTGCCTCAGAGCGGTGGTTTTTCACCCAAACTGCTCTCAGTACAAAACACACAACTTCCTCCAGGTGACATCCGGCTCTGACCAAACTGGATCTGTTCCTATGGGGCCCGAGGGTGCCGTGCTGGGAGCACTGGTCCTACTGGATGCTGCAGAGGCAGTGCTAACGAGGTGCCGTGGGACCCACCCCAACCACGGGAGGACCCCAGCCCCCTCTGACAGGCGATGCCGTCAGATTTGGAGGAAAAAAAAAGAAGAAAAAAACCCACAGGATTTTCAGAGAAAAAAACACGGCTCATCTAGGGGCACCGCGTGAGCAAAGCACCGAGAGAAATGGGGTGGAAATCAGACGCTTTCCCCCCGTTCCGGGGACGGCTCTGCAGAACCCGGGGGGGCACAGCGCGGATGGGGACCCGAGCACGACCCCCGCAGCCCCTCCTGTGCTCCTTCTCGTTCCCTTCACCTGACGCCGTGCAACCTCCCCCCCACCCCCCCCCACGCCCAGCAGCATCTGCAGTGCAGATCCGGCGCCGGCGGACAATGGCGCGTGCCTTTGTCATCGGCTGTCACCTCCTGGGGACATCCCGGCCCCCCGCTGCCAATGGGGGGACCCTGGGGGGGGGGAGGGGTCCCTTTGTGTACCCCATATCTGCGCTCTGAACGGTTTTGATCCCTTCGTTTGCAAGCCAAACCCGAGCTCCCCCCACCCCAAAAGGTCTCAGATAAGCCCTGAATTCTCCCATTTCCAGCACTCAAAGCCCGAATTGCAGATTCAAGCGCCACAAAGGAGCATTCTGCTCATGTCTGAACCCCAACATTCACACCTGAGCCACAAAAAAAAAGCCTCCACCTCCCACACTCCCCCAGAACACCGAGCTCCCCTCATCCACGACCAGGAACTCCGAATTCCACATCCATAACAAAAACCCACAGTCAGCCCCGGAGCGCACATTTCGGCCCCAAACCCCACGTTTGACCCTTCATTTCGGACCCAGAGCCCTCAACCTTCTCCTCCGCACCTCACGGCCGCATCTCTTCGCCCCAAATCACGCATTTACGCCCCGAGTTCCACATTTGAGCCCCCAAACGCCTCACTCTCTTTACCCGCTCCCCAAAGCCTCATATTTAAGCCCCAAAACCCCACTCCCGCGCACCCGCCCCCTTCATTCGGGCCTCAGGGGCCTCCCCACCTGCACCCCAAAATCGCTCCTTTGTGCCCCTACACCAACACCTGAGCCCCCCCCCCCCAACCCCGCCTTTATTCCCCCGCAGGCCTCACGCTCCGCCTCCACGCCGCGAAATCCCACACGCACGGCCCGAACCCTCCGCCCGCTGCCCCGGATCGCACATCCGCTCCCGAAAATCCCACCCGTAGGGCCTAGGAGGCCTCGCCCGGCCCGGCCCGGCCCGGCCCGGCCTCTCCTCCCCCTCTCCCGGCTCTTACCGGCGCAGGCCGGGGCTCCGTGTCTCCTGCAGGCGGGCTCGGAGGGGGCCGAGGACGAGGAGACGAACGGGGACTGCGCGGCGGGATCGGCCATGGCGGCGGCGGAGCCTCTGCGCCCGACGTCCGTCCCCGACGGCGGCCACACACCGACTGCGGGCGGGCCGGGGCGGGGCGACGGCGCGGGGACACCGCGCATGCGCCAGCCCCCCCCCCCGCACCGTGCGCAGAGACCCGTGCGCATGCCCCGCCCCGCCCCCTCCGCCGCGGTGCGCGGGCGCAGAGTTGGCCACGCCCCTTTGCGCACGACCCGCGCCGCCTCGCGAGGCGTTGCCATGGCGCTCGCCGCGCGGGGTGATGGGAGCTGTAGTTCTGCGCGCTGTGGGGACGCTGCAGGGCCGAGGCGGCGCGGGGGCATCGTTTCCCATGCTGTAGGGAGGGCAGCACGGGGCGCAGCTAGAGGTGTAGCAGCACTGAGAGCGTCCCATAAAGGATTTAGTTACTTGCAGACTGTTTTCTGTGGGGTACAGAATGCTCTGTATAGAGAGAAGAGGATTTAGCTCTAAACTGTCCCGTAAGCGTGACTGCGAGCTGCAAAGCGTTCCGCATTGGAGATATTCGTTTTCTCTTCAACGCATAACAGGAGCTCTCCCATAGCAGACCGAGGCCATAGATCGCCCTCTGAGGGGCGTAGAGCGCCGCTCAGACGTTCCGCGCAGAGCGCCCCCTGTCGGCCGGGAGGTCCCGCCCTGGAGGTCCCTGGGGGGAGGGGGCGGAGACATTAAGGTCACGTGGTGGCCCGTCCCGCCGCAAGAATGAGTCACGCGGGCACGGCCCCCCCATTGGCTCCGCCCTCAGCCAATCGCCGCCCGCGCGCGGCAAGCGGGGAAGGCGTGTCCTTCTGCTTGGAGCGACGGCCCTCTGGACCAATAGAGAAGAGAGTGCGGAGGCGCTGAGCCAATCAGGTGCACCGTTTCGGCTAAGTGGGCGGTGCGGAGGCGGAGCAGTAAGGGGCGGGGCCAGCGGGCCGGGCCGGACCGGGACCCGGGGGGCAGCGGCAGTCGCAGAGCGGTGAGCGGGGGGGGAGGTGGGGGGGGGGAGCCGGGGGACGGCGCCAGTACCCCTATATGACCTGACCCACGTGACCCCCAAAAGACACGCCCCCTTCCCCTTATAGCCACTCGCTATAGGGGACCGGTGCTCACGTGACCACCTCAATAGTGCCTATAGCCCCTTGATGTGTCGCGGTCCGTATGGCGCCTGTACGGCCTCAGTGGACCCCACACCGCCCCTTATGGGCGCTGGGATTCCCTGTAGGTCTCTATGGGGTCCTTTATAGGGCCTGGCCTCCTGCTGGGGGTCACAGCTCCCTATAGACCCCGTATGTGGACCCCTACATGCATACGAACCGCTGTCTCATGTGGAGTGGGGTCCCCTATAGGGCCGGGGGTACCCATGGGGCCCTGTGGGGCTGTAGGGACCGTATGGAGTTCCTAGGGGTCTTATGAGGCTGTAAGGGCTGTAGAGGGTTAATAGGAGTCACGCTGGGGGCCCTGTAGGGCTATACGTACTGCATGGGGTTGTTATGGGCCATATGGAGTGTTTAAGGTCCAATGGGGCTGTGGCAGCTGCCTGGAGTTAAGAAGGACCATATGGGCCCTAAAGAATTTTTGCAGAGCCATATGGGGCCGTAAGGAATCATATGGAGCTGCTGGGGGGGTCACAGTCGGCTGCAGGAGTCATACGGGGGGGGTCTTATGAGGCACATATAGAGCTAAGGAGGGGACCTAGAGGCGAACTGGGGACTGCGCGGGGCTGCAGGGGCCGTGTGGGGCTGCAGGGGCCGTGTGGGGCAGTACCACGTGGGCTCGGACTTCGCCCTCCCCGGGGGTCAATGATTCACCCGTGGCGGGCGTGCGGGGCACGTGCGGGAGGAGAGGCGCGTGCAGGAGAGCTGCTCGTGCCAGGGGAGCTCGTGCAAGGAGAGGCGCTTGTGAAAGAGAGGTGCTCCTGCGGGGGGGGGGGGGGGGTCGTGAGAGTGCACAGTGCAATGTGGGGTGGGGGGGGGCTTTTGTGGGCAGTGTTATGTGGGGGGAAGAGCAAGAAGTGGTGCTAAAAAGTGGTTTGTGCAAGAGGGGCTCATGCAAGAGAGGTGCTTGTGCAAGGGAGA
Source organism: Oreortyx pictus (assembly GCA_036925125.1). Taxonomy (NCBI): domain Eukaryota; kingdom Metazoa; phylum Chordata; class Aves; order Galliformes; family Odontophoridae; genus Oreortyx; species Oreortyx pictus. Next base: position 125,314 of record JAUPFR010000064.1, read on the forward strand.
TGCTCGTGCAAGGAGGTCTTGTACAAAGGATGCTTGTGCAAGAGAGGTGCTCATGCAAGGTCCTGGTGCAAGGGAAGTGCTCGTGCAAGGCATGCTTGTGCAGGGGTTGCTCGTACAAGGGTTGCTTGTGTAAGGGTTGCTTGTGCATTCACATGCGCGTGCTGGGGCCATGGCAGCGCTCACTCTGCCTCTGCCACTGTCCCATTAATCAGCCCACTCTTGCTGCCTGCTAATTAAGCTGGGCTGGCACTAATTGGATATGTGGGAGGGAGGGGAGGACCCCGGATTGTGCTGGAGCACTGGGATGGGGGGGGAGGGGGGGGTAGATGCACTGTGGGGTTGGGGGAGGATTCTCTGCTGTTTCCTATGGGGTTGTGGCTGGTTTTTGAGGGGTCAGAGGGCACTGAGGCCCTTTCCTGCAGGAGGAGGGGATTCTCTGCTGTATCCTATAGGGCTGTGCTTGTTTTGGGGGAGGTCAGAGGGCACCGGCCCCTTCTGGGAATGGAAGAGGCGGGAGGCAGAGATTCTCCTCTGGCTCTTATAGGGGCTGTGTACGGTTCAGGTCATGGGGCAGTAGGGCAAAGGTGGGCATCTGGATCGAGGGGGGGGGTGGGGGGTACAGCACTCTGCCAGCCCCATAGGGGTTGGGCTGCCTGGGGGCAGGGGACAGTGGGGGAAAGGTGGCGAGGGATCCTCCGCTGGCACGTACAGGGTTGTGATCAGTGTCCGTGTGTCCCCCTCAGATGTCGCAGCTGTGTGTCCCCCGCGGGGGCCGGGCCCTCCTGGGGGCATGGAGGCTCCGGTTGCTGCGAGGCCCCCCCAGATCCACGCGCTCCGCCAGCTGCCAGCCCATCCGCAAGGTGCTGGTGGCCAATCGCGGTGAGTTGTGCCTCCTGCGTCCCCTCTGTCCCTTCCATCCCTCTGCTCTCCCCTGAGCCCACTCATTTCCACATGTCCTGGCTCCCCCCAGCTCCCTCCCACCCTTGCCCCCTCCCCCAATGTCCCCTTGTGCCCTTGTCCCCACGTCCCCATCCCAGGTGGGGTGGTCCCCCGCGGTGACCCCAGATGTGTCCAGGTGAGATCGCCATCCGCGTCTTCCGCGCCTGCACGGAGCTGGGGCTGCGCACGGTGGCGGTGTACTCGGAGCAGGACACGGGGCAGATGCACCGGCAGAAGGCAGACGAGGCGTACCTGGTGGGGCGGGGGCTGCCCCCCGTCCAGGCATACCTGCACGTCCCCGACATCATCCGCGTGGCCAGGGTGGGGGCATGGGGGGCAGGGGGGTGGGGGGATCACCTGGGGTCTACGGGGTACGGGATGGAGGACATGGATCTGTTGGTTACTTTGGAGGGGAACAGCTGGGGTCCCTATGGAGAGAGATTTTGGGGTTGGAGGGGCATTTTGAGGGGTGGGGGACACACCTGAGGGCTGTAGGGTTTGGGATGGAGAATGGAGATATGTGGGTCCCTTGCGAGGAGGTGCCTGTGGTGGGAGGCCTTGGAGGTGCTTGGAGTTGGGGGGGACACTTTGGGGTCTATGGGAGGTCCTGGATGTTTGGGTGACACCTGGCTCAGCAGAGGTGTAGAACTGGGGGAAGGAGAACATACATGGGCTCCAATGGGGCGGCCCTTTGGCTGTGTGTAGGACACGGGTGGGTCCCTGACACTGTCCCCCTTCCCAGGAGAACAGGGTGGATGCCATCCAGCTGGGGTATGGGCTCCTGCCAGGGGGCTATGGGGAAGGGATTGGGGTCGATGACGCTGTTCACCCACAGGAGAATGGGGTGGACGCCATCCACCCGGGGTACGGGTTCCTGTCGGAGCGTGCTGACTTTGCCCAGGCCTGCGTGGATGCGGGAGTGCGCTTCGTGGGGCCCCCGCCAGAGGTGGTCCGCAAAATGGGGGACAAAGTGGAGGCACGCGGCATCGCCATCGCTGCCGGTGGGTGGGGGGGCTGTGGGGGTGCCGTAGGGTTTCTGGGGGGCCATGCCCTCTCCCGATGACACCGACGGTGTCCCCCAGGTGTCCCGGTAGTGCCAGGGACGTCGGCACCGGTGGCAACATTGGCGGAGGCGCAGGACTTTGCTGCCCGTGTTGGGTTCCCCATCATCTTCAAAGCGGCCCACGGTGGGGGGGGACGTGGCATGCGTGCCGTGCATGGCCCCCAGGTACCGTGGGGGGGGAAGAGGATCCCTGGGACCCAACAGGGGGAGCACCCTGCATGGGGGCACCTTGGGGTGGGGCGGGTTATCTTGAAGTTGGGGGAGGGACATCTGAAGTGGGGGGGCAGACTTTGGGGTCACTTGAGGTCTTTGAGTGGGGGTAAATTTGGGTGGGAAGGGAACAGTTTGGGGCTAGGGGACACCCGTGACTGTGCCCACCCTCCAGGAGCTGGAGGAGAGCTTCTCCCGCGCCTCCTCGGAGGCTTTGGCCGCATTTGGGGATGGAGCGCTCTTCGTGGAGAAACTCATCGAGCGCCCGCGGCATATCGAAGTCCAGATCCTGGGTACGTGGGGCAGGGCTGTGGGCATGGGGATGGGGCTTTGGGATGGGGGATGGCACTTTGAGGTCCATCTTGGGTGTGCGGGGGCACAGAGCTGCTGTCACTGTCCCCACCTTTCCCTCGCAGGGGACAAACACGGGAACGTGGTGCACCTGTATGAGCGTGACTGCTCCATCCAACGCCGCCACCAAAAGGTGGTGGAGATCGCCCCAGCCGCGTGCCTGGACCCACAGCTGCGTGCCCACCTGGCCTCTGACGCTGTGCGCATTGCCCAGCAGGTACAGGGGGGCAGAGACCCCAACGGGGGACTCGTGGTGTTGGGATGGGGACGGTCGGCAGCCCCAGGGGTCCTGGAGGGAGCCAGGTGCTTTCCTTGCAGGCAGCCCTGGGCAGCTTGGGTTCTGGCGCAGAACAGGGTTTGGGGTTTCGGGACAGGATTTGGGGTGGGTGAATGCAGGAACTCAGGTGCCTGAACTTTGGGGATCCCTGGGATTCTGGGAGGCCACCCTGGGTTTTTCGGTACCTTCCATGCTGGGGTCCCTGGCTTTTTTGGGGCCCCGACCCCAACATAAAGCTGATGGGGTGGCACAGGTGGGCTACGAGAACGCGGGGACAGTGGAGTTCCTGGTGGACCGCGATGGAAACCACTATTTCATCGAGGTCAACTCACGGCTGCAGGTGGAGCACACGGTGACGGAGGAGATCACAGGGTGAGGACGGTGGGCTGGGGTCCCCCAAAAGGCCCGCAATGGGGCTGGGGGGTGCTTGGGGGCTGGGGGGAGGGTGGCACGTAGATTTGAAGTCCCTGGAAAGGTGGGGAGGTGGCACAATGCACGCTTTACACCATTTAAGGGTGATAGATGGGGGTGCGCAGGGAGCACCGAGCCCCACAGGATGGGGATGTGGGGGGCCCCCATGACCCCGAGCGTGGCTGTGCCCCCACCTCCTGCCCTCCCCGCAGCGTGGACCTGGTGCAGGCACAGCTGCTGGTGGCTGCCGGGCGCTCGCTGCCGGAGCTGGGGCTGCAGCAGGACAGCGTGCAGGTGAATGGCTGCGCCATCCAATGCCGCGTCACCACCGAGGATCCGGCCCGTGGCTTCCAGCCCGACACCGGGCGCATCGAGGTGGGCGCAGGAGGGGGACGTGAGGGGGGGACCAGTGGGAGCTGAATGGGGTCCGCATAGGAAATGGGGGGGGATAAATGGGGTGCCAGGAGGGATCTGTGGGGGAGAGCGGGAGGTCTGTAGGAGCTGTGAAGGGTTCCTCGGTGCTTGTAGGATGTTATGTGGTGGCTGGGACATGTGGGGTACGCAGGAGGTCTGTGGGTGCCTCTATAGGTGACTCTGTGCATGAGACAGCGCTGTCATACGGTGTAAGGCCACACAAGGGCAGCATAGAGCCGTATGGAATCTATAGGGGCCCTGTATATCCCGCAGGTGTTCCGGAGTGGTGAGGGCATGGGGATCCGCCTGGACGGGGCCTCAGCCTTCCAGGGCGCTCTGATCTCGCCACACTACGACTCGCTGCTGGTGAAGGTGATCGCCCACGGCCCTGACCAGCCGTCTGCCGCCGCCAAGATGAGCCGGGCGCTGGCCGAGTTCCGCATCCGCGGCGTTAAGGTGGGTGCCGGGGGATCCTCGTGCCACACACAGTGCAGTGGGGGAGATCCCTGGGCAGTGCACTGGGGAGTGAGCGGCGGTTGTGCAACGTACGACAGAGTGAGGGGATCTGCAAGGGGGGAGGGGGCTCCTTGTGCGATGCATGATGGTGTCCTCAGCCTGCTGTGCTGCAGAGGGGTCTTTAGATCCTGGTGCATTGCACAACGGGGTCCTCATCCCCTGCTGCGTTGCATGAGGGATAACTCACGCTGATGCTGCGTCTCTTGCAGACAAATATCCCGTTCCTGCAGAATGTCCTCGCCCACCCCCAGTTCCTGGGGGGGGCCGTTGACACTCAGTTCATCGATGAGAACCCCGAACTCTTCCACCTGCGGCCCAGCCAGAACCGGGCCCAGAAGCTGCTGCACTACCTGGGTGGGGTTCTGGGGGGGTCAAGAGGTCCTGGGGAGTCCTGAAAGGGTCCTGAAGTCCTGGGGGGACTTTGGGGTGTTTGGGGGAGGTTTAAGAGAGCCCTGAAGGGGGTTCTGGGGAGGGAGAAGTGGTACTGGGTGAGTCTGAAGGGGCATGGGAGGATCTTCTGGGCATCCTGGAGGCTCTGAGAGGTCTGGGGGGGGGCTTTTGGGGATCCGTGGTGATTGGGAGGTTGACCAGGTGCCCCCCCCTCATGCCAGGCCACGTGATGGTGAACGGCCCCAGCACCCCCCTCCCTGTGAAGGCCAAAGCAGCGCTGGTGGAGCCTGTACCCCCCTCAGTGCCCATGGGTGAGTGAGTAGGGGGTGGTCTTGATGGGATCCCCCTGAGGGGCAGCTCTCACGGGGGGGGCTCCCAAACAGAACATGGAGTCTTCATGGTGGGGATTCCATAGGGGATCTTCTTTGCAGGGGTGTGGGTCTGAGTCCCAAGGGGGCACAAATATCCTTGTTGGGGGCAGGGGGGGGGTGTTGGGAGGGGTCCCATACCACTCTTCATATTCCATGGGGGTGTCTGGGTCCTATGGGAGTGCTGAGGGATCGTCTGTGTTGGAGGGGGGGTACAGAGAGAGGAGGACAAGGGGCGAGGGCACGTGGCACACACGCATCACGCCCACACCATGCATGGAGAAGAACTCCTGCGGGGGATGCCGTGGGGGGGGGGAGCACCAGCGGTCACCTCATCACCCTGCGACCCCTCTCCCCCCAGGGCCCCCCCCAGAGGGTCTGCGGGCGGTGCTGCAGCGCGAGGGCCCAGCGGGGTTCGCACGTGCGCTGCGGGGGCACCGGGGGCTGCTGCTGACCGACACCACCTTCCGCGACGCCCACCAGTCCCTGCTGGCCACCCGCGTGCGCACCCGCGACCTGGCCCGCGTCGCCCCCTTCGTGGCACATTCACTGAGCCCCCTCTGCAGCATGGAGACCTGGGGCGGTGAGGGGCGGGGATTTCGGGGTGGGCGGGGCTTGGATGGGCGGGGCTTCGGGGGAGGGCGGGGCTGCAGCGGCTCAGGGCTGGCGCTGATTGGGACTCGCAGGAGGGCAGCGCTTTGCAGGGGGTGTGGCCTCGAGGGGCGGGGCTTAGAGCAGACAGATCGAAGGGGGGCGTGGCTTTGGGAGGGGGCGGGGCTGGGGTGGGGCTTACGGGGGTGTGGTCAGTGAGGGCGGGGCTTACGGAGGTGTGGCCTCAGCAGGGGGCGGGGCTTTGTAGAAGCGGGTTGGAAGTAAGGAGGGTTAACTGAGGGATGTACACGAAAGGGGCGGGGCTTGCGCCCAGATGCAGGCTTCTGCTGTCCCTGCAGGTGCCACCTTCGACGTTGCCATGCGCTTCCTGCACGAGTGCCCCTGGGAGCGGCTGCGGGAGCTGCGGCGCTTGGTCCCCAACATCCCTTTCCAGATGCTGCTCAGGGGCGCCAACGCTGTGGGCTACACTAACTACCCGGACAATGTCATCTACCGGTGCGGGGCTGGGGGGGATCAACGCCCTGGGGGCCTTAGCATGAGGGTGTAGGGGGCTATGGGGAGAGAATTCTGGTGGGCCAGGAGAATGGAATGTGGGTTCTGGGGGGCTAAGTGAGGGGATTGGGGGATTTGAAGGGCCGGGGGTGAGTTTGGGGGTCCTGGGGACGTGAGGAAGACAAGGGGACGTGGGAGTTCAGGGAAGAACACTAAGAGTATATGGTTTTAGGAGGATTATAGGAACTTACTGCAATATAGAGGGATATGGGGACATCATGGGAAATGGGAACATGGGGGAGTGGGGCAATATGGAACTGTGCGCAGATGAGGGGACCCAGGAACGTGGCAGGACATGGAAACACAGTGGAATATGGATGTGATGGGGCACGTGGGGGCCATGGAACCTCGAGGGTAGGGAAAGGACATAGGGGTACTCACAGTGTCCCAAAACATCCCCTCAGCTTCTGCGAGGTGGCTGCAGCCAATGGCATGGACATCTTCCGCATCTTCGATGCTCTCAACTACCTGCCCAACCTGCTGCTGGGAGTGGAGGCCGTGGGCCGGGCAGGGGCCGTGGTGGAGGCTGCACTGTCCTACACCGGGGATGTGGCTGACCCCACGCGCACCAAGTACAGCCTTGACTACTACCTGGGGCTGGCCCGCGAGCTGGTGGCCGCTGGCACACACATCCTATGCATTAAGGTGAGGGGTGGGGGAGATGAGAGGGCTTTAGGGGATGGGGAGCAAGTCTTGGGGGACTAGGAGCAGGGTTTGGGGGACTGGGGGGCTCAGGATGGGTTCTTGAGGGCTGGGAGTGGAAATTGGGAGTCGGGGGGGGGCCTGGAATGGGATCTTAGGGGGCTTGGGAAGAAGAGTGGGAAACTGGGGGCACCGAGGGGCTGGAATGGGTATTGGGGTCTGGGACCCCTAGGCTGCACTGTGGTTGGGCTGTTCTGAGGGTCCCCCACTCCTCGGTGATGTCCCTCTGCTGCCCCCAGGACATGGCGGGGCTGCTGACTCCGGCGGCCGCACGCCTGCTGGTGGGGTCTTTGCGGGACTGCTTCCCTGAGGTCCCCATCCACGTGCACACCCATGACACGGCCGGAGCTGCCATCGCCACCCTCCTGGCAGCTGCCAACGCCGGCGCTGACGTGGTGGACGTGGCCGTGGATGCCATGTCCGGGATGACCTCGCAGCCCAGCATGGGAGCGCTGGTGGCCTGTGCCCGCGGGACCCCCCTGGATACAGGTATGGGGGTGGGGGTGCGGTTGTGGGGCGGCACCATGGATGTGGAGGTGACGCTGCGCTCATGGAGCTGGCACCACGAGTATGGTGGTGACACCGCAGAGTTGGCGGTGACAGCATGTCACGGTGGTGCCACTGTGGTCGGGGTGGTGGTCACGGCAGTGCCACTGGGTCCCTGGAGGTGCCACCACAGCGACAGCAACAACGCTACGGTTGCAGCAGTGTCACCGTGGCTGTCAGCTTGTCGTGCCCCCCCTGTCTTGGCAATGCCAGCACTGTCATGGCACGGTTCCCCAGCCATGGCGCTCCCCAACTATTGGTGTCACCACCCACGTGTCCCTCCCCATCCCCAGGCATTGCCTTGGAGCGGGTCTTTGAGTACAGTGAGTACTGGGAGGGGGCACGGGGGCTCTACGCCGCCTTTGACTGCACGGCCACCATGAAGTCCGGCAACGCTGACGTCTATGAGAACGAGATCCCGGGGGGACAGTACACCAACCTGCACTTCCAGGCCCACGCCATGGGGCTGGGGCATAAGTTCAAGGAGGTCAAGAAGGCCTATGCTGAGGCCAACAAGCTCCTCGGGGACCTCATCAAGGTGAGGGTGGCGATGGGAGGCTGCTGCCGCAGGGTGGGCTTTGCGGGGTGGGCCGTCTTCACGGGTGAGTGTCTGCGGGGTAGGCTGATGATGCTTATGGGATGGTCCTGTCGCGAACAGCAGCTGTGCGCACACCCTTGGTGAGGGGGTGCTTCTCACAGGGTGACGCTGGGGCTGTTGTTGGGGGGGGGACAGGTGACGCCATCATCGAAGGTGGTGGGAGACCTGGCGCAGTTCATGGTGCAGAACGGGCTGTCCCGGGAGGAGGCGGAGGCGCGGGCGGACGAGCTCTCCTTTCCCCTCTCGGTCGTTGAGTTCCTGCAAGGCTACATCGGGACCCCCCCAGGGGGCTTTCCTGAGCCCTTCCGCTCCAAGGTAGGTGGGCTGCTGGCCGGGGAGCTGGGGGGCACTGAGAGGGAGCTGGGGGGAGGATGTGGGGCTGGTTGCCATGGTGACAGTCCCTGCCGCCAGCTCCACAACCTAGCAGTGGGGAGGAGAGCCGGTTGCCATGGCACAAGCCCCATAGCAAAGAGTTCCGGTGCTCTCGGAACCGTTGCCATCACACCATCCCCTGCTGAGAAGTACCTGCACCAGTTGCCGTGGCAACGGCTCCTCATCATCTGGGGACCTGGGTCCTATGGCTCTCATCACCATGGCAACGTCGGCATCCCCTGTCCAGGTGCTGAAGGACCTGCCACGTGTGGAGGGCCGCCCGGGGGCTTCGCTGTCCCCCCTGGACTTCGAGGCCCTGAGCCAGGAGCTGGGGGCACGCGACGGGGCCACCCCCAGCCCCGAGGATCTGCTCTCGGCAGCACTGTACCCCAAAGTTTATGCTGAATTCCGTGACTTCACCTCCACTTTTGGCCCTGTCTCCTGCCTGGGCACCCGCCTCTTCCTCGAGGGGCCCACCATCGCCGAGGAGTTTGAGGTGGGTGGGGTTGGGCTAGGGAAGGGGGCAGAGTGTGGTGAGGAGTGGGAGAGGCGTGGTCAAGTTATGGGTGGGGGGCTTTGGGGGGCTGGGCTTGCAGCCAGGAGGAGCCAGAGTGGATGTGCCTTCATTGGGTGAGGTTTAGAAAGGGGAGGAGCTTCAATCTTTTTTGCTCACCTGGATATGCCCCGTGTACACACACCTTCATGAAACTTTGTGTGCAAGGCCTTGCACACACCTTGCACAAGGCGTTCTGCATGTGTAGGTAGAGCTGGAGCGGGGGAAGACGCTGCACATCAAAGCGTTGGCGCTGGGGGACCTGAACGCCGCAGGGCAGCGCGAGGTATTCTTCGAGCTCAACGGGCAGCTCCGCTCCATCCTCGTGCGTGACACTCAGGCCTTGAAGGTGGGAAATGGGGGGGGTCTGAGAGGGGTCGGGGGGGGGGGATGGGTAGAGTGAGGTTTGGGGAATGTGGTGCTGATTGTGAGGGACACAGTGGGGTCAGGACGTGATCCCACGTGGAGGGGATCCTGGAGTCATAAGAGGGTTCCGGGTGCCCCATCTCTGGGGACATTCAGGGTCGGGTTGAATGGGACCCTGGGTAGTCTGATCTGGTGGGGGGCACCCAGCCCACAGCAGGGGTTGGGCTGGATGATCTCTAAGGTCCGCTCCTACATCAGCTGTTCTGTGGTTTTATGATAGGGACCGTAGCACAGTCCTGGGCAATGCAGACATGGAGAGGCTACGGATGTAGCGGGGGGTCCTAGGGAGTGCAGGAGGGTCCTGAGGAACATGGAGGTCCTGGGGGATCAGGTGGGGGCAGAATCTATGGAGGGGAGGGGGGTCCTGAAGGATGGGAGGGGAGCGGGGGTGGTCTCAGAAGTTCTGTAGGGATCAAAGGGATAACTTCCAAACACCATTCCCAGGAGATGCACGTGCACCCCAAGGCAGACCGGTCAGCCAAGGGACAAGTGGGGGCCCCCATGCCGGGGGAGGTGGTGGAGGTGCGGGTGAAGGAAGGGGAAGCGGTGGAGAAAGGGGCCCCCCTGTGTGTGCTGAGCGCCATGAAGATGGAGACTGTGGTGACAGCGCCGCGGGGGGGGACTGTCACCCGCCTCCATGTGCGTCCCGGGATGAGCCTGGAGGGGGACGACCTCATCGCCGAGATCGAGTAGGGGGGGGCAATCCCCACCCCCCCCATATGGCCCCTCGCACTTTAAGAACTCCCTCCATTTCTCTAGAGGTGATGCAGGTTTGGGGTACTGCCCTCCCCCCCTCCCAAAAAAAAAAAAAAGCAGTGGGGTCAGGGCCTCGGTGGTAGAAGGGGTCATTTCATTTTGGGGATCATCCAATTTCTGAGGTGTTCCTCCCCATTTTGGAGGAGGTCATCCCCTTTTTGAGGTTCATTTCATGTTGGGGGGATAACCCTATTTCTGGGGGTCCAACCCATTTTTGGTGAGGTTCTTCCCCTGGTTTAGGGGGCTCACCACAATTTGGGATAATGACCCTATAAGGGGAGGCATCACCGTATTTTGGGGGGGGCACCCCATTTTGAGGGAGCTTCAATCCCTTCAGGGATTATTCCTTCTGGGGGACATCCTCACCCCGTTTTTGTGAGCGTTTGACCCCTTCTCAGGGGGATCCACCCATTTCAAGGAGGGTTCACCTCTTCAGGGCATCTCCCGCCCTTGGAGGGTTCTCATTCCCGTAATGTTCTTCACTTTATTTTTTTGTGGGGAGGGGAGCTGCACCTAATCTGGAGGTCTTAACACTGTAATGGGGGGAGTGCTTCACCTTTTTGGGGGGCTCCTAGCACACTTTGTGGGGAGGGGGTGTAGATTCTGGACACCCTCCTCCAACCTTAGCTGGGGGGGGGTTAGATCCCCCCCCGCTTTACTTTAACCCTGCCCTGGAAACGGGGGGAGGGGGTGTGCCCTGCCATGCTGCCTTAGGGGGAAGCATTGCTTTCTGGGGGTCCTACTCCCTCTCAGCTGTTGCTGCCCCAGATGTCGATGCCAAACGCCCTCCCTCAAACTTCTCCTCTGGATTTTGGGGAGAGGCACATCGTGCCGAGAAGAATGGGAGAGGGGGTACATGTACAGAGTCTGTGACCAAAGGCTGGGAAAGGACTGGAATTTGGGGTGAGGGTTGTCTCCCCTCCTCCACGGGAACAAACCTGGAAGGGAGAGGGGACGGGAGGGGACTCCCCCTCTGCCCTCACCCCTGTCTGCTCTCCGCACTGGCCCCCCAGAGTGGAGGGAGAGCCCTGGGCAATAAAGACTGGACTAACTCCCTCGCCTCGCATCCTTGGGGGAAGAGGGGGGCGGGGTAAGAAGGCTATAGGGTGCCCTCGCCTTCCCCCCCTACCCCCCAGTGCTGGGAGGGGTCCTATGCCATATGGCCACGATAGAACTGCTCCTATAGAACCTCCGCTCCAGGATCCGGCCCCTATAGAACCGCCGGGAGCCTATCGATGTCCGCAGAAAGCTTTATGGGGGGGTCCCTCCCCTAACACAGAGCACCAGAGGGGAAGGGAGGGGAGGGAGGCGAGCTGGGGGCGGGGCCTGCCCGAGGGGCGGGGCAAGATCCAGAACGGGGCGGGGCTAAAGTCCGACGGGGGCGGGGCCCGGTCAGGATGGGCGTGGTCCAAACGCGAAGGGGCGGGGACAGCGGTTTGGGGGAGCGTTGTCGTCCCTATGGGGGCGGCAGCAGGCGGGGTGCGACGGCGGGGGGTGCGCGGGGCTGGGGGGCGGCGGCGGCGGCGGCTTTCCGTGCCAGCTTGGCCAGGAGGGGGCTGTGCGGGTGACGTTGGCGCAGGTGGGCCAGGTGGGCGTCCTGGCTGTCGGCCGTGCCCCCGCATTCCTCGCAGACGTAGAGCTTGGCGCGCCGCTCCTTGTAGGCGTAGCGCTGGGCCACGCCGTGGATCTTCTTCAGGTGGGACTCCAGCGAGCAGCGCTGTGTGAAGGCCTTCTCGCAAAGGCTGCACTTGTAGGGACGGACACCTGGGGAGGGGGACAGGGAACGAGGGGGCAGGGAACGAGGGGTGAGGGCTCGACGCACTCTGCCTTTGCCGCTCCCTTTCCATCTCCATCCCCATCTCCATCCTCATCCCATTTCCTCACGCCCCCCGCCCCCCACTCACCCGTGTGGGTGCGGACGTGGCGCTTGAGGTCGAAGGTGTCGTTGAAGCCCTTCCCGCAGTAGGGACACAGGTGCCGCTTCACCTCACTGTGGCACTTGAGGTGGCGGTTCAGCATCCGCTGGAACCCGAAGCTCTTCTGGCACACGGGGCAGGAGAACAGCTCGCCCCCTGCAGGGACCCCCCCGGGGACGGGGATGCCTCCAGGAATGGGTACGACCATGGGGAGCGGGCCTCCAACGGGGCCTGGGGGTACCTGGCAACAAATGGGGGAGCAGTGAGCGGACCCCCTGACATGGGAAGCCCCGGACATGGGGACCCACTGTTGTGGGGAGCCTCCCCAGGCATGGGGACCTCCAATCATGGGGACCCACTGTTATGAGGAACCGCCAGGCATGGGCACACCCTCCAACAAGGAACCCCCCCCTCCAATTGTGGGTACTCTTCTCCAGCTATGGTTCCCCCCAAACATAGGAACTCCCAATTGTGGGGGTCATGGAATTGCCCCCCCCCAACCCGCCCCCACCCCCAACATCCCCCATTCCGATACCCTTCCCCCTCCCACATTCCAGACTCTATCCCAGTTCCAGATCCCCCCGCTAACATACTCCCCCATCCAGCCTTACCTTTCCTTTGGAGTGCAGGAAGGAGCCGTGCGGGGCGCGGGAGGGGGTGGGGGGCAGCGGGGCCGGGCTGAAGGTACCCCCCCGCAGTGTCATGTCCAGGGGGCAAACAGGGGACGTGGGGGCTTCTGCCACTGCCGGTTCAGGGTCCCTGCTCAGGGCACAGCCCCCCAGGCAAACTGGGGGTGACAGGTCAGGGGGGTGTCCTGCACCTGCCCATGGACACAGCACCCCCCAGAACTGGGGACTATCCCGTGGAGAACGTTAATGGGGACTCTCAAAGGGGGACCCTCTATGGGGTCCCATAAATGGAGACTCCACAAATGGGGATTCTCCAAATGGGCACCCAGAATGTGGACTCCCTAAAGCGGAGACCCCCTATTGAACACCCCACAAATGGGGACCCCCAAATGGAATCCCCCCAGCAGGGACTCCCCAAATGAAGGCCTGTAATCCCATGTGCAAACTGAGCCCCCTCCAATCCCATTTCCAGTCCAGCTCCCCCTGCATTTCCTAGGGCCCCCCCTCCTCCACTCCTGCTGTACTGGGGTCCCCTGACCGGTTGGGCAGCTCCAGCTGTGGCGCCCCAAATTATGGGGTTCTGGCGGGTGTGGGCCCTGGGGGGGGGAGAGCCACGCCAGCACCTGCCCACTCCCCCCCGCCCCCCAAAGGGGCCTAGCAGGGACTTGGACATCCAGGTGTTCCCTCCACCCTAGGGTGTCCCTTGTTCCTTAAGGGACTGAGGTGCTTGGAGACCCACCAGCACCATTCCCCATATCCCACCCTAAAGTTGTCTAACAACCCCGCATCCCCTTCCTTGTGCCATATATCCTAACCCATACAAGTCTAAGGACCCCATATCTCCCATCCTTGCCCCTTCACATCCCCCCCAGCTGTCCCCCTTATTTCCACTTTGGTGCCCTGTTACCCCTAAATTGCCTGAGCGCCCCGTAACCCCCAGCCTGTTGCTCAGGGACCCTGTGTCCCCCTGCAGGACCCCCCATGTCCATCCTCCCCCACCCCCTGGTTCTCTTCTGGCTCCCACCATGGTCCCCTCGGGGTAGGGATGGGCACCGGTGGGTGGTGGCCGCGTGGCTTCAGCCCCACCTGGGAGGGGCTGAGCCCTGGGCCTGTCATTAGGGGGTTAATCACCACCCAACGCCTGTTTTGGTGTTTGTGGTGACTGGGGGGGGAGGGACAGGGGCTAAACAGGGGCCACCAAAACCTCAGTCCCCTCTGGGTCCAACTCCTCCCCCCAAAAACTGGGTATCCCTCCACATCACCAGAGTGCCCTCCACGTTACCCAGATCCCTCCCAAACCCTGGGTGCTCCCCAGCACCTGCCCCCTCCCCCCCCAATCCACCTGCCTTTCCCCACATACTGGGAACGTAGATCTCTGCTCTCTGCTCGTCCGGCAGCTCACTCCAGTTGCGCTTGGCCGTGGCTATGCATGGTTTCTTCACCAAGAAGGCACGTGGCATGGTGGTCAACGGACGCCTGATAGATCCCAATAGATCCCCAAGCCCTCAGCTGGAACCCAGATCCCAGCTTCGTTTCAGACCACAGCTCCTCAGGCAGCTTCGGCCTCCAGGTAAATGGACTTTCAGCAAGAGATCCCCAGGCCACTTCAGTGGTAGATCCTCAATCTCTCAGCGATAGATCCCTACTCCTCGGTTGGTTTCAGCACCAGATCCCAGATTCCTGGTCAGTTTTGGCCCTGGATCACAGGGGTTTGGTCAGTCTCAGCACTGGATCCCAGATCCCCAATCCTTGGTCAGTAGCAGCTATAGATCCCGAATCCTTGGTCGGTCCGAGCACGTGGCCCTCGGTCACTTTGGATCCCAGATCACATGTATTTTGACAGCTTCAGCTCCAGATCCTCAGTCAGTTCCAGTGGTGCATCCTGCGACCTCAGTACGTCCCAGTGCATCTGATCCCGGACCCAGCGTCACCAGGAGCTGACCCCGTCACCACACGCTCTCACGTTGTGTCACCAACAACCGATAGCGTCACCGTCACCGTCACCGTGTCGTCCTGTGACACGTTGCCAGCAAACAGCAGTGCCTCCAATACCCGGCAGCACTGCACAACCCCACGCCGTGTCAGCAGCACTCAGCAGTACCACCGTTACTGTGCGGTCCCCCAGCACCCGGCAGCGTCACTGTCACTGAGCCACAAAGCGCTGCACATCACCGGCCGTGTGCCGCTGCTTGGGCGCTGCCAGTCTTCACCAGTTAGGTGCCGCTGGTTGGCGTCGGTGGCCTGCCAGCCCTCAGTGCTGGTCGTGTGTCACTGGTCGTTGGTGCAGAAGGCGGCTGTGCATCTCCCGGCTGCGCAGTGCTGGCTGTGCACTGCCTGTCCCGCCCCGGGAGGTGTCACTGCGACCGGAGGGACCGGTTGAGCCAGGGCAGAGCTTGGAGCCGGTCGGGCGGGCGCCACGTTGGGAAATAACGGGGAGCCCCCGCCCCGGCCCTGGGGACGCGGAGGGTAATGGGGACATGGGGTGGGACGTGAAGGGACGAGGGAGTGGCACGAGGGTATGGGGTGACATGGAGGGACACGGGAAGACATGGGAACACGGGGGAACATGATGTATGGGGGGGGCAGGGACATGGAGGACTTGGGGACATGGCAATAGTGATGGGGGACACAGAGTGATGGGGAAATAGAAACAGGATGATATGGGGGGGACATTAGCGGAATATGGAGGATCTGGATGTGGGAACAGAGAACATGGGAACGTAGGGATGGGAGCTGAGGGACAGCAATGGGATGGACAGGAGTACATGAAGTGAAGGGGACAGAGATATTGGGGAGCTGAAAGGGGACATAGGGGTACAGATGGAAAGGGGAAATGGGGACCTTGCAGGACATGCGGCCGCACGGCAGCCTCACGCACCTAGCTGGGGCGGTGTCACCCCAGGGGATGACGAGGGGAGGGGGGAGGGGGGGGCGAGACGCGGGGGAACCGGCCTGGCTGGCCCTGAGTCACCACACCGCACCCTGGGGACAGGGACGAGCCACCCCTGACGCCTGCTGTCACCCCCAGACCCCATTGCGCACGCGCACACACACACACACACACACACACACACAGCTGTCTCTGAAGGGGTCCAGGAGCCTTATGGGGGCTCTAGGAGCTTTATGGGGGTCTACGAGCTCTATGGGGACTACAGGAGGTCTGTGAGGGTCTCTAAGCCGCTAGAAGGGATCTATGGGTGCTATAGGGGGATCTCTGGGTAACTATAGGGGCTCTGTAGGGCCTGAAGGGAGCCTATGGGAGGCTATAGAGGGAGCTGTATGGATTCTACAGGAACTCTAGGGTCTCTATGGGGCTACAGGGGCTCTATGGGGGCTACGGGGGCTCTGTGGGGGCTACGGGGGCTCTACAAGGACTGTAGGGAATCTATGGGGGCTATAGGGGAACACTGAAGCTCTATGGGGGCTATAGGAGAGCTCTGAGCGTCTCTAGGGGATCTCAGGGGGATCTAAGGGGGACACAGGGGCTCTGGGGGGGGGCTGTGGGGGGCCTAGAGCGGACTGCGGGGTGGTGCTATGACGGGGGTGGGGCCACGCAGGGACCCTCCACTTCCGGCCGCCACGCCCCGTTTCCCGTCGCGCCTCGCGGCGCCATGGCGGGGCCTTGGGGGCGGCTGGCGGCGGCCCTCAGCCCCCAAACCTCTTCCGTCGCCCCCGCGCTGCGCGTCCCCCGCCGCCCCCTACCCCACGCCCCGCGCCACCAGGTGAGGCCGCTCCCCCCCCGTTATCCCCCGTGGGTTCCATCGTAATCGCTCCCACACAGGGAACTCGTGCTTTGCGGAAATGGGTGCCTTCCCCTTTTTATATTCCCCCCCCTCCCCCGGAAACGCGATCCACCGCACTGGGGTTCCGCCTGCCTTTTGGTTCCCGCAGCCCCGCGACCCCAATGTGTCCCTGGGGAGGGGGTGGTACTGACCTGGAGTGGGACGGCTGTGTCCTTGGGGGGGGGGAAGGGCAATGAGGGCGTGGCAGCTGCGTCCCCACGGAGATTCTGTATCCCCCCCACCTCCCCGACACCCCCTTTCCCCTCCCACAGATGGAGTTGCTGCTGCTACTGCTGGAGTTCCCCCGGGAGCTTTGCGGGGGCCCGGAAGGGGTCCCGGCGGTGTGGGGGGCTCTACTGGAGCTGCTGACGCTGCCCCACACCCCTCCGAGCCCCCCCCGCGCTCTCCTCCTTCTGGCCACTGTCACCGTCTTGCTGGCCACTGGCACGGAGGGGTACCTGGTCGTCGCCCCCTTCGTGGCCCTGCTGCTGCATGAAGCTGAGGGTGTGCAGCAGGGGGGGGCCCCGGCAGCAGCAGCTGAGTGCCTGCGGGAACTGCTGAGGGCACGGGGGCCTGGGGACCCCCCCAGGGTATTGCCCCCAGGTGCTCGGAGGTCCCTGCTGCGTCGCTTGGCTGTGACCTCTGCCGTGCAGCCCCTGGTCCTGCTGCTAGCGGAAGGTGAGCAGCTGAGGGGGGGTGGGGGGATCCCTTCAATGGGATGGGGGATGGCTGTTGGGGGGATCCATGGGGGGGGTCTCTGCACTGGTACTGGGAACAGGGTCCCGCAATAGGATGGGATGGGATCCAGGGGAATCACACAATAGGATTGGTGGGGATCTGGGAGGTCCCTGCAGTGGGACTGATCCAAACAATCTCCACCGTGGGAAAGCTCTGCAGTGAGCTTGGAAATGATCCCAGTGAATCCCGTAATGGGATCCCAGGGATTCTTGAACTGGTACTAGAAAGGATCCAGGGGAATCCTAGAATGGGGCTGGTAGGAATCCAGGGGATCTCTGTATTGATTGAAGGATCCCAATGGAGCCCTCAGTGGGACTGGAAAAAGTCCCAGGGAATCTCATAATGGGATCCCTGCACTGAAAACGGGAAGGATCCCAGTGAACCTTATGGCGGGACTGGGGCTGTCCAGAGAAATGCCATAGTGCTGCGTGGTGCAGCTGGTGAGCCCCTCCTCTTTTCCTTCACACCAGATCCTGATGAATCCTGCCAGAGTGCTGGAGCAGATCCTGGGCCACCCCCTGGCACCGCCACGGGGACTGCAGGTGGGTCCTCCCCCACCACAGCACAGGATCGCAGCCCACCCTCACGTGGCTGTCCCCTCAGTCCCAGTGGTCCTCCGTGCTGGATTACAGGAATCTTTGTGTTACCTTTGCAGCCAGTTTTGGTGAACCTCACATCGCCACGAGCTCCAGTGGATCCCGGTGCACCACTCCACTAGATCCCCATGACACAGCACTTACAGATCCTGGGGATCCCTTCTTCATAGCACCACTGGATCCCAAGGATCCCCGTGGCACAGCACCGCAGGATCCAGGCGTTCTTCATGACGCCTTACCTGATTCCAGGGATCCCTGTGCCACTGCTTCACTGAATTCGAGGGATCCGGATGACACAGCACCGCAGGATCCCAGGGACCCTCATGGCACCCCCTCTCCAGATCCCGGCCCCACCCCTCCCCGCCGCCTCCTTGCCCATTCCTTCCTCCTGACGCCTGCAGCCCAGGCCCAGCTCCTGTGGGTGCTGAGGGGCACCAAGAGGTCCCCCCCGAGCTCTTCCCCCATTCTAAACCAACTTCTGCCCACTGCAGAGCCAGCGCTGCTCCACGCCGCCCTGTGGGGGTCCCAGGGCGATCTGTGCCCTATTCCTGCCACCCTCCAGCACCGCTTGGCTTCCTTAGCCCAACACCCAGCACTGCATCCCTCCTTGCGCCTCTTCTTCCTCCTCTGCCTCGGCACCACCCCCATGCCTCCCCTGCCCCCCCACTTGGCCGCTAGCCTCTTCCCCACCTGTGCCGATCCTCCCGAGCTCCTCCTGCCCCACCTCGAGCTGGCGGCTGCTGCTTGCTCCGGGGCGGGGGATGAAGGGGAGCGGGGAAGCTGCTGGCTGCAGGCGTTGGTGATGGGGCTGGCTGCAAGGAGGGGACCTCCTGGTGTTTTCTGCCGGGCGATGGTGGCCTTATCTAAGCACCTGGGGGGCAGCGGGGACCCTCCTGCTGAGCTAACTGCATCCGCCACTGCTTTGCTGCTGCGGTGCCCCCACTTCGCCCCCCAAATTTTAGAGGTGGCGGTGGAGGCGGGGGGTTGGGGAGGAGCTCTGGGAGCTGCTTTGCGGCACGGGGTGCTGGGGGCACCCCTCCCCCAAAATGAGGAGGTGTTATGGGGCTACCTGAGAGTATTGGCACAAGCACCTGGCCCCCCGAGGCCCAAAGTGTGCAGCCGTTACCTGCGGCGTTTAGCTGCCCAGTGGGGTGGGGGCAGCAACTGGAGGGGGGGGCAGGGAGTGCTGAGCGCTGCTGCCCCCCTCCTGCCCCATGGAGCTCCTCCCTTAACCCCGCAAGCCATTGGAGGCGGGGACATCGACGTCAGGGACCGGGCTGGGCTTCACGCTGCCTTAACAACTGCTTTGGGTCCCCCTAAATTGGTCACCATCTTGTCTGCCCCCCCACTGCACATGCCCCCGCCTCGGGTGATCACAGAAGGGGGCGGGGGCTCAGCTCTCTGCCTCCGCTCAGTCCTCCCTCCTTTCGACCTCCATCACCTCCGTCTTCCTCCTCCACCACTCCCCCCTCCGTTTGGTGCCCCCCCGGATCCTTGGGGTTATGGAAGGGCAGTGGCACAAGGGGGAGCACCGGGGGGGGTGCAGCTTCGGCTCCACTTGGAACCCCACAAGGTGCCCTCCCCTCCCCACCTCCAGGTCCTGGCACTGCTGCTGCAAGTGGGGGGGGCACAGAGCCGCTTGGTGAGGTTGGGGCCAGGGGGTGCTGAGCTAGGGCTCACCCTGCGCCCCTCCTGTGCCCCTCCCCCAGTTCTGCCGGTCAGTGCTGTTTTCAGCTCATTGGGGGGCACGGTAGCTGTCACCTCCTTGCCCCCCCTGCCTTTACCCATGGCGGCTCAGTTGCGACCTTTGGCCGTGCCCTCCCCTTGGGACTCCCGCAGGCGACGCCGCATGTTTGATGCCATGTGGAAAACCTTGGGAGGAGGGCCCGAGACCAGGGTGGTTTGGGAAGGGGGCCCTCCCCCTGCCGCCCTCACCCCCTTCGTGTTGGATGAAGGGGACAAAGATGTGGGGTGGGTAGCGGCCGCCTCATTGCCGCCCCGCGGCCTGGCCCTGCTGTGGGGGCGGGAGGGGCATGTGGATGTGCGGTGCCAGCGCTGGGGGGCTCTGATTCCTTTGGCCCAATTATTGCGGGAGGAGGCCTGAGGGCACCCCAGGTTGTTCCCAGATGTCCTCAGCATGTTCCCACCACCCAAACACGAGGAGTGCAGAGCCGATGTCGGTCTGCTGTCTCTGTTCGTACAGCCAGGGTCAGGGGAATTGCTAGTCCCGTGAGGCTAGAGGGAAAGGGTCCTTAGGTAAGGGGGAGACCCAACTGGGGATGGAGGTGGTTCCATAAGATATAAATGAGTGATTGTACAGATTTCTCTCTCAATGGGAATGATACAGTCTGGAGTGCTGAACTATGTCAAGACCTTCAGCGCCTTTACCAGTGACAGCAGCAATGGGTTCAGCACCTTTATCACTGACTCAGCCCCACATCCTCACATGCAGCTGCCCCTCGGCAAGGACTTCGGCCAGCAGAGCAGCAGGCACCACCGTGGAGTGATCCCCCAGCCCCACAGCGAGGTCAGGAGCTGTCTTTCAGAGGAATAGGAGCCCCAGGTGTCCCCAGTCACTTATGGGTCTCAGGTGGGATCTGCTGTGTGCAGGTAGGGTTTGGGCATCACTTGGGTGTGCCATCTAACCAGACCTGGCTGAAGGTGTGCACGTCCTGGAAGGGGGCTGGAGAGCTCAGGAGGATCAGTGGTGCTGCACCATGTGCACACACATCTCACCTGGTGCAGTGAAGTCTTCATCCCCGTTAAGGCCTCCAGGTGCGAGCTTTCTGTTGCCTCCCCAATAATAAAGTGTCAGCTGCCTCATCTGAGTCACTGAGGCTTGCTTTGTTTTTGCTGAACACCATTCATCATTTTACAAATTCCCCATTGTTACAAATAGGATCACCACGCACGTTTTAGGTGTTCCAACTCTCATTGTTGGCGTTTTTAAGCAAGAAAAGCATTTATTAAAAAAAAAAAGAAAACAAAAACAACAAAAAAAACCCAAATCATTTAAAACTTCAGTCTCGTATCCTCCCAAAATCTAAAGAAAAACGTCAACAGTGCTCGAGCGCGCGCGTTCATTCTGCGGCCACTGCTGCCACCGCGTGGGCAAAGCCGGAACTACACCCAGGGCGGACGGGGGCAGCCCGAGGAGCCCAAGGGGCGCTCCGGGCGTTGTTGCCCACCCCCAGGGCACGCAGCGCTGCCCCGCCTGTTCCACGGTGCCTCTTCCCTCTTTCCTCATTCCTATGCCCCGATCCCGCGCCCAGAAGCGTCCGTTTCGACTCCAGGCTGCCACTCCGATCGGCTGATGGCGACACGGGAGGGACAGGTGCCAGCCCCCCAATGCCGTGGACGGTGGCACACGCTGCGAGCGCTTATCGAGCAGAAATGCGGTACCGGAGGCGGTACAGCTTTACAGGGTTCTTTGCGTGGTGTCTACTGCCACCGCGCGGCCAATGGGGGAACTGCCGAGGTCTGCGGCCCCGCAGGCAGCACCGCGCATGCGCGCGGAAATGCGGAAGAGGAGTAGCTGCGTTCTGACTGCTCTGAACAGCAGGTCCGCCGATCTCTATTGTCATCAGTCCTCCCGGCAGTTGTGCGCATGCGCGATAGTGGTATAAATCGCACCCATTACCCTAATCACTAAAGGGCGGACGAACATTTAATTCTAGGGCCGCTAGCTCAGCAATACTCCCCTCATTCGAACGCAATTTTGTTTCTCGTCTCCTTCTGCGTTTTCGTGCCCCAGACTGCCGCGGGAACGGGCCGTTCGCGCTCCCAGACATCTTTTCGCATTTGGCGGCACCTGATTGGTCCAGCCTTGCACGTGACCACGAGGTACTCACCTCAGAGCCGCGCACGCGCACTGTCAACGGTTTACCGGGCTGGATCGGCCCGGTTCCGTGACGATTGGTGCGGGGGACCCGCAGACCCACACCCCAGGAAAGGGGAAGGGGGAAAGGGAAAAGGAAAAAAGGAGATGGGCCTAGGAACAAAACAGCGGCAACGATCTGAGGAGGAAAGCTAATTTACTAAGTAAGATATCAGAAAGCAAAATAACACAATATAATACAATATAATTCTAATTGAAGCTAATAAATCAAATAAAATGAGCAAGAGAGAGTGTCCGATAAACCGAAGGCCTTACGCTAATGCTGAAAGCAATATGGCAGCGAGCACCCACTGCTGAGTTGATCCCAAAGGAAAGAGAGTGTCCCGTGACTGCAGAGTTTTTATCTTTTCCCTCTGAGCAGAAAATACGTAAAAATACAAAGCATCACAAAGTCCTCTGGGGAATATAGTTCTCTTCTGAGACAGGCATACCCAGAAATATCAATGATCTATGGAGTTGGAGTATTAACTCTTTAACTCTTAATGCACTACATGTTGTAATGATGTGGAATAACAATACCAAAAATCATAAAACCATGACACACACTAGCGCTGCAGTGCTCGCTGCCGCCACCTATTGAAGAGAACCCGGTACTGCAGGCATTGTTCAGCTGCAAAACAGCACGGCGCATGCGCGCGGAAATGGCGTCTCGGAGTTCTGACCGCTCTGCGCAGCGGCTCCTCCAATCTCTATCATCATTACCCCTCCCAGAAGTACTGCGCATGCGTCCGAGAACGCAAAGTAGGCGCGGATTTCTCCCGACTCATGGAGTTAGGAGTGCAGGCAAACAATGCGGCAACGGAACCGAAGTAGAGCTGTCCCTGGGAGCTGCACAGTGTGGCTCCGGGGTCTTTCCCAAGCAGTACTGCACCGAGTGTCCCAGGAGCTGCTGAATGGGCTACTCCCGCTGCCCCGGACACCGCCACGAAGGTAAGCAACCGCAGGACAGGCCGCAGCCATGTTCTTTGGCACGTGCCTGTGTCACGTGCACGCAGCGGGCAGTGCCTGCAGTACTGCGCGGCGACCAGAGGGGGGCAGCAGAGTACCGTGGCGCCGTCAGGGGATGTGCGGTCGGGTCACTTACCTGCGGGAACGCGTTAGAAATACTGCCTGGAGGCTGCTCAGTAATAGCTGCATGTTCTGGCATGCCGCGGAACCCAACTTAGGTGGCTTCCCACCTCCGGTATGAGGGAGCAGCGTTGATAAGGAGGACAAAGAGCGAGGATCCCACCCCCCAGCTGCCTGCCCAGCCCCATAACAACTACTCCCCACAGCCCCCGCACTCTCCAACCTCTCAAGTCCTACCAGTTGTCCTCAAACCCCACAAAAAGCTCACAATGTCCAGTCCTGTACACCTGCACTTTTTCTCCAACCCAGCCCCACATCCAGGTTTAAATTCATACCTTAACAATATAACCCCCGAGTCACACCAACAGTGTCACCCCAGCATCCCTCCCCTATGTCACCCCCCCCATGGTACCCCAACATCACAGAATTACATAACTGGAGAGTTTTTAAGGGACCTCTAGAGATCAAGTCCAACCCCCCCCTTTGCCAAAGCAGGCCCACTAAACCAGGTTGGACAGGCAGGTGTCCAGGCAGGCCTTGAACACAATCAGAGAAGGATACTCCACAACTTCTCTTGAAAGCCCAATATCACCACCAAGTCATGTCCCAACCTCACTCAGCAACATAACTTGCCACCATCACTCCAGTTTTACCACCCAATGGCACCCTTGTGTCACATTCTGATGTCACCCCCCAACATCACTGCAGTGTGCCCCCCTACTGTCACCCCAACAGTGTCAGCCTAACGTCACTCTGGGATGGTAAATTCTGTTGATACCTGAACATTACCCCGTAACTTCACATTGTCATCCCAGTGTCACTCCTTGACGTTGTACATAATAGTCTCCAAAATACTCCCTGTAGTGCAAGGGCACTGGCACTTTCTGACCCTTGAGAGATAGCAAACCGCAGGCAAGGAGAGAGCAGGAGTACGGCAGCAGTGGATGGGACAGGCAGTGCCAGCAGGGCGTCCCCTGCTTCAAAGGGCACTGTGCCTCTCCCCCACCGCTGCCTCTCTCCAGCTTTGATTCTTCCCAGGGTCTGTTCCATTGCTGCACTGCATCTGCCTGGCCAGCACAGAACACGGAACCCAAGTGGAACTCCTGCTTGTTACACAGGACTTGCTTTCTGTTCATACACTAACACCCCATCACTGTCTGTGGGACAAATAACCCCCCAAGAATAGCACCCAAAAGAAATAGTGCCAAAGATGGTATATTTTTGATGGGCTTAAGTAGATGATATACAGATAATAAGGAAAGAGTGGCTCACCTTTGAAGATGGTCGAAGCTTGCCGATAACTCCACTAGGGCAGGATCTCCAACCAGAGATCCTTCCCTGGTGGTAGTCAGCCCTTAAATGGGGTCTTGGGAGTGGTGGTTTCAAACTCCACCCCTTCCAATCACACTCACTTGTGCCCCTGCTGCTGACTCAGTGCTCGCCTCAGGTGATCAATCAGTGGTTCAGGCTGTGATTCAACAGTTCCCATACACTGTCACTTCCCAATTTCCCCCAGCAATGATATCTTGATGGGACTCCTCAAGAATATCACACACAGTGTCACCCCAACATACCCGCAAACATGTCACACCTAGCATTCCTATTTAATACAACCCTAGTGTTCTTACCCCAACATCACACCCCAGTGACACCCAAACGTGACCTCCCCAACATCATCCCAGCATCACCACAACACTATCACATCCCAGCATCATCCCCCAGTGATATTCCAACATCGCCCCCAACTCCATTCACCAGTATTGTCAACCCCTCAGCGATACCTCAAAGTCAGCTCATAATAACCCTTCCTAACATCAGTTTAGTATCATCCTCCGCATCACTCCAAGATCCAAATCCTCTTTTGCGTTCCCCCACGAACCCACACGGTTGCTCTTTGCGTTCCCCCACAAACCCGCACGGTTCCACAATGCATTCCCCCCCAAACTAGCACGGTTGCTCTTTGCGTTCCCCCACGAACCTGCCCGGTTCCACGTAGCGTTCCCCCACGAACCCGCCCGGATCCACGTAGCGTTCCGCCACGAACCCGCCCGGATCCACGTAGCGTTCCGCCACGAACCCGCCCGGTTTCTCCTTGCATTCCCCCACGAACCCGCTCGGTCGCTCTTGGTGTTACCCCACAAACCCGCCCGGTTGCTCTCGGCGTTCCCCCACGAACCCGTCCGGTTACTCTTCGCGTTCCCCCATGAACCCGCCTGGTTACTCTTTGCGTTCCCCCACGAACCCGCAAGGTTACTCTTCGCGTACCCCCACAAACCCGCACGGTTGCTCTATACGTTTCCCCACGAAGCCACACGGTTGCTCTTTGCGTTCCCCCACGAACCTGCACGGTTCCTCAATGCGTTCCCCCATGAACCCGCACCCTTGAGCTTTGCGTTTCCCCATGAACTCGCATGGTTCCATGTAGTGTTCCCCCACGAACCCACAAGGTTGCTCTTTGCATTCCCCCACGAACCCACAGGGCAGCTCTTTTCGTTACCCCATGAACTCGCACGGTTCCATGTAGCGTTCCCCCACGAAACCGCACGGTTGCTCTTTGCGTTTTCTTAAGAACCCGCATGATTCCACTTCGTGTTCACCCACCATCCCGCATCCTTGAGATTCGCGTTCCCCCACGAACCCACACGGTTGCTCTTTGCGTTCCCCCACGAACCCGCACAGTTGCTATTTGCGTTCCCCTGCGAATCCGTACGGTTCCACTTTGCGTTCCCCCACGAAACCGCACGGTTGCTCTTTACGTTCACCCACAAACCCTCACGGTTGCTCTTTGCGTTCCCCCACGATCCTGCACCCTTGAGTTTTGCGTTCCCCCACAAACCTGCATGGTTCCACTTTGCGTTCCCCCACAAACTCACACGGTTGCTCTTTGCGTTCCCCAACGATCACGCACCCTTGAGATTTGCGTTCCCTAACGAACCCACACGGTTGCTCTTTGCGTTCCCCCACAAACCCGCACGGTTCCACTTCGTGTTCCCCCACGATCTCGCACCCTTGAGCTTTGCGTTCCCCCAAGAAACCGCACGGTTCCACTTTGCGTTCCCCCATGAACCCGCATGGTTCCACTTCGTGTTCCCCCATGATCCTGCACCCTTGAGCTTTACGTTCCCCCACTAACTCGCACAGATCCATGTAGCGCTCCCCCACGAACCCACACAGTTGCTCTTTGCGTTCCCCCATGAACCCGCACGGTTCCTCTTTGCGTTCCCCTATGAACACGCACGACTGCTCTTTCTGTTCCTTTATGAACCCATACGATTTCTCCTTGCATTCCCCCACGAACCCGCACGGTTCCTCCATGCGTTCCCCCACAAATCCGCACGGTTGCTCTTAGCGTTCCCCCACAAACTCGCACAGTTGCTCGTTGCGTTTCCCCACAAACGCGCACGGTTGCTTGTTGCGTTTGCCCATGAACTCACACATTTCCACAATGCGTTCCACCACGAACCCGCATGGTTCCACAATGCATTCCCCCAAAAAACCCGCATGGTTCCTTATTGCGTTCCCCCACGAACCCGCACAGTTCCTCTTTGTGTTCCCCCACAAACCCGCACGGGTGCTCTTTGCGTTCCCCCACAAACCCGCACGGTTCGACTTCATGTTCCCCCACGATCACACACCCTTGAGCTTTGCATTCCCCTATGAACCAGCACAGTTCTTCTTTGCGTTCCCCCACGAACCCGCACCCTTCAGCTTTGCGTTCCCCCACGAACCCGCACGGTTCCACTTTGTGTTCCCCCAAGATACCGCACCCTTGAGCTTTGCGTTCCCCCACGAACTCGCACGGTTCCATGTAGCGTTCCCCCATGAACCCACACTGTTGCTCTTTGCGTTCCCCTACGAACCCGCACGGTTGCTCTTTGCGTTCCCTTATGAACCCACACAGCTGCTCCTTGAGTTACAGCACGAACCCGCACGGTTGCTCTTTGCGTTCCCCCACAAACCCGCACGGTTGCTCTTTGCGTTCCCCCGCAAACCCGCACGGTTGCTCTTTGCGTTCCCCCACGAACCTGCCCAGTTCCACGTAGCGTTCCCCCACGAACCCGCACGGTTGCTCTTTGCGTTCCCCAAAAACCCGCACGGTTGCTCTTTGTGTGCCCCCACGAACCCGCACGTTTGCTCATTGCGTTCCCCCACGAACCCGCAGGGTTGCTCTTTGCGTTCCCCCACGAACCCGCACCATTGAGCTTTGCGTTCCCCCACGAATCCGCACCCTTGCTCTTTGCGTTCCCCTACGAACCCGCATGGTTGCTCTTTGCGTTCCCCCACGAACCCTTGAGCTTTGCGTTCCCCCACGAACTCGCACGGTTCCATGTAGCATTCCCCCACGAACCCACACGGTCCCTCTTCGCGTTCCCCTACGAACCCGCACGACTGCTCTTTCCGTTCCCTTATGAACCCACACAGTTGCTCCTTGCGTTCCTCCACGAACCTGCATGGTTGCTCTTTGCGTTCCCCCGCAAACCCGCACGGTTGCTCTTTGCGTTCCCCCACAAACCCGCACGGTTGCTCTTTGCGTTCCCCCACAAACCCGCACGGGTGCTCTTTGCGTTCCCCCACAAACCCGCACGGGTGCTCTTTGCGTTCCCCCACAAACCCGCACGGGGGCTCTTTGCGTTCCCCCACAAACCCGCACGGGTGCTCTTTGCGTTCCCCCACAAACCCGCACGGTTCGACTTCATGTTCCCCCACGATCACGCACCCTTGAGCTTTGCATTCCCCTATGAACCAGCACAGTTCTTCTTTGCGTTCCCCCACGAGCCCGCACCCTTCAGCTTTGCGTTCCCCCACGAACCCGCACGGTTCCACTTTGTGTTCCCCCAAGATACCGCACCCTTGAGCTTTGCGTTCCCCCACGAACTCGCACGGTTCCATGTAGCATTCCCCCATGAACCCACACTGTTGCTCTTTGCGTTCCCCTACGAACCCGCACGGTTGCTCTTTGCGTTCCCTTATGAACCCACACAGCTCCTCCTTGAGTTACAGCACGAACCTGCACGGTTGCTCTTTGCGTTCCCCCACAAACCCGCACGGTTCCTCTTTGCGTTCCCCCGCAAACCCGCACGGTTGCTCTTTGCGTTCCCCCACGAACCTGCCCAGTTCCACGTAGCGTTCCCCCACGAACCCGCACAGTTGCTCTTTGCATTCGTCCACGAACGTGCACGGTTGCTCTTCGCGTTACCCCACAAACCCGCACGGTTGCTCTTTGCATTACCCCACGATCACGCACCCTTGAGCTTTGTGTTCCCCCACAAACCCGCACGGTTGCTCTTTGCGTTCCCCCGCAAACCCGCACGGTTGCTCTTTGCATTCCCCAAGAACCCGCACGGTTGCTCTCTGGGTTCCCCCACTAACCCAGAAGGTTCCTCCCTTGTTCCCCCACGAACCCACATGGTTGCTCTTTGCGTTCCCCTGCGAATCCGCACGGTTGCTCTTTGCGTTCCCCCACGAACTTGCACGGTTCCACTTCATGTTCCCCCACGATCCCGCACCCTTGAGCTTTGCGTTCCCCACGAACTTGCACAGTTCCATGTAGCGTTCTCCCACGAACCCACACGATTCCTCTTTGCGTTCCCCTACGAACACGCAAGGTTTATCTTTGCGTTCCCCCACAAACCCGCACGGTTGCTCTTTGCATTCCTCCACAAACCCGCACGGTTGCTCTTTGCGTTCCCCCACAAACATCCACGGTTGCTCTTTGCGTTCCTCCACGATCCCGCACCCTTGAGCTTTGCGTTCCCCACGAACTTGCACGGTTCCATGTAGCGTTCCCCCACGAACCCACACGGTTGCTCTTTGCGTTCCCCCATGAACCCGCACGGTTGCTCTTTGCGTTCCCCCACAAATCCGCACGGTTGCTCTTTGCGTTCCCCCACAACCCGCACGGTTGCTCTTTGCGTTCCCCCACAAACCCGCACGGTTGCTCTTTGCGTTCCCCCACAAACCCGCACCCTTCAGCTTTGCGTTCCCCCACGAACCCGCACGGTTCCACTTTGTGTTCCCGCAAGATACCGCACCCTTGAGCTTTGCGTTCCCCCACGAACTCGGACGGTTCCATGTAGCGTTCCCCCACGAACCCACACTGTTGCTCTTTGCGTTCCCCTACAAACCCGCACAGTTGCTCTTTGCGTTCCCTTATGAACCCACACAGCTGCTGCTTGAGTTACAGCACGAACCCGCACGGTTGCTCTTTGCGTTCCCCCACAAACCTGCACGGTTGCTCTTTGCGTTCCCCCGCAAACCCGCACGGTTGTTCTTTGCGTTCCCCCACGAACCCGCACCATTGAGCTTTGCGTTCCCCCACGAATCCGCACCCTTGCTCTTTGCGTTCCCCTACGAACCCGCATGGTTGCTCTTTGCGTTCCCCCACGAACCCTTGAGCTTTGCGTTCCCCCACGAACTCGCACGGTTCCATGTAGCGTTCTCCCACGAACCCACACGGTCCCTCTTTGCGTTCCCCTACGAACCCGCACGACTGCTCTTTCCGTTCCCTTATGAACCCACACCATTGCTCCTTGCGTTCCTCCACGAACCCGCATGGTTGCTCTTTGCGTTCCCCCACAAACCCGCACGGTTGCTCTTTGCGTTCCCCCACAACCCGCATCGTTGCTCTTTGCGTTCCCTCACAAACCCGCACGGTTGCTCTTTGCGTTCCCCCACAAACCCGCACGGGTGCTCTTTGCGTTCCCCCACAAACCCGCACGGGTGCTCTTTGCGTTCCCCCACAAACCCGCACGGGTGCTCTTTGCGTTCCCCCACAAACCCGCACGGTTCAACTTCATGTTCCCCCACGATCACGCACCCTTGAGCTTTGCATTCCCCTATGAACCAGCACAGTTCTTCTTTGCGTTCCCCCACGAACCCGCACCCTTCAGCTTTGCGTTCCCCCACGAACCCTCACAGTTCCACTTTGTGTTCCCCCAAGATACCGCACCCTTGAGCTTTGCGTTCCCCCACGAACACGCACGGTTCCATGTAGCGTTCCCCCACGAACCCACACTGTTGCTCTTTGCGTTCCCCTACGAACCCGCACGGTTGCTCTTTGCGTTCCCTTATGAACCCACACAGCTGCTGCTTGAGTTACAGCACGAACCCGCACGGTTGCTCTTTGCGTTCCCCCACAAACCCGCACGGTTGCTCTTTGCGTTCCCCCGCAAACCGGCACGGTTGCTCTTTGCGTTCCCCCGCAAACCGGCACGGTTCCACGTAGCGTTACCCCACAAACCAGCACGGTTGCTCTTTGCGTTCCCCCACGAACCCGCACGGTTGCTCTCTGGGTTCCCCCACTAACCCAGAAGGTTCCTCCCTTGTTCCCCCACGAACCCGCACCCTTGAGCTTTGCGTTCCCCCACGAACCTGAAAGGTTCCTCCATGCGTTCACCAACGAACCCGCACAGTTGCTCTTTGCGATCCCCAAGAACCCACATGGTTGCTCTTTGCGTTCCCCCACGAACCCACATGGTTGCTCTTTGCATTCCCCCACGAACTTGCACGGTTCCACTTCATGTTCCCCCACGATCACGCACCCTTGAGTTTGCATTCCCCCATGAACCCGCGCGTTTCCATGTAGCGTTCCCCCAGGAACCCACACGGTCCCTCTTTGCGTTCCCCTATGAACCCGCATGACTGCTCTTTCTGTTCCCTTATGAACCCACACAGTTGCTCTTTGCGTTCCCCCACAAACCCGCACGGTTGCTCTTTGCGTTCCCCCTCAAACCTACACGGTTGCTCTTTGTGCTCCCCCCCGAACCCGCACGTTTGCTCTTTGCGTTCCCCCACAAACCCGCACGGTTCCACTTTGCGTTTCCCCACGAACCCGCACGGCAGCTCTTTTCCTTCCCCCACGAACCAACACGGTTGCTCTTTGCGTTCCTCCACGAACGTGCACGGTTGCTCTTTGCGTTCCCCTACGAACCCGCACGACTGCGCTTCCCGTTCCCTTATGAACCCACACAGTTGCTCCTTGCGTTCCCCCACAAACCCGCACGGTTGCTCTTTGCGTTCCCCCGCAAACCCGCACGGTTGCTCTTTGCGTTCCCCCGCAAACCCGCACGGTTGCTCTTTGCGTTCCACCACGAACCCGCACGGTTGCTCTTTGCGTTCCACCACGAACGTGCACGGTTGCTCTTTGCGTTCGTCCACGAACGTGCACGGTTGCTCTTTGCGTTCGTCCACAAACGTGCACGGTTGCTCTTTGCGTTCCCCCACAAACCCGCACGGTTCCTCTTTGCGTTCCCCCACGAACCCGCACGGTTCCTCTTTGCGTTCCCCCACGAACCCGCACGGTTCCTGTTTGCGTTCTTCCATGAACCCACACGGCAGCTCTTTTCGTTCCCCCATGAACTCGCACAGTTCCATGTAGCGTTCCCCCACGAACCCGCACGGTTGCTCTTTGCGTTTTCTTAAGAACTCGCACGATTCCACTTCGTGTTCCACCACGATCCCGCATCCTTGAGCTTCGCGTTCCCCCAAGAACCCACACGGTTTCTCTTTGCGTTCCCCCACAAAACCGCACGGTTGCTATTCGCGTTCCCCTGCGAATCTGCACGGTTCCACTTTGCGTTCCCCAAAAACCCGCATGGTTGCTCTTTGCGTTCCCCCACAAACCTGCACGGTTCCACTTCGCGTTCCCCCACGATCGCGCACCCTTGAGCTTTGCGTTCCCCACGAACTTGCACGGTTCCATGTAGCGTTCCCCCACGAACCCACACGGTTGCTCTTTGCGTTCCCCCATGAACCCGCACGGTTTCTCTTTGCGTTGCCCCACAAACCCGCACGGTTGCTCTTTGCGTTCCCCCACAAACCCGCACGGTACCTCTTTGCGTTCCCCCACAAACCCGCACGGTTGCTCTTAGCGTTCCCCCACAGACCCGCACGGTTGCTCTTTGCATTCCCCCACAAACCCGCACGGTTCGACTTCATGTTCCCCCACGATCACGCACCCTTGAGCTTTGCATTCCCCCATGAACCAGCACAGTTCTTCTTTGCGTTCCCCCACGAACCCGCACCCTTGAGATTTGCGTTCCCCCACGAACCCGCACGGTTCCACTTTGTGTTCCTCCAAGATACCGCACCCTTGAGCTTTGCGTTCCCCCACGAACTCGCACGGTTCCATGTAGCGTTCCCCCACGAACCCACACTGTTGCTCTTTGCGTTCCCCTACAAACCCGCACGGTTGCTCTTTGCGTTCCCTTATGAACCCACACAGCTGCTGCTTGACTTACAGCACGAACCCGCACGGTTGCTCTTCGCGTTCCCCCACAAACCCGCACGGTTGCTCTTTGCGTTCCCCCGCAAACCCGCACGGTTGTTCTTTGCGTTCCCCCACGAACCTGCCCAGTTCCACGTAGTGTTCCCCCACGAACCCGCACGGTTGCTCTTTGCGTTCCCCCACGAACCTGCACAGTTGCTCTTTGCGTTCCCCTGCGAATCCGCACGGTTCCACTTTGCGTTCCCCCACGAACCCGCACGGTTCCTCTTTGCGTTCGTCCACGAACGTGCACGGTTGCTCTTCGCGTTACCCCACAAATCCGCACGGTTCCACGTTGCGTTACCCCACAAACCCGCACGGTTGCTCTTTGTGTTACCCCACGATCACGCACCCTTGAGCTTTGTGTTCCCCAACGAACCCACATGGTTGTTCTTTGCGTTCCCCCACAAACCCGAACAGTTGCTCTTTGCATTCCCCCACTAACCCAGAAGGTTCCTCCCTTGTTCCCCCACGAACCCGCACCCTTGAGCTTTGCGTTCCCCCACGAACCTGAACGGTTCCTCCATGCGTTCCCCCACGAACCCGCACAGTTGCTCTTTGCGTTCCCACACGAACCCACATGGTTGCTCTTTGCGTTCCCCCACGAACCCACATGGTTGCTCTTTGCGTTCCCCCACGAACCCGCACCCTTGAACTTTGCATTCCCCCACGAACTCGCACGGTTCCACTTTGCGTTCCCCCACGAACCCGCATGGTTCCTCTTTGCGTTCCCCCACGATCACGCACCCTTGAGCTTTGCATTCCCCCATGAACCAGCACGGTTCCTCTTGGCGTTCCCCCAAGATACCGCACCCTTGAGCTTTGTGTTTCCCCACGAACCCGCACGGTTCCATGTAGCGTTCCCCCAGGAACCCACACTGTTGCTCTTAGCGTTCCCCTACGAACCCGCACGACTGCGCTTCCCGTTCCCTTATGAACCCACACAGTTGCTCCTTGCGTTCCTCCACAAACCCGCACGGTTGCTCTTTGCGTTCCCCCACAAACCTGCACGGTTGCTCTTTGCGCTCCCCCCCGAACCCGCACGTTTGCTCTTTGCGTTCCCCCACAAACCCGCACGGTTCCACTTTGCGTTTCCCCACGAACCCGCACGGCAGCTCTTTTCCTTCCCCCACGAACCAACTCGGTTGCTCTTTGCATTCCCCCACGATCCCGCACGGTTGCTCTTTGCGTTCTCCCACGATCCTGCACCCTTGAGCTTTGCGTTACACCACGAACCCGCACGGTTCCACTTTGCGTTCCCCCACGAACCCGCATGACTGCTCCTTCCGTTCCCCCACGTACCCGCACAGTTCCACTTTGTGTTCCCCCACGAACCCGCACGGTTCCACTTTGCGTTCCCCCACGAGCCCACACGGCAGCTCTGTTCGTTCCCCCATGAACCCACACGGCAGCTCTTTTCGTACCCCAATGAACTCGCACAGTTCCATGCAGCGTTCCCCCACGAAACCGCACGGTTGCTCTTTGCGTTTTCTTAAGAACCCGCACGATTCCACTTCGTGTTCCCCCATGATCCCGCATCCTTGAGCTTCGCGTTCCCCCAAGAACCCGCACGGTTGCTCTTTGCGTCCCCCCACGAACCCGCACAGTTGCTATTTGTGTTCCCCTGCGAATCTGCACGGTTCCACTTTGCGTTCCCCAAAAACCCGCATGGTTGCTCTTTGCGTTCCCCCACAAACCTGCACGGTTCCACTTCGCGTTCCCCCACGATCCCGCACCCTTGAGCTTTGCGTTCCCCACGAACTTGCACGGTTCCATGTAGCGTTCCCCCACGAACCCACACGGTTGCTCTTTGCGTTCCCCCATGAACCCGCATGGTTCCTCTTGGCGTTCCCCTACGAACACGCAAGGTTTATCTTTGCGTTCCCCCACAAACCCGCACGGTTGCTCTTTGCGTTCCCCCACATACCCGCACGGTTGCTCTTTGCGTTCCCCCACAAACCCGCACGGTTCCTCTTTGCGTTCCCCCACAAACCCGCACGGTTCCTCTTCGCGTTCCTCCACGAACCCGCACGGTTGCTCATCGCGTTACCCCACGAACCCGCACGGTTGCTCTTTGCGTCACCCCCCGAACCCGCACGGTTGCTCTTTGCATCACCCCCCGAGCACGCACGGTTGCTCTTCGTGTCACCCCACGAACCCGCACGGTTGCTCTTTGCGTTCCCCCACGAACCCACACGGTTGCTCTTTGCATTCCCCCACGAACCCGCACGGTTCCTGTTTGCGTTCCCCTACAAACCCGCACGGCTGCTCTTTTCGTTCCCCCACGAACCCGCACTATTCCTCTTTGCGTTCCCCCACAAACCCGCACGGTTGCTCTTTGCGTTCTCCCACGATCCTGCACCCTTGAGCTTTGCGTTCCCCCGCGAATCCGCACGGTTCCACTTTGCGTTCCCCCACGAACCCGCACGGCAGCTCTTTTCCTTCCCCCACGAACCCACACGGCTGCTCTTTGCCTTCCCCCACGATCTCGCAACCTTGAGCGTTGCGTTCCCCCACGAAGTTGCACGGTTCCATGTAGTGTTCCCCCACGAAACCACATGGTTGCTGTTTGCGTTCCCCCATGAACCCGCATGGTTCCTCTTTGTGTTCCCCTACGAACACGCACGGTTTATCTTTGCGTTCCCCCACAAACCCGCACCGTTGCTCTTTGCGTTCCCCCACATACCCGCATGGTTGCTCTTTGCATTCCCCCACATACCCGCATGGTTGCTCTTTGCGTTCCCCCACGAACCTGAACGGTTCCTCTTTGCGTTCTCCAAGAACCCGCACGGTTGCTCTTTGCGTTCCCCCACGAACCTGAACGGTTCCTCTTTGCGTTCCCCAAGAACCCGCACGGTTGCTCTTTGCGTCCCCCCACGAACCCGCACGGTTGCTCTTTGCGTTCCCCCACGAACCCGCACGGTTGCTCTTTGCGTTCCCCCACGATCCCGCAACCTTGAGCTTTGTGTTCCCCAACGAACCCACATGGTTGTTCTTTGCGTTCCCCCACGAACCCGCACAGTTGCTCTTTGCGATCCCCCACGAACCCAGAAGGTTCCTCCTTGTGTTCCCCCACGAACCCGCACCCTTGAGCTTTGCGTTCCCCCATGAACCGGAACGGTTCCTCCATGCGTTCCCCCACAAACCCGCACCCTTGAGCTTTGCGTTCCCCCACGAACCCGCACGGTTCCATGTAGCGTTCCCCCAGGAACCCACACGGTTGCTCTTTGCGTTCCCCTACGAACCCGCACGACTGCTCTTCCTGTTTCGTTATGAACCCACACAGTTGCTCCTTGCGTTTCCCCACGAATCCGCACAGTTGCTCTTTGCGTTTCCCCACGAACCCTCACGGTTCCTCTTTGCGTTCCCCCACAAACCCGCACGGTTGCTCTTTGCGTTCCCCCACAAACCCGCACTGTTGCTCTTTGCATTCCCCCACAAACCCGCACTGTTGCTCTTTGCGTTCCCCCACAAACCCGCACAGTTGCTCTTTGCGTTCCCGCACAAACCCGCACGGTCGCTCTTTGCGTTCCCCCACGAACCCGCACGGTTGATATTGGCGTTCCCCCGCGAATCCGCACGGTTCCACTTCGCGTTCCCCCACGAACCCGCACGGTTGCTCTTTGTGTTCCTCCACGAACGTGCACGGTTGCTCTTCGCGTTACCCTACGAACCCGTAAGGTTCCTCTTTGCGTTCCCCCACGATCCTGCACCGTTGAGCTTTGCGTTCCCCCACAAACACGCACGGTTGCTCTTCGCGTTACCCCACGAACCCGCACGGTTCCACTTCGTGTTCCCTCACAAGCCGGCACGGTTGCTCTTTGCATTACCCCACGATCACGCACCCTTGAGCTTTGTGTTCCCCAGCAAACCCGCACGGTTGCTCTTTGCGTCCCCCCACGAACCCGCACAGTTGCTCTTTGCGTTCCCCCATGAACCCAGAAGGTTCCTCCTTTTGTTCCCCCACGAACCCGCACCCTTGAGCTTCGCGTTCCCCCACGAACCTGAACGGTTCCTCCATGCGTTCCCCCATGAACCCACACAGTTGCTCTTTGCGTTCCCCCACAAACAAGCACGGTTCCTCTTTGCGTTCCCCCACAAACCCGCACGGTTCCTCTTTGCGTTCCCCCACAAACCCGCACGGTTGCTCTTTGCGTTCCCCCACAAACCCGCACGGTTGCTCTTTGCGTTCCCCCACAAACCTGCACGGTTGCTCTTTGCGTCACCGCCTGAACACGCACGGTTGCTCTTCGTGTCACCCCACAAACCCGCACGGTTCTACTTTGCGTTCTCCCACTAACCCACACGGTTGCTCTTCGTGTCACCCCACGAACCCGCACGGTTCTACTTTGCGTTCCCCCACGAACCCACACGGTTGCTCTTTGCATTCCCCCACGAACCCGCACGGTTCCTTTTTGCGTTCCCCTACAAACCCGCATGGCTGCTCTTTGCGTTCCCCACAAACCCGCACGGTTGCTCTTTGCGTTCCCCCACAAACCTGCACGGTTGCTCTTTGCGTTCCCCCACGAACCTGCACGGTTGCTCTTTGCGTTCCCCCACGAACCCGCACGGTTCCACTTCATGTTCCCCCAGGATCACGCACCCTTGAGCTTTGCGTTCCCCCACGAACCCGCACGGTTCCACTTTGTGTTCCCCCAGGATCACGCTCCCTTGAGCTTTGCGTTCCCCCACGAACCCGCACGGTTCCACTTCGTGTTCCCCCACGATCCCGCACCCTTGAGCTTTGTGTCCCCCCATGAACTCGCACGGTTCCGTGTAGTGTTCCCCCTCGAACCCGCACGGTTGCTCTTTGCGTTCCCCCACGAACCCGCACGACTGCTCTTTCTGTTCCCTTATGAACCCACACGGTTGTTCCTTACTTTCCCCCACGAACCCGCACGGTTCCTCTTTGTGTTCCCCCAGAAATCTGCACGGTTTCTCTTTGCGTTCTCCCACGGTCCTGCACCCTTGAGCTTTGCGTTCCCCAACGAGCGCACACGGTTGCTCTTCGCTTTCCCCCACGAACCCATTCGGTTCCACTTCGTGTTCCCCCTCGATCCCACACTTTTGAGCTTTGCGTTCCCCCACAAAACTGCACCCTTGCTCCTTGCGTTCCCCCACAAAGCCGCGCCCTTGCTCCTTGTTTTCCCCCACAAAGCCGCGCCCTTGCTCCTTGCGTTCCCCCACAGAGCCGCGCCCTTGCTCCTTGCGTTCCCCCACAGAGCCGCGCCCTTGCTCCTTGCGTTCCCCCACAGAGCCGCGCCCTTGCTCCTTGCGTTCCCCCACAGAGCCGCGCCCTTGCTCCTTGCGTTCCCCCACAGAGCCGCGCCCTTGCTCCTTGCGTTCCCCCACAGAGCCGCGCCCTTGCTCCTTGCGTTCCCCCACAGAGCCGCGCCCTTGCTCCTTGCGTTCCCCCACAGAGCCGCGCCCTTGCTCCTTGCGTTCCCCCACAGAGCCGCGCCCTTGCTCCTTGCGTTCCCCCACAGAGCCGTGCCCTTGCTCCTTGCGTTCCCCCACAGAGCCGCGCCCTTGCTCTTTGTTATGCTTCTCTCCGGGGTGTGCAGGATGTGTTCCATTGCTGCACTGCATCTGCATGGCCAGCGCATGACACGGAGCGTACGTGGAAGTCTTTCGTGCACAACTAGTCGTGGTTCATATCCCCAGGTTCAGACCACGGTGTCACCCCAACATTACTCCGTGATATCCTACCATCCAGTGTTGCCCTAAAGTCACCCCCACCATCCATGCCCCACATCACCCAGGCAATATCAGCTCTAAGTGTCACTGCCCTGCAGGACTCTTGGACTCTCAGCCCCCATCATCCTCCTCTCACATCCCTTCCCAATGTTAGCCCTTCAGCAGCAGCCCAGCATCACCCCACAGCATCACTCCACAGCATCTCCCCGTAACAGCGTCCCCCCATAACAGGATGAAAA
This sequence comes from Oreortyx pictus, assembly GCA_036925125.1. NCBI lineage: Eukaryota > Metazoa > Chordata > Aves > Galliformes > Odontophoridae > Oreortyx > Oreortyx pictus. Next base: position 163,198 of record JAUPFR010000064.1, read on the forward strand.
CACAGCATTATAACATAACAACCAACTCCCAACAAGTGAGAACGTGCCCAAATACAACAAACATGACCACTGTAAATCACTGTCTTGCAGCAACCCAACAATGCCAGCCCCTGACATCTATCCCAACAACCCTTCTTGATGCCAATCACCAGCATCCCAACAACATTCCTCCCCCAAAGTTCTTCTCTGTGCCACCTTCCCATTATGCCCCACCATGGCCCCACAGCATTTCCCAACACTGCCATCCCCTACAACATGATAGGAAGTACAAATATAACATCAGAGTAACCAAACCCCAAACAGCAACAAGGAAGGCTATGCTGAAAACATACAAAAAAAAAATACAAACAGAAAAGAAACAAATTGACCTCACCTTAGAAGATCTCAGGCAGTCAGAGAGCTCCAGCAAGAACCACACAGCTCCACTGCCAGCCCTTAAATGAGGGCTGGGGAGGGGTGGTCCTGGCTCCTCCCCTTCCTGCAATCAGCAGAATTGCACACACCTGAGCCCCCCTGGCTTGGCCCTGCCCCCACACCAGGTGCTCCATCACTGCTCCAAGTCCTCACTCAGCACTTCCACTGCACCCCCCAGCGCCACCCCAACAGCATCACCCCAACATTGTCACCCCCAACATCACCCCAATAATGTCATCCCAGCACCACTCCCTCATGTCACCCCGCAGCAATACTCCAACACTGCCCCATGAAGTCACTCCCCTACATCATGCTGGTGTCACCCCAACATCATTCCCTGCTGTCACCTCCTAGCATCAACCCCATTGGTGCCCCCAACATCACTCCCCAGCGCCACTGCTCAGCATCATCTGAATGTCATCTCGGTGTCACCCCCCAGCAACACCCCACATCACTGCTGCTGTCACCCCACACCATCCCCCTGTCTCCCATCCCCATGCTGTCCCTCCATCCCTCTCCAGCCCCATCCCCTGCTGTATCCCCTCTTGTCCCCCCCCATCCCCCCATGTCCCCCCGTGTCCCCTCTGTGCCCTCGTGTCCCCCCATGACCTCACACAGCATGGGATGGCCCACGTGGCACAGCAGTGTCCCCACCGCTGTCACCACCACCGCCCCACAACTGATGGGCAATGAGGATGTGGGGGCTACTGGGGGGGCTACGGGGGATGTGGGGACACTGGAGGAGACACTGGGGACGCACTCATGCTGAGGACAGTGAGGAGATATTGAGGGGACATTGTGGGTAAATTGGTGGGGTGGTGACATTGGGGCATGTGGGCATGGTGGGGATCCAGGGGGACGTGGGGACAGTGTGGACATTGGGGGGACATCGTGGAGCACTGGGGGACGTGGGGACAGTAATGAGGTAGCTCATCCATTGATCTCTTTGCTGGGCAGGCAGACCTGGTTTATTATTTAATTAAATCACACCTGTATGGGAACTGTCAGTCACAGCCCTAGCTGTGATGAAGCACCTGGGGAGGGGGCGTGGCCAGCCCTGGGAGCACAGGTGGGAGCCGTTGGGCCGTGGGAGGGGATAGGAGGGGATACCTGGCTCCACCCCCCCCTGCCCTCATTTAAGGGCCAGCAGCTGCAGGGGTAGCATCTCAGCCTGGAGCTGCTTCCTATGGAGTGTTGTGGTAAGTTCTGCAGCTTGGAATGAGGTCAGTGATTTTTTTTTTTTTTGCTTCGGGGTGATGCTCTCTGTCATTTTGTGGCTCTGATTCTGGTTTATTGGTGCTGTATCTGCTCTGTGTGTTCTTTTTCTCTTTGGGCTCTGATTCTGGTTTATTGGTGCTGTGTTTGCTCTATGTGTTCTCTCTCTGCTCTGGGTTATGCTTTCTGTCTTTTTGGGGCTCTGATTCTGGTTTATTGGCGCTTTATCTGCCCTGTGTGGTCTCTCTTTGCTCTTCCTTTTTTCTCTAAGGGACGTGGTGGGGTTGTTTCTTTTTTTCTGAACTGGTAATGGAGGAGCTGCTGTTTATTACTTTCTTTCACTACTGCCTCAATTCTGGAGTGCTTCAATCAGCCCCAGGGTAATGCTGCTCAGCTGATGGAGCACTGCAGCTCTGGGAATGCCTGGAGCTTTTGCCCTTTCCTATAACAGGGTTCAGTGTTCTCACAATCTTGCTTTTGCTCTTTTTTAAACTTTTTTTTTTTCTCTAGAGCCTTTTTTTTTTTTTCCCACAGTTCTTACATCATCGTCTGCACCCTGGGGTCCTGAACTTTGTCTGTTCCTGCATCATCCTAGCCTGTTTCACAGCTGTGGTAAATGGTGCTCTACATCAGCTCAGGTGGCATATTGTTTGAAGGCCTTTTGTGACTTGTTATCACATAATGAATTATGTTTTGTGTTTCTTTGCTCTGATCTCTATTTGCAGCTAAGTGGTGTTTAAGGATTGCTGGGACTCCTCTGATTGGTGGTGTAAGTATTGTGGGATCTGCAGAGCAGGAAATGGAGCATCATGAGCCCCTCACTTGCGCATCGCTTGCATGCAGGCAGGTTTTCTGCAGGCCGTGGTAAGAGATGAAACGGGGGTTTACAAGTGCTCCTTTCTTAGAGGAGCGTGTTTGTGTAAGGGGTGCTGCCCTACAAGTGTGGACAGTGCCTTCATTGCTGTGCTGTGTCCAACAGTTGGCCACAGAGAACTGCAGCGCTCCTGGGGATATAACAGCTGCGCTGAGGAATATGGGGTGCTCCATGAAAGCGGTGAGGAACGGGAAGCTGCATCTCCTGGAGTGGCTCAGAACTGGACTCTGCTGACTGGTAACTGGTCACCCACACAGGTAAGGACAGCACACACTCACTGCTGTTTTTCTATTACCTAGCGTGGCACAACATAGTTCTCCCAGAGCTTCTTACTGTGCTTTAGGGTACCCAAAAGCTGCCTGTCCTTTTCCTTTCCCACCTAAGTGCTGTCCTTGCCCTTCCCCTGGTCTTTCCTTGCCTTATTCTCCTTCCCTTTGTGCCATTTCTGTACTTTGCCTGGGCTTTCTCCTGGCATAATTCTCTTGGCTGTTCTGCGTGCCGTTCCCCTTCCATGCCCTGGGCTTTTTCCTTGCACTGTTCCCCTTCCATGCCCCATAGTGCATTCCCTGTTTCTCCTCTTTGCCCTTTGCCTGGGCCTTTTAATGCCGTTCTCTTGTCCCAGCTCTGGGCCTTATTTTTGGCGTCGCTCTCTTTGCCCCATAGCGCATTCCCTGCACTTTCCTTGTTTCTTCTCCATGTCTTTTGCCCTTTCCCTGGGCATTTTAATGCTGTTCTATTATCCCAGCTCTGTTCCTTTTGGCGTCGCTCTGTTCCCGTAGTGCATTCCGTGCACCGTTCCTCTTCCGTGCCCCAGGCTTCCTGTGTTTCTTCTCTTTGTCCTTTGCCCTTTCTCTGGGCATTTTAGTGCCATTCCCTTGTCCCAGCTCTGATCCTTTTGGCGTCACTCTCTTGTTCCTTAGTGCATTCCTTGCACTGTTCCCCTTCCATGCCTTGGGCTGTAGTGCATTCCTTGTGCCATTCTCCTTGCCATCATCTTTGCTTTTGATTTACCTGGTTCTCCTTCCCTTTCCCCTTGGCCCAGCTCTGGGCCTTCTCTTTGCGCCGTTCTCTTGGCCCCACAGCGAACTCCTTGCGCCGTTCCCTTCCATCAGCAGGGCATTGCCTGTGCTGCTCTCCTTTGTTCTTCCCCTTGCCTTTCTCTGTGCAGTTCTCCTTGCCTTTCCTTTGCTTTGTCTTGGGATTTCACTTCGGCTTTTCCTTGCATGGGTGTTCCACTTGCCTTTGCCTCTCTGTGATGGGTTGGAGGTGGCTTTGATTTTAATAATCACCTGAACCGCTTTGATTTTAACAGTCACCTGAACCATAATCATAATGGGAGCTCTAAAGGTAATTGTATTCATGCGCAGTGTAACCCTAAACCTAACGCTAATTGTCTTTCTCTTATTTGGTTCCTATTTTTTTTTTTTCTGGTTAAACCTTTGTTTCTTTTTCCACAGTTTTTACACCATCATCTCCACCCTGGGATCCTGTACTTTGTCTGCTCCTGCATCATCCCAGCCTGTTTCACAGCTGTGGTAAATGGTGCTCTACATCAGCTCAGGTGGCATATTGTTTGAAGGCCTTTTGTGACTCGTTATCACGTAATGAATTATGTTTTGTGTTTCTTTGCTCTGATCTCTTTTTGCAGCTCAGTGGTGTTTAAGGATTGCTGGGACTCCTCTGATTGATGGTGTAAGTATTGTGGGATCTGCAGAGCAGGAAATGGAGCATCATGAGACCCTCACTTGCGCATCGCTTGCATGCGGGCCGTGGTAAGAGATGAAACGGGGGTTTACAAGTGCTCCTTTCTTAGAGGAGCGTGTTTGTGTAAGGGGTGCTGCCCTACAAGTGTGGACAGTGCCTTCATTGCTGTGCTGTGTCCAACAGTTGGCCACAGAGAACTGCAGCGCTCCTGGGGATATAACAGCTGCGCTGAGGAATATGGGGTGCTCCATGAAAGCGGTGAGGAACGGGAAGCTGCATCTCCTGGAGTGGCTCAGAACTGGACTCTGCTGACTGGTAACTGGTCACCCACACAGGTAAGGACAGCGCACACTCACTGCTGTTTGCCCATTATGCACTATGCAATTCTCCCAGAACTTTAGGGTACCCAAAAGCTGCCTGTGCTTTTCCTTTTCCTCCTGGGCGTTGTCCTTGCTTTTGGCCTTTCTCTGCAGTGTTTTCTTTGCACTTCACCTTGGCTCTGCTCTGTTCCCCTTCCTTGTGTTGGATATTCCCTGTTTCTTTTATTTGCCCTTTGCCCATTTGTCTGCATGGGCTCTTCTCTTGGCGCCGTGCTCTCGGCCCAGCTCGGGCTCTTCTCTTGGCGCCGTGCTCTCGGCCCAGCTCGGGCTCTTCTCTTGGCGCCGTGCTCTCGGCCCAGCTCGGGCTCTTCTCTTGGCGCCGTGCTCTCGGCCCAGCTCGGGCTCTTCTCTTGGCGCCGTGCTCTCGGCCCAGCTCGGGCTCTTCTCTTGGCGCCGTGCTCTCGGCCCAGCTCGGGCTCTTCTCTTGGCGCCGTGCTCTCGGCCCAGCTCGGGCTCTTCTCTTGGCGCCGTGCTCTCGGCCCAGCTCGGGCTCTTCTCTTGGCGCCGTGCTCTCGGCCCAGCTCGGGCTCTTCTCTTGGCGCCGTGCTCTCGGCCCAGCTCGGGCTCTTCTCTTGGCGCCGTGCTCTCGGCCCAGCTCGGGCTCTTCTCTTGGCGCCGTGCTCTTGATGCCCTTAGTGCATTCTTTGTGCCATTCCTCTTCTTTGCCTTTGTTGTTCACTTGTGCGTTCTCCTTGTGTTTGTTTTTGGTGTTCTCTGCAGTGTTTTTCTTGTGTTCTCCCTTATTTTTTACTTGGTTTTTTTTCTGTGATGTTCTCCATATCCTTTGCCTGGGCCTTCTTGCACACTTTCATTACTTTCTGTATTGTCCTCAGCTTTCCCTGCGGTGCGCTCTGTGCCTTTGCATGCCCCGCCTGCGCTCTGTGCCTTTGCTTTGTTTTTTCTTGGGATTTTGCTTTGCTTTTGGTTCACTGGGATCAGTTGGGAGGCAGCTTTGATGTTAATGTTCACCTGATTCTGAAGCTTAACAGGAGCTCTAAAGATGATCATGCACAATGTAGCTCTAATCCTCAGCACTTGTAGAATTACCAGTGTTTCTTTTGTAACTGTGTCTCTTGTAGTTACAGGTGAAGGTTTCTCCAGCAGAGCACCATCCCAATCTCGTAGTATCCTCTGCAGTCATCACAGGCACGGTTTGGGACGCAGCGCTCAGCGCACTTGTACTTCTTTCCATCGGCCTCAGCCTGGCGATCCAACACATCCGCGTCCTTCCACAGGGCCTTCCACCTCCTGGACCGACCCACGCTTCTTTCTGCTGCGATGTCCTCTCCCAACTTCTGCAGGTGCGCTCCATGCCCTCACTCTGGTCACTAATAAAGATATGGGACAGACCCCACTTCCACTCGGGACAGAGCACCCACCGGCTGCATGTAACTGGTTTTAGCTCCACCCTCTGGGCCCGGCCATGGCACTTGTTCTGTATCCAGCCAATATTGTCCCTGTCCCACCGCCTGCCTGCACTCTTCTCCTGGAGTATCCTGTGGGTCACCATGTCCAGTACTTTGCCTCGCTTACGGGGTCGGGTTAGCTTTGCTCTGAGTTTGCTTGTCCAGCATGCTAATCCAAACCTGTAACCAACACCCCCATCTCACATAGAGTCACTCCTTTCTGATTTGGTTGAGACTCGTGCCGGTTTGCGGCCAATTGGATTCTGGCGCTGATTTCAGCGCAGCAGAGGCTTTTGCCTCTTCCAAATTGAGTTTAGTTAGGCCTTGCTTACGGGGTTGGGTTAGCTTGCTCAGTTTTTCCTTGTAGAGTAGGCTAACCCAACCCTGTAACCAACGCACGGCCGTTGGTTGGAGGCCTTTAGCTCCTTCCCGGCCACTCTGAGACTCGTGCCGGTTTGCGGCCACTCTGAGACTCATGCCGGTTTGCGGCCAGATAGATGCTGTTTTCTGCTCAGGCAGTGATTTCTGCCTCTTCCAAATTGACTTCAAGCCTCACTTACAGGGTTGAGTTAGCTTTGCTTTGATTTTTCTTGTTGAGCAGGCTAACCCAACCCCATAACCAACACACCCATCTCACTCAGAGTCACTCCTTTCTAATTTGATTGAGACTCGTGCCGGTTTGCGGCCAATTGGATACCGGCGCTGATTTCAGCGCAGCAGAGGCTTTTGCCTCTTCCAAATTGAGTTTAGTTAGGCCTTGCTTACGGGGTTGGGTTAGCTTGCTCAGTTTTTCCTTGTAGAGTAGGCTAACCCAACCCCGTAACCAACGCACGGCCGTTGGTTGGAGGCCTTTAGCTCCTTCCCGGCCACTCTGAGACTCGTGCCGGTTTGCGGCCACTCTGAGACTTGAGTTCCCTGCAGGACGGCCTGATGTCCATGTTGGTTTTGATGTGGGACCCGCTCTGATGCTGTGTACAATGATGCTGTGAATGCTGTGGCTATAACTGTTTCTCAGACCCGCTCTGATGCTGTGTACAATGATGCCGTGTGGGACCCGCTCTGATGCTGTGTACAATGATGCCGTGTGGGACCCGCTCTGATGTTGTGTACAATGATGCTGTGAATGCTGTAACTGTTTCTCAGACCCGCTCTGATGCTGTGTACAATGATGGGACCCGCTCTGATGCTGTGTACAGTGATGCTGTGTGGGACCTGCTCTGATGCTGTGTACAATGATGCTGTGAATGCTGTGGCTGTAACTGTTTCTCAGACCCGCTCTGATGCTGTGTACAATGATGCCGTGTGGGACCCGCTCTGATGTTGTGTACAATGATGCTGTGAATGCTGTAACTGTTTCTCAGACCCGCTCTGATGCTGTGTACAATGATGGGACCTGCTCCGATGCTGTGTACAATGATGCCGTGTGGGACCCGCTCTGATGCTGTGTACAATGATGGGACCCGCTCTGATGCTGTGTACAGTGATGCTGTGTGGGACCTGCTCTGATGCTGTGTACAATGATGCTGTGAATGCTGTGGCTGTAACTGTTTCTCAGACCCGCTCTGATGCTGTGTACAATGATGGGACCTGCTCTAATGCTGTGTATGCTGTGGCTGTAACCATTTCTCAGATCCGCTCTGAGTCTCTGTATGACAACAATATCTGGAACCTACTCTGTATCTGTATTTGCTATGACTGTAACTTGCACTGATGCAGACTATATATATGCTGTGCCTGTAAACTGTGCCTTGTATTGTTTTGAACACATGTATACTCTGTGTAAAAATGTGTATTGTTTGCACTGCTCTGTGATATAATGAACAATGTCTGTGTGTGCTGTGATGGAATAAAAGAAAATTTGTCACGCTGAACTGAGTGTTGTGTTATGTTTTCTGCACCAGGAGGACATCACCATTCCAAGGTAGGTGTGACAGGTAAGTTTGGGGTTAGATTAAGCCTCTAGCAGGAATTAGTTTAGCGCCTAGTTGGATGCTGGTAGAACTTAGCACCTAGTTGGTTGTAGCTGGATGCTGGTAGGACTTAGCGGCTGGTTGGTTGTAGCTGGATGCTGGTAGGACTTAGCGGCTGGTTGGATGCTGGTAGGACTTAGCGCCTAGTTGGTTGTAGCTGGATGCTGGTAGGACTTAGCGGCTGGTTGGTTGTAGCTGGATGCTGGTAGGACTTAGCGCCTAGTTGGATGCTGGTAGGACTTAGCGCCTGGTTGGTTGTAGCTGGATGCTGGTAGGACTTAGCGGCTGGTTGGTTGTAGCTGGATGCTGGTAGGACTTAGCGGCTGGTCGTTTGCAGCTGGATGCTGGTAGGACTTAGCGGCTGGTCGTTTGCAGCTGGATGCTGGTAGGACTTAGCGGCTGGTTGGTTGTAGCTGGATGCTGGTAGGACTTAGCGCCTAGTTGGATGCTGGTAGGACTTAGCGCCTAGTTGGTTGTAGCTGGATGCTGGTAGGACTTAGCGCCTAGTTGGTTGTAGCTGGATGCTGGTAGGACTTAGCGGCTGGTTGGTTGTAGCTGGATGCTGGTAGGACTTAGCGCCTAGTTGGTTGTAGCTGGATGCTGGTAGGACTTAGCGGCTGGTTGTTTGTAGCTGGATGCTGGTAGGACTTAGCGCCTAGTTGGATGCTGGTAGAAATTAGCACCTAGTTGGTTGTAGCTGGATGCTGGTAGGACTTAGCGGCTGGTCGTTTGCAGCTGGATGCTGGTAGGACTTAGCGCCTAGTTGGTTGTAGCTGGATGCTGGTAGGACTTAGCGGCTGGTTGGTTGTAGCTGGATGCTGGTAGGACTTAGCGGCTGGTCGTTTGCAGCTGGATGCTGGTAGGACTTAGCGGCTGGTCGTTTGCAGCTGGATGCTGGTAGGACTTAGCGGCTGGTTGGTTGTAGCTGGATGCTGGTAGGACTTAGCGCCTAGTTGGATGCTGGTAGGACTTAGCGCCTAGTTGGTTGTAGCTGGATGCTGGTAGGACTTAGCGCCTAGTTGGATGCTGGTAGGACTTAGCGCCTAGTTGGTTGTAGCTGGATGCTGGTAGGACTTAGCGCCTAGCTGGTTGGTTGTAGCTGGATGCTGGTAGGACTTAGCGCCTAGTTGGTTGTAGCTGGATGCTGGTAGGACTTAGCGGCTGGTTGTTTGTAGCTGGATGCTGGTAGGACTTAGCGCCTAGTTGGATGCTGGTAGGACTTAGCGCCTAGTTGGTTGTAGCTGGATGCTGGTAGGACTTAGCGCCTAGCTGGTTGGTTGTAGCTGGATGCTGGTAGGACTTAGCGCCTAGTTGGTTGTAGCTGGATGCTGGTAGGACTTAGCGGCTGGTTGTTTGTAGCTGGATGCTGGTAGGACTTAGCGCCTAGTTGGATGCTGGTAGGACTTAGCGCCTAGTTGGTTGTAGCTGGATGCTGGTAGGACTTAGCGCCTAGCTGGTTGGTTGTAGCTGGATGCTGGTAGGACTTAGCGCCTAGTTGGTTGTAGCTGGATGCTGGTAGGACTTAGCGGCTGGTTGTTTGTAGCTGGATGCTGGTAGGACTTAGCGCCTAGTTGGATGCTGGTAGGACTTAGCGCCTAGTTGGTTGTAGCTGGATGCTGGTAGGACTTAGCGCCTAGCTGGTTGGTTGTAGCTGGATGCTGGTAGGACTTAGCGCCTAGTTGGTTGTAGCTGGATGCTGGTAGGACTTAGCGGCTGGTTGTTTGTAGCTGGATGCTGGTAGGACTTAGCGCCTAGTTGGATGCTGGTAGAAATTAGCACCTAGTTGGTTGTAGCTGGATGCTGGTAGGACTTAGCGGCTGGTCGTTTGCAGCTGGATGCTGGTAGGACT
>JAUPFR010000064.1:178009-188009 GCA_036925125.1 Oreortyx pictus
TAGGGTTAGGGTTAGGGTTAGGGTTAGGGTTAGGGTTAGGGTTAGGGTTAGGGTTAGGGTTAGGGTTAGGGTTAGGGTTAGGGTTAGGGTTAGGGTTAGGGTTAGGGTTAGGGTTAGGGTTAGGGTTAGGGTTAGGGTTAGGGTTAGGGTTAGGGTTAGGGTTAGGGTTAGGGTTAGGGTTAGGGTTAGGGTTAGGGTTAGGGTTAGGGTTAGGGTTAGGGTTAGGGTTAGGGTTAGGGTTAGGGTTAGGGTTAGGGTTAGGGTTAGGGTTAGGGTTAGGGTTAGGGTTAGGGTTAGGGTTAGGGTTAGGGTTAGGGTTAGGGTTAGGGTTAGGGTTAGGGTTAGGGTTAGGGTTAGGGTTAGGGTTAGGGTTAGGGTTAGGGTTAGGGTTAGGGTTAGGGTTAGGGTTAGGGTTAGGGTTAGGGTTAGGGTTAGGGTTAGGGTTAGGGTTAGGGTTAGGGTTAGGGTTAGGGTTAGGGTTAGGGTTAGGGTTAGGGTTAGGGTTAGGGTTAGGGTTAGGGTTAGGGTTAGGGTTAGGGTTAGGGTTAGGGTTAGGGTTAGGGTTAGGGTTAGGGTTAGGGTTAGGGTTAGGGTTAGGGTTAGGGTTAGGGTTAGGGTTAGGGTTAGGGTTAGGGTTAGGGTTAGGGTTAGGGTTAGGGTTAGGGTTAGGGTTAGGGTTAGGGTTAGGGTTAGGGTTAGGGTTAGGGTTAGGGTTAGGGTTAGGGTTAGGGTTAGGGTTAGGGTTAGGGTTAGGGTTAGGGTTAGGGTTAGGGTTAGGGTTAGGGTTAGGGTTAGGGTTAGGGTTAGGGTTAGGGTTAGGGTTAGGGTTAGGGTTAGGGTTAGGGTTAGGGTTAGGGTTAGGGTTAGGGTTAGGGTTAGGGTTAGGGTTAGGGTTAGGGTTAGGGTTAGGGTTAGGGTTAGGGTTAGGGTTAGGGTTAGGGTTAGGGTTAGGGTTAGGGTTAGGGTTAGGGTTAGGGTTAGGGTTAGGGTTAGGGTTAGGGTTAGGGTTAGGGTTAGGGTTAGGGTTAGGGTTAGGGTTAGGGTTAGGGTTAGGGTTAGGGTTAGGGTTAGGGTTAGGGTTAGGGTTAGGGTTAGGGTTAGGGTTAGGGTTAGGGTTAGGGTTAGGGTTATGGTTAGGGTTAGGGTTAGGGTTAGGGTTAGGGTTAGGGTTAGGGTTAGGGTTAGGGTTAGGGTTAGGGTTAGGGTTAGGGTTAGGGTTAGGGTTAGGGTTAGGGTTAGGGTTAGGGTTAGGGTTAGGGTTAGGGTTAGGGTTAGGGTTAGGGTTAGGGTTAGGGTTAGGGTTAGGGTTAGGGTTAGGGTTAGGGTTAGGGTTAGGGTTAGGGTTAGGGTTAGGGTTAGGGTTAGGGTTAGGGTTAGGGTTAGGGTTAGGGTTAGGGTTAGGGTTAGGGTTAGGGTTAGGGTTAGGGTTAGGGTTAGGGTTAGGGTTAGGGTTAGGGTTAGGGTTAGGGTTAGGGTTAGGGTTAGGGTTAGGGTTAGGGTTAGGGTTAGGGTTAGGGTTAGGGTTAGGGTTAGGGTTAGGGTTAGGGTTAGGGTTAGGGTTAGGGTTAGGGTTAGGGTTAGGGTTAGGGTTAGGGTTAGGGTTAGGGTTAGGGTTAGGGTTAGGGTTAGGGTTAGGGTTAGGGTTAGGGTTAGGGTTAGGGTTAGGGTTAGGGTTAGGGTTAGGGTTAGGGTTAGGGTTAGGGTTAGGGTTAGGGTTAGGGTTAGGGTTAGGGTTAGGGTTAGGGTTAGGGTTAGGGTTAGGGTTAGGGTTAGGGTTAGGGTTAGGGTTAGGGTTAGGGTTAGGGTTAGGGTTAGGGTTAGGGTTAGGGTTAGGGTTAGGGTTAGGGTTAGGGTTAGGGTTAGGGTTAGGGTTAGGGTTAGGGTTAGGGTTAGGGTTAGGGTTAGGGTTAGGGTTAGGGTTAGGGTTAGGGTTAGGGTTAGGGTTAGGGTTAGGGTTAGGGTTAGGGTTAGGGTTAGGGTTAGGGTTAGGGTTAGGGTTAGGGTTAGGGTTAGGGTTAGGGTTAGGGTTAGGGTTAGGGTTAGGGTTAGGGTTAGGGTTAGGGTTAGGGTTAGGGTTAGGGTTAGGGTTAGGGTTAGGGTTAGGGTTAGGGTTAGGGTTAGGGTTAGGGTTAGGGTTAGGGTTAGGGTTAGGGTTAGGGTTAGGGTTAGGGTTAGGGTTAGGGTTAGGGTTAGGGTTAGGGTTAGGGTTAGGGTTAGGGTTAGGGTTAGGGTTAGGGTTAGGGTTAGGGTTAGGGTTAGGGTTAGGGTTAGGGTTAGGGTTAGGGTTAGGGTTAGGGTTAGGGTTAGGGTTAGGGTTAGGGTTAGGGTTAGGGTTAGGGTTAGGGTTAGGGTTAGGGTTAGGGTTAGGGTTAGGGTTAGGGTTAGGGTTAGGGTTAGGGTTAGGGTTAGGGTTAGGGTTAGGGTTAGGGTTAGGGTTAGGGTTAGGGTTAGGGTTAGGGTTAGGGTTAGGGTTAGGGTTAGGGTTAGGGTTAGGGTTAGGGTTAGGGTTAGGGTTAGGGTTAGGGTTAGGGTTAGGGTTAGGGTTAGGGTTAGGGTTAGGGTTAGGGTTAGGGTTAGGGTTAGGGTTAGGGTTAGGGTTAGGGTTAGGGTTAGGGTTAGGGTTAGGGTTAGGGTTAGGGTTAGGGTTAGGGTTAGGGTTAGGGTTAGGGTTAGGGTTAGGGTTAGGGTTAGGGTTAGGGTTAGGGTTAGGGTTAGGGTTAGGGTTAGGGTTAGGGTTAGGGTTAGGGTTAGGGTTAGGGTTAGGGTTAGGGTTAGGGTTAGGGTTAGGGTTAGGGTTAGGGTTAGGGTTAGGGTTAGGGTTAGGGTTAGGGTTAGGGTTAGGGTTAGGGTTAGGGTTAGGGTTAGGGTTAGGGTTAGGGTTAGGGTTAGGGTTAGGGTTAGGGTTAGGGTTAGGGTTAGGGTTAGGGTTAGGGTTAGGGTTAGGGTTAGGGTTAGGGTTAGGGTTAGGGTTAGGGTTAGGGTTAGGGTTAGGGTTAGGGTTAGGGTTAGGGTTAGGGTTAGGGTTAGGGTTAGGGTTAGGGTTAGGGTTAGGGTTAGGGTTAGGGTTAGGGTTAGGGTTAGGGTTAGGGTTAGGGTTAGGGTTAGGGTTAGGGTTAGGGTTAGGGTTAGGGTTAGGGTTAGGGTTAGGGTTAGGGTTAGGGTTAGGGTTAGGGTTAGGGTTAGGGTTAGGGTTAGGGTTAGGGTTAGGGTTAGGGTTAGGGTTAGGGTTAGGGTTAGGGTTAGGGTTAGGGTTAGGGTTAGGGTTAGGGTTAGGGTTAGGGTTAGGGTTAGGGTTAGGGTTAGGGTTAGGGTTAGGGTTAGGGTTAGGGTTAGGGTTAGGGTTAGGGTTAGGGTTAGGGTTAGGGTTAGGGTTAGGGTTAGGGTTAGGGTTAGGGTTAGGGTTAGGGTTAGGGTTAGGGTTAGGGTTAGGTTAGGGTTAGGGTTAGGGTTAGGGTTAGGGTTAGGGTTAGGGTTAGGGTTAGGGTTAGGGTTAGGGTTAGGGTTAGGGTTAGGGTTAGGGTTAGGGTTAGGGTTAGGGTTAGGGTTAGGGTTAGGGTTAGGGTTAGGGTTAGGGTTAGGGTTAGGGTTAGGGTTAGGGTTAGGGTTAGGGTTAGGGTTAGGGTTAGGGTTAGGGTTAGGGTTAGGGTTAGGGTTAGGGTTAGGGTTAGGGTTAGGGTTAGGGTTAGGGTTAGGGTTAGGGTTAGGGTTAGGGTTAGGGTTAGGGTTAGGGTTAGGGTTAGGGTTAGGGTTAGGGTTAGGGTTAGGGTTAGGGTTAGGGTTAGGGTTAGGGTTAGGGTTAGGGTTAGGGTTAGGGTTAGGGTTAGGGTTAGGGTTAGGGTTAGGGTTAGGGTTAGGGTTAGGGTTAGGGTTAGGGTTAGGGTTAGGGTTAGGGTTAGGGTTAGGGTTAGGGTTAGGGTTAGGGTTAGGGTTAGGGTTAGGGTTAGGGTTAGGGTTAGGGTTAGGGTTAGGGTTAGGGTTAGGGTTAGGGTTAGGGTTAGGGTTAGGGTTAGGGTTAGGGTTAGGGTTAGGGTTAGGGTTAGGGTTAGGGTTAGGGTTAGGGTTAGGGTTAGGGTTAGGGTTAGGGTTAGGGTTAGGGTTAGGGTTAGGGTTAGGGTTAGGGTTAGGGTTAGGGTTAGGGTTAGGGTTAGGGTTAGGGTTAGGGTTAGGGTTAGGGTTAGGGTTAGGGTTAGGGTTAGGGTTAGGGTTAGGGTTAGGGTTAGGGTTAGGGTTAGGGTTAGGGTTAGGGTTAGGGTTAGGGTTAGGGTTAGGGTTAGGGTTAGGGTTAGGGTTAGGGTTAGGGTTAGGGTTAGGGTTAGGGTTAGGGTTAGGGTTAGGGTTAGGGTTAGGGTTAGGGTTAGGGTTAGGGTTAGGGTTAGGGTTAGGGTTAGGGTTAGGGTTAGGGTTAGGGTTAGGGTTAGGGTTAGGGTTAGGGTTAGGGTTAGGGTTAGGGTTAGGGTTAGGGTTAGGGTTAGGGTTAGGGTTAGGGTTAGGGTTAGGGTTAGGGTTAGGGTTAGGGTTAGGGTTAGGGTTAGGGTTAGGGTTAGGGTTAGGGTTAGGGTTAGGGTTAGGGTTAGGGTTAGGGTTAGGGTTAGGGTTAGGGTTAGGGTTAGGGTTAGGGTTAGGGTTAGGGTTAGGGTTAGGGTTAGGGTTAGGGTTAGGGTTAGGGTTAGGGTTAGGGTTAGGGTTAGGGTTAGGGTTAGGGTTAGGGTTAGGGTTAGGGTTAGGGTTAGGGTTAGGGTTAGGGTTAGGGTTAGGGTTAGGGTTAGGGTTAGGGTTAGGGTTAGGGTTAGGGTTAGGGTTAGGGTTAGGGTTAGGGTTAGGGTTAGGGTTAGGGTTAGGGTTAGGGTTAGGGTTAGGGTTAGGGTTAGGGTTAGGGTTAGGGTTAGGGTTAGGGTTAGGGTTAGGGTTAGGGTTAGGGTTAGGGTTAGGGTTAGGGTTAGGGTTAGGGTTAGGGTTAGGGTTAGGGTTAGGGTTAGGGTTAGGGTTAGGGTTAGGGTTAGGGTTAGGGTTAGGGTTAGGGTTAGGGTTAGGGTTAGGGTTAGGGTTAGGGTTAGGGTTAGGGTTAGGGTTAGGGTTAGGGTTAGGGTTAGGGTTAGGGTTAGGGTTAGGGTTAGGGTTAGGGTTAGGGTTAGGGTTAGGGTTAGGGTTAGGGTTAGGGTTAGGGTTAGGGTTAGGGTTAGGGTTAGGGTTAGGGTTAGGGTTAGGGTTAGGGTTAGGGTTAGGGTTAGGGTTAGGGTTAGGGTTAGGGTTAGGGTTAGGGTTAGGGTTAGGGTTAGGGTTAGGGTTAGGGTTAGGGTTAGGGTTAGGGTTAGGGTTAGGGTTAGGGTTAGGGTTAGGGTTAGGGTTAGGGTTAGGGTTAGGGTTAGGGTTAGGGTTAGGGTTAGGGTTAGGGTTAGGGTTAGGGTTAGGGTTAGGGTTAGGGTTAGGGTTAGGGTTAGGGTTAGGGTTAGGGTTAGGGTTAGGGTTAGGGTTAGGGTTAGGGTTAGGGTTAGGGTTAGGGTTAGGGTTAGGGTTAGGGTTAGGGTTAGGGTTAGGGTTAGGGTTAGGGTTAGGGTTAGGGTTAGGGTTAGGGTTAGGGTTAGGGTTAGGGTTAGGGTTAGGGTTAGGGTTAGGGTTAGGGTTAGGGTTAGGGTTAGGGTTAGGGTTAGGGTTAGGGTTAGGGTTAGGGTTAGGGTTAGGGTTAGGGTTAGGGTTAGGGTTAGGGTTAGGGTTAGGGTTAGGGTTAGGGTTAGGGTTAGGGTTAGGGTTAGGGTTAGGGTTAGGGTTAGGGTTAGGGTTAGGGTTAGGGTTAGGGTTAGGGTTAGGGTTAGGGTTAGGGTTAGGGTTAGGGTTAGGGTTAGGGTTAGGGTTAGGGTTAGGGTTAGGGTTAGGGTTAGGGTTAGGGTTAGGGTTAGGGTTAGGGTTAGGGTTAGGGTTAGGGTTAGGGTTAGGGTTAGGGTTAGGGTTAGGGTTAGGGTTAGGGTTAGGGTTAGGGTTAGGGTTAGGGTTAGGGTTAGGGTTAGGGTTAGGGTTAGGGTTAGGGTTAGGGTTAGGGTTAGGGTTAGGGTTAGGGTTAGGGTTAGGGTTAGGGTTAGGGTTAGGGTTAGGGTTAGGGTTAGGGTTAGGGTTAGGGTTAGGGTTAGGGTTAGGGTTAGGGTTAGGGTTAGGGTTAGGGTTAGGGTTAGGGTTAGGGTTAGGGTTAGGGTTAGGGTTAGGGTTAGGGTTAGGGTTAGGGTTAGGGTTAGGGTTAGGGTTAGGGTTAGGGTTAGGGTTAGGGTTAGGGTTAGGGTTAGGGTTAGGGTTAGGGTTAGGGTTAGGGTTAGGGTTAGGGTTAGGGTTAGGGTTAGGGTTAGGGTTAGGGTTAGGGTTAGGGTTAGGGTTAGGGTTAGGGTTAGGGTTAGGGTTAGGGTTAGGGTTAGGGTTAGGGTTAGGGTTAGGGTTAGGGTTAGGGTTAGGGTTAGGGTTAGGGTTAGGGTTAGGGTTAGGGTTAGGGTTAGGGTTAGGGTTAGGGTTAGGGTTAGGGTTAGGGTTAGGGTTAGGGTTAGGGTTAGGGTTAGGGTTAGGGTTAGGGTTAGGGTTAGGGTTAGGGTTAGGGTTAGGGTTAGGGTTAGGGTTAGGGTTAGGGTTAGGGTTAGGGTTAGGGTTAGGGTTAGGGTTAGGGTTAGGGTTAGGGTTAGGGTTAGGGTTAGGGTTAGGGTTAGGGTTAGGGTTAGGGTTAGGGTTAGGGTTAGGGTTAGGGTTAGGGTTAGGGTTAGGGTTAGGGTTAGGGTTAGGGTTAGGGTTAGGGTTAGGGTTAGGGTTAGGGTTAGGGTTAGGGTTAGGGTTAGGGTTAGGGTTAGGGTTAGGGTTAGGGTTAGGGTTAGGGTTAGGGTTAGGGTTAGGGTTAGGGTTAGGGTTAGGGTTAGGGTTAGGGTTAGGGTTAGGGTTAGGGTTAGGGTTAGGGTTAGGGTTAGGGTTAGGGTTAGGGTTAGGGTTAGGGTTAGGGTTAGGGTTAGGGTTAGGGTTAGGGTTAGGGTTAGGGTTAGGGTTAGGGTTAGGGTTAGGGTTAGGGTTAGGGTTAGGGTTAGGGTTAGGGTTAGGGTTAGGGTTAGGGTTAGGGTTAGGGTTAGGGTTAGGGTTAGGGTTAGGGTTAGGGTTAGGGTTAGGGTTAGGGTTAGGGTTAGGGTTAGGGTTAGGGTTAGGGTTAGGGTTAGGGTTAGGGTTAGGGTTAGGGTTAGGGTTAGGGTTAGGGTTAGGGTTAGGGTTAGGGTTAGGGTTAGGGTTAGGGTTAGGGTTAGGGTTAGGGTTAGGGTTAGGGTTAGGGTTAGGGTTAGGGTTAGGGTTAGGGTTGGGTTAGGGTTAGGGTTAGGGTTAGGGTTAGGGTTAGGGTTAGGGTTAGGGTTAGGGTTAGGGTTAGGGTTAGGGTTAGGGTTGGGTTAGGGTTAGGGTTAGGGTTAGGGTTAGGGTTAGGGTTAGGGTTAGGGTTAGGGTTAGGGTTAGGGTTAGGGTTAGGGTTAGGGTTAGGGTTAGGGTTAGGGTTAGGGTTAGGGTTAGGGTTAGGGTTAGGGTTAGGGTTAGGGTTAGGGTTAGGGTTAGGGTTAGGGTTAGGGTTAGGGTTAGGGTTAGGGTTAGGGTTAGGGTTAGGGTTAGGGTTAGGGTTAGGGTTAGGGTTAGGGTTAGGGTTAGGGTTAGGGTTAGGGTTAGGGTTAGGGTTAGGGTTAGGGTTAGGGTTAGGGTTAGGGTTAGGGTTAGGGTTAGGGTTAGGGTTAGGGTTAGGGTTAGGGTTAGGGTTAGGGTTAGGGTTAGGGTTAGGGTTAGGGTTAGGGTTAGGGTTAGGGTTAGGGTTAGGGTTAGGGTTAGGGTTAGGGTTAGGGTTAGGGTTAGGGTTAGGGTTAGGGTTAGGGTTAGGGTTAGGGTTAGGGTTAGGGTTAGGGTTAGGGTTAGGGTTAGGGTTAGGGTTAGGGTTAGGGTTAGGGTTAGGGTTAGGGTTAGGGTTAGGGTTAGGGTTAGGGTTAGGGTTAGGGTTAGGGTTAGGGTTAGGGTTAGGGTTAGGGTTAGGGTTAGGGTTAGGGTTAGGGTTAGGGTTAGGGTTAGGGTTAGGGTTAGGGTTAGGGTTAGGGTTAGGGTTAGGGTTAGGGTTAGGGTTAGGGTTAGGGTTAGGGTTAGGGTTAGGGTTAGGGTTAGGGTTAGGGTTAGGGTTAGGGTTAGGGTTAGGGTTAGGGTTAGGGTTAGGGTTAGGGTTAGGGTTAGGGTTAGGGTTAGGGTTAGGGTTAGGGTTAGGGTTAGGGTTAGGGTTAGGGTTAGGGTTAGGGTTAGGGTTAGGGTTAGGGTTAGGGTTAGGGTTAGGGTTAGGGTTAGGGTTAGGGTTAGGGTTAGGGTTAGGGTTAGGGTTAGGGTTAGGGTTAGGGTTAGGGTTAGGGTTAGGGTTAGGGTTAGGGTTAGGGTTAGGGTTAGGGTTAGGGTTAGGGTTAGGGTTAGGGTTAGGGTTAGGGTTAGGGTTAGGGTTAGGGTTAGGGTTAGGGTTAGGGTTAGGGTTAGGGTTAGGGTTAGGGTTAGGGTTAGGGTTAGGGTTAGGGTTAGGGTTAGGGTTAGGGTTAGGGTTAGGGTTAGGGTTAGGGTTAGGGTTAGGGTTAGGGTTAGGGTTAGGGTTAGGGTTAGGGTTAGGGTTAGGGTTAGGGTTAGGGTTAGGGTTAGGGTTAGGGTTAGGGTTAGGGTTAGGGTTAGGGTTAGGGTTAGGGTTAGGGTTAGGGTTAGGGTTAGGGTTAGGGTTAGGGTTAGGGTTAGGGTTAGGGTTAGGGTTAGGGTTAGGGTTAGGGTTAGGGTTAGGGTTAGGGTTAGGGTTAGGGTTAGGGTTAGGGTTAGGGTTAGGGTTAGGGTTAGGGTTAGGGTTAGGGTTAGGGTTAGGGTTAGGGTTAGGGTTAGGGTTAGGGTTAGGGTTAGGGTTAGGGTTAGGGTTAGGGTTAGGGTTAGGGTTAGGGTTAGGGTTAGGGTTAGGGTTAGGGTTAGGGTTAGGGTTAGGGTTAGGGTTAGGGTTAGGGTTAGGGTTAGGGTTAGGGTTAGGGTTAGGGTTAGGGTTAGGGTTAGGGTTAGGGTTAGGGTTAGGGTTAGGGTTAGGGTTAGGGTTAGGGTTAGGGTTAGGGTTAGGGTTAGGGTTAGGGTTAGGGTTAGGGTTAGGGTTAGGGTTAGGGTTAGGGTTAGGGTTAGGGTTAGGGTTAGGGTTAGGGTTAGGGTTAGGGTTAGGGTTAGGGTTAGGGTTAGGGTTAGGGTTAGGGTTAGGGTTAGGGTTAGGGTTAGGGTTAGGGTTAGGGTTAGGGTTAGGGTTAGGGTTAGGGTTAGGGTTAGGGTTAGGGTTAGGGTTAGGGTTAGGGTTAGGGTTAGGGTTAGGGTTAGGGTTAGGGTTAGGGTTAGGGTTAGGGTTAGGGTTAGGGTTAGGGTTAGGGTTAGGGTTAGGGTTAGGGTTAGGGTTAGGGTTAGGGTTAGGGTTAGGGTTAGGGTTAGGGTTAGGGTTAGGGTTAGGGTTAGGGTTAGGGTTAGGGTTAGGGTTAGGGTTAGGGTTAGGGTTAGGGTTAGGGTTAGGGTTAGGGTTAGGGTTAGGGTTAGGGTTAGGGTTAGGGTTAGGGTTAGGGTTAGGGTTAGGGTTAGGGTTAGGGTTAGGGTTAGGGTTAGGGTTAGGGTTAGGGTTAGGGTTAGGGTTAGGGTTAGGGTTAGGGTTAGGGTTAGGGTTAGGGTTAGGGTTAGGGTTAGGGTTAGGGTTAGGGTTAGGGTTAGGGTTAGGGTTAGGGTTAGGGTTAGGGTTAGGGTTAGGGTTAGGGTTAGGGTTAGGGTTAGGGTTAGGGTTAGGGTTAGGGTTAGGGTTAGGGTTAGGGTTAGGGTTAGGGTTAGGGTTAGGGTTAGGGTTAGGGTTAGGGTTAGGGTTAGGGTTAGGGTTAGGGTTAGGGTTAGGGTTAGGGTTAGGGTTAGGGTTAGGGTTAGGGTTAGGGTTAGGGTTAGGGTTAGGGTTAGGGTTAGGGTTAGGGTTAGGGTTAGGGTTAGGGTTAGGGTT
>JAUPFR010000064.1:200509-202462 GCA_036925125.1 Oreortyx pictus
GTTAGGGTTAGGGTTAGGGTTAGGGTTAGGGTTAGGGTTAGGGTTAGGGTTAGGGTTAGGGTTAGGGTTAGGGTTAGGGTTAGGGTTAGGGTTAGGGTTAGGGTTAGGGTTAGGGTTAGGGTTAGGGTTAGGGTTAGGGTTAGGGTTAGGGTTAGGGTTAGGGTTAGGGTTAGGGTTAGGGTTAGGGTTAGGGTTAGGGTTAGGGTTAGGGTTAGGGTTAGGGTTAGGGTTAGGGTTAGGGTTAGGGTTAGGGTTAGGGTTAGGGTTAGGGTTAGGGTTAGGGTTAGGGTTAGGGTTAGGGTTAGGGTTAGGGTTAGGGTTAGGGTTAGGGTTAGGGTTAGGGTTAGGGTTAGGGTTAGGGTTAGGGTTAGGGTTAGGGTTAGGGTTAGGGTTAGGGTTAGGGTTAGGGTTAGGGTTAGGGTTAGGGTTAGGGTTAGGGTTAGGGTTAGGGTTAGGGTTAGGGTTAGGGTTAGGGTTAGGGTTAGGGTTAGGGTTAGGGTTAGGGTTAGGGTTAGGGTTAGGGTTAGGGTTAGGGTTAGGGTTAGGGTTAGGGTTAGGGTTAGGGTTAGGGTTAGGGTTAGGGTTAGGGTTAGGGTTAGGGTTAGGGTTAGGGTTAGGGTTAGGGTTAGGGTTAGGGTTAGGGTTAGGGTTAGGGTTAGGGTTAGGGTTAGGGTTAGGGTTAGGGTTAGGGTTAGGGTTAGGGTTAGGGTTAGGGTTAGGGTTAGGGTTAGGGTTAGGGTTAGGGTTAGGGTTAGGGTTAGGGTTAGGGTTAGGGTTAGGGTTAGGGTTAGGGTTAGGGTTAGGGTTAGGGTTAGGGTTAGGGTTAGGGTTAGGGTTAGGGTTAGGGTTAGGGTTAGGGTTAGGGTTAGGGTTAGGGTTAGGGTTAGGGTTAGGGTTAGGGTTAGGGTTAGGGTTAGGGTTAGGGTTAGGGTTAGGGTTAGGGTTAGGGTTAGGGTTAGGGTTAGGGTTAGGGTTAGGGTTAGGGTTAGGGTTAGGGTTAGGGTTAGGGTTAGGGTTAGGGTTAGGGTTAGGGTTAGGGTTAGGGTTAGGGTTAGGGTTAGGGTTAGGGTTAGGGTTAGGGTTAGGGTTAGGGTTAGGGTTAGGGTTAGGGTTAGGGTTAGGGTTAGGGTTAGGGTTAGGGTTAGGGTTAGGGTTAGGGTTAGGGTTAGGGTTAGGGTTAGGGTTAGGGTTAGGGTTAGGGTTAGGGTTAGGGTTAGGGTTAGGGTTAGGGTTAGGGTTAGGGTTAGGGTTAGGGTTAGGGTTAGGGTTAGGGTTAGGGTTAGGGTTAGGGTTAGGGTTAGGGTTAGGGTTAGGGTTAGGGTTAGGGTTAGGGTTAGGGTTAGGGTTAGGGTTAGGGTTAGGGTTAGGGTTAGGGTTAGGGTTAGGGTTAGGGTTAGGGTTAGGGTTAGGGTTAGGGTTAGGGTTAGGGTTAGGGTTAGGGTTAGGGTTAGGGTTAGGGTTAGGGTTAGGGTTAGGGTTAGGGTTAGGGTTAGGGTTAGGGTTAGGGTTAGGGTTAGGGTTAGGGTTAGGGTTAGGGTTAGGGTTAGGGTTAGGGTTAGGGTTAGGGTTAGGGTTAGGGTTAGGGTTAGGGTTAGGGTTAGGGTTAGGGTTAGGGTTAGGGTTAGGGTTAGGGTTAGGGTTAGGGTTAGGGTTAGGGTTAGGGTTAGGGTTAGGGTTAGGGTTAGGGTTAGGGTTAGGGTTAGGGTTAGGGTTAGGGTTAGGGTTAGGGTTAGGGTTAGGGTTAGGGTTAGGGTTAGGGTTAGGGTTAGGGTTAGGGTTAGGGTTAGGGTTAGGGTTAGGGTTAGGGTTAGGGTTAGGGTTAGGGTTAGGGTTAGGGTTAGGGTTAGGGTTAGGGTTAGGGTTAGGGTTAGGGTTAGGGTTAGGGTTAGGGTTAGGGTTAGGGTTAGGGTTAGGGTTAGGGTTAGGGTTAGGGTTAGGGTTAGGGTTAGGGTT
>JAUPFR010000064.1:202562-344873 GCA_036925125.1 Oreortyx pictus
ACCCTAACCCTAACCCTAACCCTAACCCTAACCCTAACCCTAACCCTAACCCTAACCCTAACCCTAACCCTAACCCTAACCCTAACCCTAACCCTAACCCTAACCCTAACCCTAACCCTAACCCTAACCCTAACCCTAACCCTAACCCTAACCCTAACCCTAACCCTAACCCTAACCCTAACCCTAACCCTAACCCTAACCCTAACCCTAACCCTAACCCTAACCCTAACCCTAACCCTAACCCTAACCCTAACCCTAACCCTAACCCTAACCCTAACCCTAACCCTAACCCTAACCCTAACCCTAACCCTAACCCTAACCCTAACCCTAACCCTAACCCTAACCCTAACCCTAACCCTAACCCTAACCCTAACCCTAACCCTAACCCTAACCCTAACCCTAACCCTAACCCTAACCCTAACCCTAACCCTAACCCTAACCCTAACCCTAACCCTAACCCTAACCCTAACCCTAACCCTAACCCTAACCCTAACCCTAACCCTAACCCTAACCCTAACCCTAACCCTAACCCTAACCCTAACCCTAACCCTAACCCTAACCCTAACCCTAACCCTAACCCTAACCCTAACCCTAACCCTAACCCTAACCCTAACCCTAACCCTAACCCTAACCCTAACCCTAACCCTAACCCTAACCCTAACCCTAACCCTAACCCTAACCCTAACCCTAACCCTAACCCTAACCCTAACCCTAACCCTAACCCTAACCCTAACCCTAACCCTAACCCTAACCCTAACCCTAACCCTAACCCTAACCCTAACCCTAACCCTAACCCTAACCCTAACCCTAACCCTAACCCTAACCCTAACCCTAACCCTAACCCTAACCCTAACCCTAACCCTAACCCTAACCCTAACCCTAACCCTAACCCTAACCCTAACCCTAACCCTAACCCTAACCCTAACCCTAACCCTAACCCTAACCCTAACCCTAACCCTAACCCTAACCCTAACCCTAACCCTAACCCTAACCCTAACCCTAACCCTAACCCTAACCCTAACCCTAACCCTAACCCTAACCCTAACCCTAACCCTAACCCTAACCCTAACCCTAACCCTAACCCTAACCCTAACCCTAACCCTAACCCTAACCCTAACCCTAACCCTAACCCTAACCCTAACCCTAACCCTAACCCTAACCCTAACCCTAACCCTAACCCTAACCCTAACCCTAACCCTAACCCTAACCCTAACCCTAACCCTAACCCTAACCCTAACCCTAACCCTAACCCTAACCCTAACCCTAACCCTAACCCTAACCCTAACCCTAACCCTAACCCTAACCCTAACCCTAACCCTAACCCTAACCCTAACCCTAACCCTAACCCTAACCCTAACCCTAACCCTAACCCTAACCCTAACCCTAACCCTAACCCTAACCCTAACCCTAACCCTAACCCTAACCCTAACCCTAACCCTAACCCTAACCCTAACCCTAACCCTAACCCTAACCCTAACCCTAACCCTAACCCTAACCCTAACCCTAACCCTAACCCTAACCCTAACCCTAACCCTAACCCTAACCCTAACCCTAACCCTAACCCTAACCCTAACCCTAACCCTAACCCTAACCCTAACCCTAACCCTAACCCTAACCCTAACCCTAACCCTAACCCTAACCCTAACCCTAACCCTAACCCTAACCCTAACCCTAACCCTAACCCTAACCCTAACCCTAACCCTAACCCTAACCCTAACCCTAACCCTAACCCTAACCCTAACCCTAACCCTAACCCTAACCCTAACCCTAACCCTAACCCTAACCCTAACCCTAACCCTAACCCTAACCCTAACCCTAACCCTAACCCTAACCCTAACCCTAACCCTAACCCTAACCCTAACCCTAACCCTAACCCTAACCCTAACCCTAACCCTAACCCTAACCCTAACCCTAACCCTAACCCTAACCCTAACCCTAACCCTAACCCTAACCCTAACCCTAACCCTAACCCTAACCCTAACCCTAACCCTAACCCTAACCCTAACCCTAACCCTAACCCTAACCCTAACCCTAACCCTAACCCTAACCCTAACCCTAACCCTAACCCTAACCCTAACCCTAACCCTAACCCTAACCCTAACCCTAACCCTAACCCTAACCCTAACCCTAACCCTAACCCTAACCCTAACCCTAACCCTAACCCTAACCCTAACCCTAACCCTAACCCTAACCCTAACCCTAACCCTAACCCTAACCCTAACCCTAACCCTAACCCTAACCCTAACCCTAACCCTAACCCTAACCCTAACCCTAACCCTAACCCTAACCCTAACCCTAACCCTAACCCTAACCCTAACCCTAACCCTAACCCTAACCCTAACCCTAACCCTAACCCTAACCCTAACCCTAACCCTAACCCTAACCCTAACCCTAACCCTAACCCTAACCCTAACCCTAACCCTAACCCTAACCCTAACCCTAACCCTAACCCTAACCCTAACCCTAACCCTAACCCTAACCCTAACCCTAACCCTAACCCTAACCCTAACCCTAACCCTAACCCTAACCCTAACCCTAACCCTAACCCTAACCCTAACCCTAACCCTAACCCTAACCCTAACCCTAACCCTAACCCTAACCCTAACCCTAACCCTAACCCTAACCCTAACCCTAACCCTAACCCTAACCCTAACCCTAACCCTAACCCTAACCCTAACCCTAACCCTAACCCTAACCCTAACCCTAACCCTAACCCTAACCCTAACCCTAACCCTAACCCTAACCCTAACCCTAACCCTAACCCTAACCCTAACCCTAACCCTAACCCTAACCCTAACCCTAACCCTAACCCTAACCCTAACCCTAACCCTAACCCTAACCCTAACCCTAACCCTAACCCTAACCCTAACCCTAACCCTAACCCTAACCCTAACCCTAACCCTAACCCTAACCCTAACCCTAACCCTAACCCTAACCCTAACCCTAACCCTAACCCTAACCCTAACCCTAACCCTAACCCTAACCCTAACCCTAACCCTAACCCTAACCCTAACCCTAACCCTAACCCTAACCCTAACCCTAACCCTAACCCTAACCCTAACCCTAACCCTAACCCTAACCCTAACCCTAACCCTAACCCTAACCCTAACCCTAACCCTAACCCTAACCCTAACCCTAACCCTAACCCTAACCCTAACCCTAACCCTAACCCTAACCCTAACCCTAACCCTAACCCTAACCCTAACCCTAACCCTAACCCTAACCCTAACCCTAACCCTAACCCTAACCCTAACCCTAACCCTAACCCTAACCCTAACCCTAACCCTAACCCTAACCCTAACCCTAACCCTAACCCTAACCCTAACCCTAACCCTAACCCTAACCCTAACCCTAACCCTAACCCTAACCCTAACCCTAACCCTAACCCTAACCCTAACCCTAACCCTAACCCTAACCCTAACCCTAACCCTAACCCTAACCCTAACCCTAACCCTAACCCTAACCCTAACCCTAACCCTAACCCTAACCCTAACCCTAACCCTGAACCCTAACCCTAACCCTAACCCTAACCCTAACCCTAACCCTAACCCTAACCCTAACCCTAACCCTAACCCTAACCCTAACCCTAACCCTAACCCTAACCCTAACCCTAACCCTAACCCTAACCCTAACCCTAACCCTAACCCTAACCCTAACCCTAACCCTAACCCTAACCCTAACCCTAACCCTAACCCTAACCCTAACCCTAACCCTAACCCTAACCCTAACCCTAACCCTAACCCTAACCCTAACCCTAACCCTAACCCTAACCCTAACCCTAACCCTAACCCTAACCCTAACCCTAACCCTAACCCTAACCCTAACCCTAACCCTAACCCTAACCCTAACCCTAACCCTAACCCTAACCCTAACCCTAACCCTAACCCTAACCCTAACCCTAACCCTAACCCTAACCCTAACCCTAACCCTAACCCTAACCCTAACCCTAACCCTAACCCTAACCCTAACCCTAACCCTAACCCTAACCCTAACCCTAACCCTAACCCTAACCCTAACCCTAACCCTAACCCTAACCCTAACCCTAACCCTAACCCTAACCCTAACCCTAACCCTAACCCTAACCCTAACCCTAACCCTAACCCTAACCCTAACCCTAACCCTAACCCTAACCCTAACCCTAACCCTAACCCTAACCCTAACCCTAACCCTAACCCTAACCCTAACCCTAACCCTAACCCTAACCCTAACCCTAACCCTAACCCTAACCCTAACCCTAACCCTAACCCTAACCCTAACCCTAACCCTAACCCTAACCCTAACCCTAACCCTAACCCTAACCCTAACCCTAACCCTAACCCTAACCCTAACCCTAACCCTAACCCTAACCCTAACCCTAACCCTAACCCTAACCCTAACCCTAACCCTAACCCTAACCCTAACCCTAACCCTAACCCTAACCCTAACCCTAACCCTAACCCTAACCCTAACCCTAACCCTAACCCTAACCCTAACCCTAACCCTAACCCTAACCCTAACCCTAACCCTAACCCTAACCCTAACCCTAACCCTAACCCTAACCCTAACCCTAACCCTAACCCTAACCCTAACCCTAACCCTAACCCTAACCCTAACCCTAACCCTAACCCTAACCCTAACCCTAACCCTAACCCTAACCCTAACCCTAACCCTAACCCTAACCCTAACCCTAACCCTAACCCTAACCCTAACCCTAACCCTAACCCTAACCCTAACCCTAACCCTAACCCTAACCCTAACCCTAACCCTAACCCTAACCCTAACCCTAACCCTAACCCTAACCCTAACCCTAACCCTAACCCTAACCCTAACCCTAACCCTAACCCTAACCCTAACCCTAACCCTAACCCTAACCCTAACCCTAACCCTAACCCTAACCCTAACCCTAACCCTAACCCTAACCCTAACCCTAACCCTAACCCTAACCCTAACCCTAACCCTAACCCTAACCCTAACCCTAACCCTAACCCTAACCCTAACCCTAACCCTAACCCTAACCCTAACCCTAACCCTAACCCTAACCCTAACCCTAACCCTAACCCTAACCCTAACCCTAACCCTAACCCTAACCCTAACCCTAACCCTAACCCTAACCCTAACCCTAACCCTAACCCTAACCCTAACCCTAACCCTAACCCTAACCCTAACCCTAACCCTAACCCTAACCCTAACCCTAACCCTAACCCTAACCCTAACCCTAACCCTAACCCTAACCCTAACCCTAACCCTAACCCTAACCCTAACCCTAACCCTAACCCTAACCCTAACCCTAACCCTAACCCTAACCCTAACCCTAACCCTAACCCTAACCCTAACCCTAACCCTAACCCTAACCCTAACCCTAACCCTAACCCTAACCCTAACCCTAACCCTAACCCTAACCCTAACCCTAACCCTAACCCTAACCCTAACCCTAACCCTAACCCTAACCCTAACCCTAACCCTAACCCTAACCCTAACCCTAACCCTAACCCTAACCCTAACCCTAACCCTAACCCTAACCCTAACCCTAACCCTAACCCTAACCCTAACCCTAACCCTAACCCTAACCCTAACCCTAACCCTAACCCTAACCCTAACCCTAACCCTAACCCTAACCCTAACCCTAACCCTAACCCTAACCCTAACCCTAACCCTAACCCTAACCCTAACCCTAACCCTAACCCTAACCCTAACCCTAACCCTAACCCTAACCCTAACCCTAACCCTAACCCTAACCCTAACCCTAACCCTAACCCTAACCCTAACCCTAACCCTAACCCTAACCCTAACCCTAACCCTAACCCTAACCCTAACCCTAACCCTAACCCTAACCCTAACCCTAACCCTAACCCTAACCCTAACCCTAACCCTAACCCTAACCCTAACCCTAACCCTAACCCTAACCCTAACCCTAACCCTAACCCTAACCCTAACCCTAACCCTAACCCTAACCCTAACCCTAACCCTAACCCTAACCCTAACCCTAACCCTAACCCTAACCCTAACCCTAACCCTAACCCTAACCCTAACCCTAACCCTAACCCTAACCCTAACCCTAACCCTAACCCTAACCCTAACCCTAACCCTAACCCTAACCCTAACCCTAACCCTAACCCTAACCCTAACCCTAACCCTAACCCTAACCCTAACCCTAACCCTAACCCTAACCCTAACCCTAACCCTAACCCTAACCCTAACCCTAACCCTAACCCTAACCCTAACCCTAACCCTAACCCTAACCCTAACCCTAACCCTAACCCTAACCCTAACCCTAACCCTAACCCTAACCCTAACCCTAACCCTAACCCTAACCCTAACCCTAACCCTAACCCTAACCCTAACCCTAACCCTAACCCTAACCCTAACCCTAACCCTAACCCTAACCCTAACCCTAACCCTAACCCTAACCCTAACCCTAACCCTAACCCTAACCCTAACCCTAACCCTAACCCTAACCCTAACCCTAACCCTAACCCTAACCCTAACCCTAACCCTAACCCTAACCCTAACCCTAACCCTAACCCTAACCCTAACCCTAACCCTAACCCTAACCCTAACCCTAACCCTAACCCTAACCCTAACCCTAACCCTAACCCTAACCCTAACCCTAACCCTAACCCTAACCCTAACCCTAACCCTAACCCTAACCCTAACCCTAACCCTAACCCTAACCCTAACCCTAACCCTAACCCTAACCCTAACCCTAACCCTAACCCTAACCCTAACCCTAACCCTAACCCTAACCCTAACCCTAACCCTAACCCTAACCCTAACCCTAACCCTAACCCTAACCCTAACCCTAACCCTAACCCTAACCCTAACCCTAACCCTAACCCTAACCCTAACCCTAACCCTAACCCTAACCCTAACCCTAACCCTAACCCTAACCCTAACCCTAACCCTAACCCTAACCCTAACCCTAACCCTAACCCTAACCCTAACCCTAACCCTAACCCTAACCCTAACCCTAACCCTAACCCTAACCCTAACCCTAACCCTAACCCTAACCCTAACCCTAACCCTAACCCTAACCCTAACCCTAACCCTAACCCTAACCCTAACCCTAACCCTAACCCTAACCCTAACCCTAACCCTAACCCTAACCCTAACCCTAACCCTAACCCTAACCCTAACCCTAACCCTAACCCTAACCCTAACCCTAACCCTAACCCTAACCCTAACCCTAACCCTAACCCTAACCCTAACCCTAACCCTAACCCTAACCCTAACCCTAACCCTAACCCTAACCCTAACCCTAACCCTAACCCTAACCCTAACCCTAACCCTAACCCTAACCCTAACCCTAACCCTAACCCTAACCCTAACCCTAACCCTAACCCTAACCCTAACCCTAACCCTAACCCTAACCCTAACCCTAACCCTAACCCTAACCCTAACCCTAACCCTAACCCTAACCCTAACCCTAACCCTAACCCTAACCCTAACCCTAACCCTAACCCTAACCCTAACCCTAACCCTAACCCTAACCCTAACCCTAACCCTAACCCTAACCCTAACCCTAACCCTAACCCTAACCCTAACCCTAACCCTAACCCTAACCCTAACCCTAACCCTAACCCTAACCCTAACCCTAACCCTAACCCTAACCCTAACCCTAACCCTAACCCTAACCCTAACCCTAACCCTAACCCTAACCCTAACCCTAACCCTAACCCTAACCCTAACCCTAACCCTAACCCTAACCCTAACCCTAACCCTAACCCTAACCCTAACCCTAACCCTAACCCTAACCCTAACCCTAACCCTAACCCTAACCCTAACCCTAACCCTAACCCTAACCCTAACCCTAACCCTAACCCTAACCCTAACCCTAACCCTAACCCTAACCCTAACCCTAACCCTAACCCTAACCCTAACCCTAACCCTAACCCTAACCCTAACCCTAACCCTAACCCTAACCCTAACCCTAACCCTAACCCTAACCCTAACCCTAACCCTAACCCTAACCCTAACCCTAACCCTAACCCTAACCCTAACCCTAACCCTAACCCTAACCCTAACCCTAACCCTAACCCTAACCCTAACCCTAACCCTAACCCTAACCCTAACCCTAACCCTAACCCTAACCCTAACCCTAACCCTAACCCTAACCCTAACCCTAACCCTAACCCTAACCCTAACCCTAACCCTAACCCTAACCCTAACCCTAACCCTAACCCTAACCCTAACCCTAACCCTAACCCTAACCCTAACCCTAACCCTAACCCTAACCCTAACCCTAACCCTAACCCTAACCCTAACCCTAACCCTAACCCTAACCCTAACCCTAACCCTAACCCTAACCCTAACCCTAACCCTAACCCTAACCCTAACCCTAACCCTAACCCTAACCCTAACCCTAACCCTAACCCTAACCCTAACCCTAACCCTAACCCTAACCCTAACCCTAACCCTAACCCTAACCCTAACCCTAACCCTAACCCTAACCCTAACCCTAACCCTAACCCTAACCCTAACCCTAACCCTAACCCTAACCCTAACCCTAACCCTAACCCTAACCCTAACCCTAACCCTAACCCTAACCCTAACCCTAACCCTAACCCTAACCCTAACCCTAACCCTAACCCTAACCCTAACCCTAACCCTAACCCTAACCCTAACCCTAACCCTAACCCTAACCCTAACCCTAACCCTAACCCTAACCCTAACCCTAACCCTAACCCTAACCCTAACCCTAACCCTAACCCTAACCCTAACCCTAACCCTAACCCTAACCCTAACCCTAACCCTAACCCTAACCCTAACCCTAACCCTAACCCTAACCCTAACCCTAACCCTAACCCTAACCCTAACCCTAACCCTAACCCTAACCCTAACCCTAACCCTAACCCTAACCCTAACCCTAACCCTAACCCTAACCCTAACCCTAACCCTAACCCTAACCCTAACCCTAACCCTAACCCTAACCCTAACCCTAACCCTAACCCTAACCCTAACCCTAACCCTAACCCTAACCCTAACCCTAACCCTAACCCTAACCCTAACCCTAACCCTAACCCTAACCCTAACCCTAACCCTAACCCTAACCCTAACCCTAACCCTAACCCTAACCCTAACCCTAACCCTAACCCTAACCCTAACCCTAACCCTAACCCTAACCCTAACCCTAACCCTAACCCTAACCCTAACCCTAACCCTAACCCTAACCCTAACCCTAACCCTAACCCTAACCCTAACCCTAACCCTAACCCTAACCCTAACCCTAACCCTAACCCTAACCCTAACCCTAACCCTAACCCTAACCCTAACCCTAACCCTAACCCTAACCCTAACCCTAACCCTAACCCTAACCCTAACCCTAACCCTAACCCTAACCCTAACCCTAACCCTAACCCTAACCCTAACCCTAACCCTAACCCTAACCCTAACCCTAACCCTAACCCTAACCCTAACCCTAACCCTAACCCTAACCCTAACCCTAACCCTAACCCTAACCCTAACCCTAACCCTAACCCTAACCCTAACCCTAACCCTAACCCTAACCCTAACCCTAACCCTAACCCTAACCCTAACCCTAACCCTAACCCTAACCCTAACCCTAACCCTAACCCTAACCCTAACCCTAACCCTAACCCTAACCCTAACCCTAACCCTAACCCTAACCCTAACCCTAACCCTAACCCTAACCCTAACCCTAACCCTAACCCTAACCCTAACCCTAACCCTAACCCTAACCCTAACCCTAACCCTAACCCTAACCCTAACCCTAACCCTAACCCTAACCCTAACCCTAACCCTAACCCTAACCCTAACCCTAACCCTAACCCTAACCCTAACCCTAACCCTAACCCTAACCCTAACCCTAACCCTAACCCTAACCCTAACCCTAACCCTAACCCTAACCCTAACCCTAACCCTAACCCTAACCCTAACCCTAACCCTAACCCTAACCCTAACCCTAACCCTAACCCTAACCCTAACCCTAACCCTAACCCTAACCCTAACCCTAACCCTAACCCTAACCCTAACCCTAACCCTAACCCTAACCCTAACCCTAACCCTAACCCTAACCCTAACCCTAACCCTAACCCTAACCCTAACCCTAACCCTAACCCTAACCCTAACCCTAACCCTAACCCTAACCCTAACCCTAACCCTAACCCTAACCCTAACCCTAACCCTAACCCTAACCCTAACCCTAACCCTAACCCTAACCCTAACCCTAACCCTAACCCTAACCCTAACCCTAACCCTAACCCTAACCCTAACCCTAACCCTAACCCTAACCCTAACCCTAACCCTAACCCTAACCCTAACCCTAACCCTAACCCTAACCCTAACCCTAACCCTAACCCTAACCCTAACCCTAACCCTAACCCTAACCCTAACCCTAACCCTAACCCTAACCCTAACCCTAACCCTAACCCTAACCCTAACCCTAACCCTAACCCTAACCCTAACCCTAACCCTAACCCTAACCCTAACCCTAACCCTAACCCTAACCCTAACCCTAACCCTAACCCTAACCCTAACCCTAACCCTAACCCTAACCCTAACCCTAACCCTAACCCTAACCCTAACCCTAACCCTAACCCTAACCCTAACCCTAACCCTAACCCTAACCCTAACCCTAACCCTAACCCTAACCCTAACCCTAACCCTAACCCTAACCCTAACCCTAACCCTAACCCTAACCCTAACCCTAACCCTAACCCTAACCCTAACCCTAACCCTAACCCTAACCCTAACCCTAACCCTAACCCTAACCCTAACCCTAACCCTAACCCTAACCCTAACCCTAACCCTAACCCTAACCCTAACCCTAACCCTAACCCTAACCCTAACCCTAACCCTAACCCTAACCCTAACCCTAACCCTAACCCTAACCCTAACCCTAACCCTAACCCTAACCCTAACCCTAACCCTAACCCTAACCCTAACCCTAACCCTAACCCTAACCCTAACCCTAACCCTAACCCTAACCCTAACCCTAACCCTAACCCTAACCCTAACCCTAACCCTAACCCTAACCCTAACCCTAACCCTAACCCTAACCCTAACCCTAACCCTAACCCTAACCCTAACCCTAACCCTAACCCTAACCCTAACCCTAACCCTAACCCTAACCCTAACCCTAACCCTAACCCTAACCCTAACCCTAACCCTAACCCTAACCCTAACCCTAACCCTAACCCTAACCCTAACCCTAACCCTAACCCTAACCCTAACCCTAACCCTAACCCTAACCCTAACCCTAACCCTAACCCTAACCCTAACCCTAACCCTAACCCTAACCCTAACCCTAACCCTAACCCTAACCCTAACCCTAACCCTAACCCTAACCCTAACCCTAACCCTAACCCTAACCCTAACCCTAACCCTAACCCTAACCCTAACCCTAACCCTAACCCTAACCCTAACCCTAACCCTAACCCTAACCCTAACCCTAACCCTAACCCTAACCCTAACCCTAACCCTAACCCTAACCCTAACCCTAACCCTAACCCTAACCCTAACCCTAACCCTAACCCTAACCCTAACCCTAACCCTAACCCTAACCCTAACCCTAACCCTAACCCTAACCCTAACCCTAACCCTAACCCTAACCCTAACCCTAACCCTAACCCTAACCCTAACCCTAACCCTAACCCTAACCCTAACCCTAACCCTAACCCTAACCCTAACCCTAACCCTAACCCTAACCCTAACCCTAACCCTAACCCTAACCCTAACCCTAACCCTAACCCTAACCCTAACCCTAACCCTAACCCTAACCCTAACCCTAACCCTAACCCTAACCCTAACCCTAACCCTAACCCTAACCCTAACCCTAACCCTAACCCTAACCCTAACCCTAACCCTAACCCTAACCCTAACCCTAACCCTAACCCTAACCCTAACCCTAACCCTAACCCTAACCCTAACCCTAACCCTAACCCTAACCCTAACCCTAACCCTAACCCTAACCCTAACCCTAACCCTAACCCTAACCCTAACCCTAACCCTAACCCTAACCCTAACCCTAACCCTAACCCTAACCCTAACCCTAACCCTAACCCTAACCCTAACCCTAACCCTAACCCTAACCCTAACCCTAACCCTAACCCTAACCCTAACCCTAACCCTAACCCTAACCCTAACCCTAACCCTAACCCTAACCCTAACCCTAACCCTAACCCTAACCCTAACCCTAACCCTAACCCTAACCCTAACCCTAACCCTAACCCTAACCCTAACCCTAACCCTAACCCTAACCCTAACCCTAACCCTAACCCTAACCCTAACCCTAACCCTAACCCTAACCCTAACCCTAACCCTAACCCTAACCCTAACCCTAACCCTAACCCTAACCCTAACCCTAACCCTAACCCTAACCCTAACCCTAACCCTAACCCTAACCCTAACCCTAACCCTAACCCTAACCCTAACCCTAACCCTAACCCTAACCCTAACCCTAACCCTAACCCTAACCCTAACCCTAACCCTAACCCTAACCCTAACCCTAACCCTAACCCTAACCCTAACCCTAACCCTAACCCTAACCCTAACCCTAACCCTAACCCTAACCCTAACCCTAACCCTAACCCTAACCCTAACCCTAACCCTAACCCTAACCCTAACCCTAACCCTAACCCTAACCCTAACCCTAACCCTAACCCTAACCCTAACCCTAACCCTAACCCTAACCCTAACCCTAACCCTAACCCTAACCCTAACCCTAACCCTAACCCTAACCCTAACCCTAACCCTAACCCTAACCCTAACCCTAACCCTAACCCTAACCCTAACCCTAACCCTAACCCTAACCCTAACCCTAACCCTAACCCTAACCCTAACCCTAACCCTAACCCTAACCCTAACCCTAACCCTAACCCTAACCCTAACCCTAACCCTAACCCTAACCCTAACCCTAACCCTAACCCTAACCCTAACCCTAACCCTAACCCTAACCCTAACCCTAACCCTAACCCTAACCCTAACCCTAACCCTAACCCTAACCCTAACCCTAACCCTAACCCTAACCCTAACCCTAACCCTAACCCTAACCCTAACCCTAACCCTAACCCTAACCCTAACCCTAACCCTAACCCTAACCCTAACCCTAACCCTAACCCTAACCCTAACCCTAACCCTAACCCTAACCCTAACCCTAACCCTAACCCTAACCCTAACCCTAACCCTAACCCTAACCCTAACCCTAACCCTAACCCTAACCCTAACCCTAACCCTAACCCTAACCCTAACCCTAACCCTAACCCTAACCCTAACCCTAACCCTAACCCTAACCCTAACCCTAACCCTAACCCTAACCCTAACCCTAACCCTAACCCTAACCCTAACCCTAACCCTAACCCTAACCCTAACCCTAACCCTAACCCTAACCCTAACCCTAACCCTAACCCTAACCCTAACCCTAACCCTAACCCTAACCCTAACCCTAACCCTAACCCTAACCCTAACCCTAACCCTAACCCTAACCCTAACCCTAACCCTAACCCTAACCCTAACCCTAACCCTAACCCTAACCCTAACCCTAACCCTAACCCTAACCCTAACCCTAACCCTAACCCTAACCCTAACCCTAACCCTAACCCTAACCCTAACCCTAACCCTAACCCTAACCCTAACCCTAACCCTAACCCTAACCCTAACCCTAACCCTAACCCTAACCCTAACCCTAACCCTAACCCTAACCCTAACCCTAACCCTAACCCTAACCCTAACCCTAACCCTAACCCTAACCCTAACCCTAACCCTAACCCTAACCCTAACCCTAACCCTAACCCTAACCCTAACCCTAACCCTAACCCTAACCCTAACCCTAACCCTAACCCTAACCCTAACCCTAACCCTAACCCTAACCCTAACCCTAACCCTAACCCTAACCCTAACCCTAACCCTAACCCTAACCCTAACCCTAACCCTAACCCTAACCCTAACCCTAACCCTAACCCTAACCCTAACCCTAACCCTAACCCTAACCCTAACCCTAACCCTAACCCTAACCCTAACCCTAACCCTAACCCTAACCCTAACCCTAACCCTAACCCTAACCCTAACCCTAACCCTAACCCTAACCCTAACCCTAACCCTAACCCTAACCCTAACCCTAACCCTAACCCTAACCCTAACCCTAACCCTAACCCTAACCCTAACCCTAACCCTAACCCTAACCCTAACCCTAACCCTAACCCTAACCCTAACCCTAACCCTAACCCTAACCCTAACCCTAACCCTAACCCTAACCCTAACCCTAACCCTAACCCTAACCCTAACCCTAACCCTAACCCTAACCCTAACCCTAACCCTAACCCTAACCCTAACCCTAACCCTAACCCTAACCCTAACCCTAACCCTAACCCTAACCCTAACCCTAACCCTAACCCTAACCCTAACCCTAACCCTAACCCTAACCCTAACCCTAACCCTAACCCTAACCCTAACCCTAACCCTAACCCTAACCCTAACCCTAACCCTAACCCTAACCCTAACCCTAACCCTAACCCTAACCCTAACCCTAACCCTAACCCTAACCCTAACCCTAACCCTAACCCTAACCCTAACCCTAACCCTAACCCTAACCCTAACCCTAACCCTAACCCTAACCCTAACCCTAACCCTAACCCTAACCCTAACCCTAACCCTAACCCTAACCCTAACCCTAACCCTAACCCTAACCCTAACCCTAACCCTAACCCTAACCCTAACCCTAACCCTAACCCTAACCCTAACCCTAACCCTAACCCTAACCCTAACCCTAACCCTAACCCTAACCCTAACCCTAACCCTAACCCTAACCCTAACCCTAACCCTAACCCTAACCCTAACCCTAACCCTAACCCTAACCCTAACCCTAACCCTAACCCTAACCCTAACCCTAACCCTAACCCTAACCCTAACCCTAACCCTAACCCTAACCCTAACCCTAACCCTAACCCTAACCCTAACCCTAACCCTAACCCTAACCCTAACCCTAACCCTAACCCTAACCCTAACCCTAACCCTAACCCTAACCCTAACCCTAACCCTAACCCTAACCCTAACCCTAACCCTAACCCTAACCCTAACCCTAACCCTAACCCTAACCCTAACCCTAACCCTAACCCTAACCCTAACCCTAACCCTAACCCTAACCCTAACCCTAACCCTAACCCTAACCCTAACCCTAACCCTAACCCTAACCCTAACCCTAACCCTAACCCTAACCCTAACCCTAACCCTAACCCTAACCCTAACCCTAACCCTAACCCTAACCCTAACCCTAACCCTAACCCTAACCCTAACCCTAACCCTAACCCTAACCCTAACCCTAACCCTAACCCTAACCCTAACCCTAACCCTAACCCTAACCCTAACCCTAACCCTAACCCTAACCCTAACCCTAACCCTAACCCTAACCCTAACCCTAACCCTAACCCTAACCCTAACCCTAACCCTAACCCTAACCCTAACCCTAACCCTAACCCTAACCCTAACCCTAACCCTAACCCTAACCCTAACCCTAACCCTAACCCTAACCCTAACCCTAACCCTAACCCTAACCCTAACCCTAACCCTAACCCTAACCCTAACCCTAACCCTAACCCTAACCCTAACCCTAACCCTAACCCTAACCCTAACCCTAACCCTAACCCTAACCCTAACCCTAACCCTAACCCTAACCCTAACCCTAACCCTAACCCTAACCCTAACCCTAACCCTAACCCTAACCCTAACCCTAACCCTAACCCTAACCCTAACCCTAACCCTAACCCTAACCCTAACCCTAACCCTAACCCTAACCCTAACCCTAACCCTAACCCTAACCCTAACCCTAACCCTAACCCTAACCTACCCTAACCCTAACCCTAACCCTAACCTAACCCTAACCCTAACCCTAACCCTAACCCTACCTAACCCTAACCTAACCCTAACCTAACCTAACCTACCCAACCAACCAGACGCTAAGCCTACCACACCAACCAGCCTAAGTCCTAACCAGCAACCAACCAGGCCTAAGTCCTACCAGCAACCAACCAGCCTAAGTCCTACCAGCAACCAACCAGGCGCTAAGTCCTACCAGCAACCAACCAGGCGCTAAGTCCTACCAGCAACCAACCAGGCACTAAGTCCTACCAGCAACCAACCAGGCACTAAGTCCTACCAGCAACCAACCAGGCGCTAAGTCCTACCAGCAACCAACCAGGCGCTAAGTCCTACCAGCAACCAACCAGGCGCTAAGTCCTACCAGCAACCAACCAGGCGCTAAGTCCTACCAGCAACCAACCAGGCGCTAAGTCCTACCAGCAACCAACCAGGCGCTAAGTCCTACCAGCAACCAACCAGGCACTAAGTCCTACCAGCAACCAACCAGGCGCTAAGTCCTACCAGCAACCAACCAGGCGCTAAGTCCTACCAGCAACCAACCAGGCGCTAAGTCCTACCAGCAACCAACCAGGCGCTAAGTCCTACCAGCAACCAACCAGGCACTAAGTCCTACCAGCAACCAACCAGGCGCTAAGTCCTACCAGCAACCAACCAGGCGCTAAGTCCTACCAGCAACCAACCAGGCACTAAGTCCTACCAGCAACCAACCAGGCGCTAAGTCCTACCAGCAACCAACCAGGCGCTAAGTCCTACCAGCAACCAACCAGGCGCTAAGTCCTACCAGCAACCAACCAGGCACTAAGTCCTACCAGCAACCAACCAGGCACTAAGTCCTACCAGCAACCAACCAGGCGCTAAGTCCTACCAGCAACCAACCAGGCACTAAGTCCTACCAGCAACCAACCAGGCACTAAGTCCTACCAGCAACCAACCAGGTGCTAAGTCCTACCAGCAACCAACCAGGCGCTAAGTCCTACCAGCAACCAGCTGCAACCAACCAGGCGCTAAGTCCTACCAGCAACCAACCAGGCGCTAAGTCCTACCAGCAACCAACCAGGCGCTAAGTCCTACCAGCAACCAACCAGGCACTAAGTCCTACCAGCAACCAACCAGGCACTAAGTCCTACCAGCAACCAACCAGGCGCTAAGTCCTACCAGCAACCAACCAGGCACTAAGTCCTACCAGCAACCAACCAGGCACTAAGTCCTACCAGCAACCAACCAGGTGCTAAGTCCTACCAGCAACCAACCAGGCGCTAAGTCCTACCAGCAACCAGCTGCAACCAACCAGGCGCTAAGTCCTACCAGCAACCAACCAGGCGCTAAGTCCTACCAGCAACCAACCAGGCACTAAGTCCTACCAGCAACCAACCAGGCACTAAGTCCTACCAGCAACCAACCAGGCGCTAAGTCCTACCAGCAACCAACCAGGCACTAAGTCCTACCAGCAACCAACCAGGCACTAAGTCCTACCAGCAACCAACCAGGTGCTAAGTCCTACCAGCAACCAACCAGGCGCTAAGTCCTACCAGCAACCAGCTGCAACCAACCAGGCACTAAGTTTACCAGCATCCAACTAGGCGCTAAGCTAATTCTTGCTAGAGCCTTAATCTAACCCCACACTTACCTGTCTCACCTACCTTGCAATGGTGATGTGTCCCTGGTGCAGAAAATGTAACACAACACTCAGTTCAGCGTGAGAAATATTCCTTTATTCCTTCACAGCGCACACAGACATTGCTCATTGTATCACAGAGCAGTGCAAACAATACACATTTATAGACAGAGCATACACATGTTCAAAACAATACAAGGCACAGTTACAGGCACAGTATATACA
This sequence comes from Oreortyx pictus, assembly GCA_036925125.1. Lineage (NCBI taxonomy): Eukaryota > Metazoa > Chordata > Aves > Galliformes > Odontophoridae > Oreortyx > Oreortyx pictus. The sequence continues at coordinate 220,210 of JAUPFR010000064.1, forward strand.
TAGTCTGCATCAGTGCAAGTTACAATCATAGCAAATACAGATACAGAGTCGGTTCTAGATATCATTGCTGTCATCCAGAGTCCCCGAGCAGGTCTGAGAAATGGTTACAGCCACAGCGTACACAGCATCAGAGCGTGTCCCACACAGCATCATTGTACACAGCATCAGAGCGGGTCCCACACAGCATCACTGTACACAGCATCAGAGCGGGTCTGAGAAACAGTTACAGCCACAGCGTACACAGCATCACTGTACACAGCATCAAAGTGGGTCTGAGAAACAGTTACAGCCACAGCGTACACAGCATCATTGTACACAGCATCAGAGCGGGTCCCATCACTGTACACAGCATCAGAGCGGGTCTGAGAAACAGTTACAGCCACAGCGTACACAGCATCATTGTACACAGCATCAGAGCGGGTCCCATCACTGTACACAGCATCAGAGCAGGTCTGAGAAACAGTTACAGCCACAGCGTACACAGCATCATTGTACACAGCATCAGAGCGGGTCCCATCACTGTACACAGCATCAGAGCGGGTCTGAGAAACAGTTACAGCCACAGCGTACACAGCATCAGAGCGGGTCCCACATCAAAACCAACATGGACCTCAGGTCGTCCTGCAGGGAACTCAAGTCTCAGAGTGGCCGCAAACCGGCACGAGTCTCAGAGTGGCCGGGAAGGAGCAAAAGGCCTCCCACCAACGGCCGTGCGTTGGTTACGGGGTTGGGTTAGCCTACTCTACAAGGAAAAACTGAGCAAGCTAACCCAACCCCGTAAGCAAGGCCTAACTAAATTCAATTTGGAAGAGGCAAAAGCCTCTGCTGCGCTGAAATCAGCGCCGGTATCCAATTGGCCGCAAATCGGCACGAGTCTCAATCAAATCAGAAAGGAGTGCAAGAAAACTCTGTGTGAGATGAGGGTGTGGGTTATGGGGTTGGGTTAGCCTGCTCGACAAGAAAAATCAAAGCAAAGCTAACTCAACCCTGTAAGTGAGGCCTGAAGTCAATTTGGAAGAGGCAGAAATCACTGCCGGAGCAGAAATCAGCACCTATCTGTGGCCGCAAACCGGCACGAGTCTCAGAGTGGCCGCAAACCGGCACGAGTCTCAGAGTGGCCGGGAAGGAGCAAAAGGCCTCCAACCAACGGCCGTGCGTTGGTTACGGGGTTGGGTTAGCCTACTCTACAAGGAAAAACTGAGCAAGCTAACCCAACCCCGTAAGCAAGGCCTAACTAAACTCAATTTGGAAGAGGCAAAAGCCTCTGCTGCGCTGAAATCAGCGCCAGAATCCAATTGGACGCAAACCGGCACGAGTCTCAATCAAATCAGAAAGGAGTGACTCTGTGTGAGATGGGGGTGTTGGTGACGGGTTTGGATTAGCCTGCTGGACAAGCAAACTCAGAGCAAAGCTAACCCAACGCCGTAAGCGAGGCAAAGTACTGGACATGGTGACCCACGGGATTCTCCAGGAGAAGAGTGCAGGCGGGCGGTGGGACAGGGACAAATATTGGCTGGATACAGAACAAGTGCCATGGCCGGGCCCATAGGATGGAGCTAAAACCAGTTACATGCAGCCGGTAGGTGCTCTGTCCCGAGTGGAAGTGGGGTCTGTCCCGTATCTTTATTAGTGACTGGAGTGAGGGCACGGAGCGCACCTGCAGATGTTGGGAGAGGACATCGCGGCAGAAGGAAGCGTCGGTCGGTCCGGGAGGAGGAAGGCCCCGTGGAAGGACGTGGATGTGTTGGATCGCCAGGCTGAGGCCGATGGAAAGAAGTACAAGTGCGCTGTGTGCTGCGTCCCAAACGGTGCCTGTGATGACTGCAGGGGATGATACGGGATTGAGATGGTGCAGTGTTGGAGAAACCTTCACCTGTAACAACAAGGGACACAGTTAAGAAAGAAACACTGGTAATTCTACAAGTGCAGAGGGTTAGAGCTACATTGTGCGTGAATACAATAATCTTTAGAGCTCCCGTTAAGCTTCAGAGTCAGGTGAAGATTAACATCAAAGCTGCCTCCCAACTGATCCCAGTGAACCAAAAGCAAAGCAAAATCCCGAGGAAAAACACAATGAAACCGTGCAAGAAGGCCAGGCAAGGGTATGGAGAACAGCACAGAAAAATCCACAGTAAAACTAAGGAAGAACACATGAAAAACACTGCAGAGAACACCAAGAGCAAACACAGAAGTGAACACCAAGGGCGAGGAATGGGAATGGCACAAAGATTGCACCAAGGGCATCAAGAGGACGGTGCCAAGAGAAGAGCATGAGCTGGGATGGCACAAAGAGATGAGTCTGAGTTGGGCCAAGAGAAGAACCAAACTTGGGCCATGAGTACGACGCCAAAAGAAGAGCCCGAGGAGGGCCAGGAGCATGGTGCCAAGGGATGAGCCCGAGCTGGGCCAAGAACATAGCACCAAGAGACAAACCCAAGCTGGGCTATAAGTACGACGCCAAAAGAAGAGCCCGAGCTGGGCCAAGAGCACAGTGCCAAGGGATGAGCCCGAGCTGGGCCAAGGATATGGCACAAAGAGATGAGTCCAAGCTGGGCCAAGAGAAGAGCCCCATTGGGCCAGGAGAACAACGCCAAAAGAAAATCCTGCAGTGTTCTTTTGTTGGACAAGGGCAAAGGCAAAGGAGATGAAACAGGGAAACCCGAGAGCAAGGAAGGGGAATGGAGCAGAGAAAGCTAAGGGGAAATGCAAAGAAAACACTGCAGAGAAAGGCCAGAAGCAGGACAACACCCAGGAGGAAAAGGAAAAGCAGAGGCAGCTTTTGGGAGCCCTAAAGCTCTGTGAGAACTACATTGTGCACAATGGGCAAACACCGGTGAGTGCGCGCTGACCTTACCTGTGCGGGTGACCAGTTACCAGTTAGCACAGACCGCTTCTGAGCCGTCCCAGGAGATGCAGCTTCCCGTTCCTCACTGCTTTCACGGAGCACCCCACGTTCCTCAGGGCAGTTGTTATATCCCCAGGAGTGCTGCAGTTCTCCATGGCCACCTGTTGGACACAGAACAGCAATGAAGGCCCTGCCCCACACTTGTAGGGCAGCAGCTCTTACACAAACGCGCTCCTCTGAGAAAGGAGCACTCGTAACCCTCATTTCATCTCTTATCACGGCCAGCAGAAAACCTGCCTGCATACAAGCGATGCGCAAATAAGGGGCTCGTGATGCTCCATTTCCTGCTCTGCAGATCCCACAATACTTACAACATCAATCAGAGGAGTCCCAGCAAGCCTTATGCACCGCTGAGCTGTATAAAGAGATCAAAGCAAAGAAACACAGAACATAATTCATGATGGGATAACGAGTCACAAAATGCCTTCAAACAATACTCCACCTGAGCTGATGTAGAGCACCATTTACCACAGCTGTGAAACAGGCTGGGATGATGCAGGAGCAGACAAAGTTCAGGACCCCGGGATGGAGATGAGAAGGTGAGAACTGTGGAAAAAGAAACAAAGGCTGAACCAGGAAAAAAAACAATTAGGAAACAATTAGGAAACAGACAATTAGCATTAGGTTTGAGGTTACACTGCACATGCATACAATTACCTTCAGAGCTCCCATTAAGACTACGGTTCAGGTGATGATTAAAATCAAAGCGGTTCAGGTGATGATTAAAATCAAAGCTGCCTCCAACCGATCACAGAGAGGCAAAGGCAAGTGGAACACCCAGGCAAGGAAAAGCCAAAGTGAAATCCCAGGGAAAGACAAAGCAAAAGAAAGGCGAGGAGAACTGTGCAGAAAAGACAAGGGGAAGAACAAAGGAGTACAGCACTGGGAATGCCCTGGGGATGGAAGGGAACGGCGCAAGGAGTGCACTACGGGGCCAAGAGAATGGCGCAAAGAAATGGCCCAGAGCTGGGCCAAGGGGAAAGGGAAGGAGAAGAAGAGGGAAATCAAAAGCAAAGACGAGGCCAAGGAGAATGGCACAAGGAATGCACTACAGCCCAGGGCACGGAAAGAGAACAGTGCAAGGAATGCACTATGGGGATGAGAGCGACGCCAAAAACATCGGAGCTGGGATAAGAGAGTGGTGCTGAAATGCCCAGGGAAAGGGCAAAGAACAAAGAGGAGAAACGGGGAATGTCCGGGGAATGGAAGGGAACAGTGCAAGGAATGCACTAATGAATGAGAGAGCGACGCCAAAAGGATCAGAGCTGGGACAAGAGAACGGCGCTAAAATGCCCAGGGAAAGGGCAAAGGACAAACAGGGAATGAACTATGGAACATGGGAGGGGAACAGTGCAAAGAAAAAGCGCAGGGCATGGAAGGGGAACGGCGCAGGGAATGCACTATGGTGCCAAGAGAACGATGCCAGGAGAAAGCCCAGGCAAAAGTAAGAAAACGGCACAAAGGGAAGGAGAATAAGGCAAGGAAAGACCAGAGGAAGGGCAAGGACAACACCCAGGTGGGAAAGGAAAAGGACAGGCAGCTTTTAGGTACCCTAAAGCACAGGAAAAAACTCTGGGAGAACTACATTGTGCTATGCTAGGTGATAGAAAAACAGCAGTAAGTGCTCGTTGTCCTTACCTGTGTGGGTGACCAGTTACCAGTTAGCACAGTCCGCTTCTGAGCCATCCCAGGAGATGCAGCTTCCCGTTCCTCACTGCTTTCACGGAGCACCCCACGTTCCTCAGGGCAGCTGTATTTCCCCAGGAGTGCTGCAGTTCTCCATGGCCACCTGTTGGACACAGAACAGCAATGAAGGCCCTGCCCCACACTTGTAGGGCAGCAGCTCTTACACAAACGCGCTCCTCTGAGAAAGGAGCACTCGTAACCCCCCTTTCATCTCTTACTACAGCCAGCAGAAAACCTGCCTGCATATGTTCCATTTCCTGCTCTGCAGATCCCACAATACTTACACTGTCAATTAGAGGAGTCACAGCAAGCCTTAAACACCACTGAGCTGTAAAAAGAGATCAGAGCAAAGAAACACAGAACATAATTCATGATGGGATAACGAGTCACAAAATGCCTTCAAACAATACTCCACCTGAGCTGATGTAGAGCACCATTTACCACAGTTGTGAAACAGGCTAGGATGATGCAGGAGCAGACAAAGTTCAGGACCCCAGGATGGAGATGATGAGGTGAGAACTGTGGAAAAAGAAACAAAGGCTTAACCAGGAAAAAAACAAGCTTAAAAAAGAAGCACGAACAAGACTGTGAGAACACTGAACCCCTTTATAGGAAAGGGCAAAAGCTCCAAGCATTCCCAGAGCTGCAGTGCTCCACCAGCTGAGCAGCATTACCCTGGGGCTGATTGAAGCACTCCAGAAATGAGGCAGTACAGAAAGAAAGTAATAAACAGCAGCTCCTCCATCACCAGTTCAGAGAAAAAGAAACACCACCACCATCTCCCTTACAAAAAACAAGGAAGAGCAGAGAGAGAACACACAGAGCAGATACAGCACCAACAAGCCAGAATCAGAGCCCCAGAAAAGCAGAGAGCATAACCCAAAAGCACAAAAAAGAACTCACTGACCTTCATCCAAGCGGCAGAACTTACCCACTCTTCATAGGAAGCAGCTCCAGGCTGAGATGCTGCCCCTGCGGCTGCCGGCCCTTAAATGAGGGCGGGGGGGGGTGGAGCCAGGTCTCCCCTCCTATCCCCTCCCACGGCCTAACTGCTCCCACCTGTGCTCCCAGGGCTGGCCACGCCCCCTCCCCAGGTGCTCCTACTAGGGCTGTGACTGACAGTTCCCATACAGGTGTGAATTAATTAATGAATAAACCAGGTCTGCCTGCCCAGCAAAGAGATCAATGGATGAGCTGCCTCATTACTGTCCCCACATCCCCCAGTGCTTCACGATGTCCCCCCAACATCCACAGTGTCCCCACATACCCCAGGATCCCCACAATGTCCCTCTCCATGTCCCCATGCCCCAGTGTCACCACACCAACAACTTACCCACAATATCCCCTCAATATCTACCCATTATCCTCCACATCAGTTTGTCCCCAGTGTCACCCCCAGTGTCCCTACATCCCCTATAGGTGACACTGTAGTGGTGTTGGGGTGATGCTGTTGGGGTGACACTGTAGCGGTGTTGGGATGACACTGTTGGGATGACATTATTGGGGTGATGTTGGGGTGATGCTGGGGGTGCAGTGGAAGTGCTGAGTGAGGACTTGGAGCAGTGATGGAGCACCTGGTGGGGGGCAGGGCCAAGCCAGGGGGGCCCAGGTGTGTGCGGGGGGGCGGGGCCAAGCCTGGGGGGCTCAGGTGTGTGCAATTCTGCTGATTACAGGAAGGGGAGGAGCCAGGACCGCCCCTCCCCAGCCCTCATTTAAGGGCTGGCAGTGGAGCTGAGCAGATCTTGATGGAGCTCTGTGTGGACCTGAGATCTTCTAAGGTAAGGCTGATTTGTTTCTTTGGTGTTTGTATTCACATATGTTGTATTTGGGCATGTTCTCACTTGATGGGAGTTGGTTGTTGTGTTGTTATGCTGAGTTTTCATCCTGTTATGGGGGGACTCTATCATGGGGAGATGCTATGGGGTGATGTTGGGCTGCTGCTACTGCTGATAGGGTGATGCTTGGAAGGGATGTTGGGGGAGGATGCTGAGTGCTGAAAGTATTAGGCTCCTGCAGAACAGTGATAATACGGGCTGATGTTGTTAGGGTGATGTGGGCCATAGATGGTGGGGGGCGACTTTAGGACATCACCCTGGGGGGAGAACTTCAGCGAGTAATGGTAGGATGACACCTTGGGCTGAACCTGGGGGGTTGTGTTGGGGATGTAAAGGAAGACTTGTTGTGCAAGCAGGAGTTCCACTTGGGATGCACACTCTGGGGACACACTGCGATGACACTGTGTGGATGCTGGGGTACCACTGGAGGGTGACATCAGGTGGTGGTGGGGCTGGGAAGTGATGGGGGAGACTGGGGGTGGTTGCTGGGGGGGGCTGATGGTGGGGGTACAGTGTTGCGGAGAGGCATGGAGGGGTGATTCTGGGGTGATGCTGGGGGGAGACACTGGGCTGATGTTAAGAGTGACCCTGTTGGATTATGTTGGGGTATCACTGAGGGAGACATTCAGGAGTGATGCTGGGGCGATGTAGTGATACAGGGGGATGTTTGGGTTTCACTGGACAGTGACATCAAGGACTGATGCTGTTGTTTGGGTGGCCCTGAGGGTGCACACTTTGGGGACTCGCTAGGATGACACTGGGGTGACTCTGGGTTCAGGTTGGGGGGTGACACGGGGGGATTACGTTGAGGTGATGCCAGTGTGGTGACACCGGGGGGTGATGCTGGTGTCGTGTTGGGGAGCGATGCCAGGGGGTGACAAATCAGGAAGTAATGCTGGGGTGATGCTAAGGGGAGCTGTGTCAGGGAACCTAACCAAGATTTGTGTAGCAAGCAGGAGTTCCACTTGGGCTCTGTGTCATGCGCTGGCCACGCAGATGTGGTGCGCCAATGGAACAAACCCTGCAGACCCTGGGGAGAATCAAAGCTGGAGAGAGGCGGCGGTGGGGGAGAGAGGCACAGTGCCCTTTGAAGCAGGGGACGCCCTGCTGGCACTGCCTGTCCCATCCTCTGCTGCCATGTTCCTGCTCTCTCCTTTTCGGCGCTTTGCCGCCTCTCAAGGGTCGTAAAGTAATAATGCACTTGCACTATGGGGACTGTTACGTGTCACATCAAGGAGAGAGGCTAGGGGGAGACATGGGGTTGAAATTGTTGGGGGGGGGGGTGAATCTCGGGTGATGTAAGGCAGAGACACTGGGGGTTCTGTTGCTATCTCTCAAGGATTGTAAAGTAACAGTGTGCTCACAGCAGGGGGCATACTTATTAGGGGATCTACTTGGTTTAACATGTGAGTGATGCTGGGGGTGAAATAAGACAGTGGTGTTGGGGGTGACATTGGGGTATCACTGGCAGTGACTTCAGGAAGTGATATAGGGTTGATGTTGCTAGGCTGTGATGCTGAGGGGTGGTGGGGTTGGGGAGTGATGGAGTGACTGGGAGTGGTAATTTGGCGGGGGTGACCGCGGTAGTGACGGGGTAACAGGGCGGTGACGGTGGAAGGGCTGATGGTGAGGGGTACGCTGTGGGGGAGAGGCAATGAGGGTGACGCTGGGGGGAGACACTAGATTGATGTGGGGGGTGACCCTGTTGGGGGAGTGCTGTTGGATTATGTGGGGGTATCACTGAGGGATGCCATCATGGAATGGTGCTGGAGGTTGACACTGAGGGGTGAGGCTCTCGGTGATATAGCTAGTGTGACAATGGGGTGATACAGTAACAATGGGGGATGTTTGGGTATCCCTGGGCAGTGACATCAGGGAGTGACATTGTGGGGGTGATGTAAGGCAGAGGTGTTGGGTGTAACGTTGAGGTACCTCTGGGGTTTAACATCAGGGAGCGATGCTGGGGCTGACGCTTGGGCGATGTGAGGGTGACAACAGGGAGTGATGTTGGGTTGATGTTGCTGGGTTGTGATAATGGGGGGCTGTCTTTGGTATGCACACTCTGGGGACACACTGCGATGACACTGTGTGGATGCTGGGGTACCACTGGAGGGTGACATCAGGTGGTGGTGGGGCTGGGAAGTGATGGGGGAGACTGGGGGTGGTTGCTGGGGGGGGCTGATGGTGGGGGTACAGTGTTGCGGAGAGGCATGGAGGGGTGATTCTGGGGTGATGCTGGGGGGAGACACTGGGCTGATGTTAAGAGTGACCCTGTTGGATTATGTTGGGGTATCACTGAGGGAGACATTCAGGAGTGATGCTGGGGCGATGTAGTGATACAGGGGGATGTTTGGGTTTCACTGGACAGTGACATCAAGGACTGATGCTGTTGTTTGGGTGGCCCTGAGGGTGCACACTTTGGGGACTCGCTAGGATGACACTGGGGTGACTCTGGGTTCAGGTTGGGGGGTGACACAGGGGGATTACGTTGAGGTGATGCCAGTGTGGTGACACCGGGGGGTGATGCTGGTGTCGTGTTGGGGAGCGATGCCAGGGGGTGACAAATCAGGAAGTAATGCTGGGGTGATGCTAAGGGGAGCTGTGTCAGGGAACCTAACCAAGATTTGTGTAGCAAGCAGGAGTTCCACTTGGGCTCTGTGTCATGCGCTGGCCACGCAGATGTGGTGCGCCAATGGAACAAACCCTGCAGACCCTGGGGAGAATCAAAGCTGGAGAGAGGCGGCGGTGGGGGAGAGAGGCACAGTGCCCTTTGAAGCAGGGGACGCCCTGCTGGTACTGCCTGTCCCATCCTCTGCTGCCATGTTCCTGCTCTCTCCTTTTCGGCGCTTTGCCGCCTCTCAAGGGTCGTAAAGTAATAATGCACTTGCACTATGGGGACTGTTACGTGTCACATCAAGGAGAGAGGCTAGGGGGAGACATGGGGTTGAAATTGTTGGGGGGGGGGTGAATCTCGGGTGATGTAAGGCAGAGACACTGGGGGTTCTGTTGCTATCTCTCAAGGATTGTAAAGTAACAGTGTGCTCACAGCAGGGGGCATACTTATTAGGGGATCTACTTGGTTTAACATGTGAGTGATGCTGGGGGTGAAATAAGACAGTGGTGTTGGGGGTGACATTGGGGTATCACTGGCAGTGACTTCAGGAAGTGATATAGGGTTGATGTTGCTAGGCTGTGATGCTGAGGGGTGGTGGGGTTGGGGAGTGATGGAGTGACTGGGGGTGGTAATTTGGCGGGGGTGACCGCGGTAGTGACGGGGTAACAGGGTGGTGACGGTGGGAAGGCTGATGGTGAGGGGTACGCTGTGGGGGAGAGGCAATGAGGGTGACGCTGGGGGGAGACACTAGATTGATGTGGGGGGTGACCCTGTTGGGGGAGTGCTGTTGGATTATGTGGGGGTATCACTGAGGGATGCCATCATGGAATGGTGCTGGAGGTTGACACTGAGGGGTGAGGCTCTCGGTGATATAGCTAGTTTGACAATGGGGTGATACAGTAACAATGGGGGATGTTTGGGTATCCCTGGGCAGTGACATCAGGGAGTGACATTGTGGGGGTGATATAAGGCAGAGGTGTTGGGTGTAACGTTGAGGTACCTCTGGGGTTTAACATCAGGGAGCGATGCTGGGGCTGACGCTTGGGTGATGTGAGGGTGACAACAGGGAGTGATGTTGGGTTGATGTTGCTGGGTTGTTGTTGTAATCCTATGCGGTGAGCACCATTTGTCGGCGAAGGGAGACAAGGACTCCACGCTATCAGCAAGCCTCAACTTTAATCAGAAAGCTGCATACATTTATATTAGTGGTAATAAGGTTCATACATATTGCAAAACCCAGGCTCCTAATAGGTTAGTGATATTAGTGAGCAAAAGTTTCATTGTTAATTCTTACGGTTAAGCTGAAATTTCATTGGTCACTGCTTCCCTAATCTTACCCCTACACCCTTCATGTTGCAGCAAGGTTATTGTGCCCTAGTTTTGTGATTGGACGGTACCTCATTATGTTTCTACTTGAGTTGCAACAGTTGTAACATCCCTTTACTGCTTGAACAGCTACAGCTAGTCCCTGTAAAGCCCCTCTTGGCCTATCTCGGGCATCAGCAAGAGGTTTTCCTTGCTGTGCCCTTTGCTCTTCAGCCAGTCTTGCATAAAATCCTCCACAGGTTGTGATAATGGGGGGCTGTCTTTGGTATGCACACTCTGGGGACACACTGCAATGACACTGTGTGGATGCTGGGGTACCACTGGAGGGTGACATCAGGTGGTGGTGGGGCTGGGAAGTGATGGGGGAGACTGGGGGTGGTTGCTGGGGGGGGCTGATGGTGGGGGTACAGTGTTGCGGAGAGGCATGGAGGGGTGATTCTGGGGTGATGCTAGGGGGAGACACTGGGCTGATGTTAAGAGTGACCCTGTTGGATTATGTTGGGGTATCACTGAGGGAGACATTCAGGAGTGATGCTGGGGTGATGTAGTGATACAGGGGGATGTTTGGGTTTCACTGGACAGTGACATCAAGGACTGATGCTGTTGTTTGGGTGGCCCTGAGGGTGCACACTTTGGGGACTCGCTAGGATGACACTGAGGTGACTCTGGGTTCAGGTTGGGGGGTGACACGGGGGGATTACGTTGAGGTGATGCCAGTGTGGTGACACCGGGGGGTGATGCTGGTGTCGTGTTGGGGAGCGATGCCAGGGGGTGACAAATCAGGAAGTAATGCTGGGGTGATACTAAGGGGAGCTGTGTCAGGGAACCTAACCAAGATTTGTGTAGCAAGCAGGAGTTCCACTTGGGCTCTGTGTCATGCGCTGGCCACGCAGATGTGGTGCGCCAATGGAACAAACCCTGCAGACCCTGGGGAGAATCAAAGCTGGTGAGAGGCGGCAGTGGGGGAGAGAGGCACAGTGCCCTTTGAAGCAGGGGACGCCCTGCTGGCACTGCCTGTCCCATCCTCTGCTGCCATGTTCCTGCTCTCTCCTTTTCGGCGCTTTGCCGCCTCTCAAGGGTCGTAAAGTAATAATGCACTTGCACTATGGGGACTGTTACGTGTCACATCAAGGAGAGAGGCTAGGGGGAGACATGGGGTTGAAATTGTTGGGGGGGGGGGGTGAATCTCGGGTGATGTAAGGCAGAGACACTGGGGGTTCTGTTGCTATCTCTCAAGGATTGTAAAGTAACAGTGTGCTCACAGCAGGGGGCATACTTATTAGGGGATCTACTTGGTTTAACATGTGAGTGATGCTGGGGGTGAAATAAGACAGTGGTGTTGGGGGTGACATTGGGGTATCACTGGCAGTGACTTCAGGAAGTGATATAGGGTTGATGTTGCTAGGCTGTGATGCTGAGGGGTGGTGGGGTTGGGGAGTGATGGAGTGACTGGGGGTGGTAATTTGGCGGGGGTGACCGCGGTAGTGACGGGGTAACAGGGTGGTGACGGTGGGAAGGCTGATGGTGAGGGGTACGCTGTGGGGGAGAGGCAATGAGGGTGACGCTGGGGGGAGACACTAGATTGATGTGGGGGGTGACCCTGTTGGGGGAGTGCTGTTGGATTATGTGGGGGTATCACTGAGGGATGCCATCATGGAATGGTGCTGGAGGTTGACACTGAGGGGTGAGGCTCTCGGTGATATAGCTAGTGTGACAATGGGGTGATACAGTAACAATGGGGGATGTTTGGGTATCCCTGGGCAGTGACATCAGGGAGTGACATTGTGGGGGTGATATAAGGCAGAGGTGTTGGGTGTAACGTTGAGGTACCTCTGGGGTTTAACATCAGGGAGCGATGCTGGGGCTGACGCTTGGGCGATGTGAGGGTGACAACAGGGAGTGATGTTGGGTTGATGTTGCTGGGTTGTGATAATGGGGGGCTGTCTTTGGTATGCACACTCTGGGGACACACTGCGATGACACTGTGTGGATGCTGGGGTACCACTGGAGGGTGACATCAGGTGGTGGTGGGGCTGGGAAGTGATGGGGGAGACTGGGGGTGGTTGCTGGGGGGGGCTGATGGTGGGGGTACAGTGTTGCGGAGAGGCATGGAGGGGTGATTCTGGGGTGATGCTGGGGGGAGACACTGGGCTGATGTTAAGAGTGACCCTGTTGGATTATGTTGGGGTATCACTGAGGGAGACATTCAGGAGTGATGCTGGGGCGATGTAGTGATACAGGGGGATGTTTGGGTTTCACTGGACAGTGACATCAAGGACTGATGCTGTTGTTTGGGTGGCCCTGAGGGTGCACACTTTGGGGACTCGCTAGGATGACACTGGGGTGACTCTGGGTTCAGGTTGGGGGGTGACACGGGGGGATTACGTTGAGGTGATGCCAGTGTGGTGACACCGGGGGGTGATGCTGGTGTCGTGTTGGGGAGCGATGCCAGGGGGTGACAAATCAGGAAGTAATGCTGGGGTGATGCTAAGGGGAGCTGTGTCAGGGAACCTAACCAAGATTTGTGTAGCAAGCAGGAGTTCCACTTGGGCTCTGTGTCATGCGCTGGCCACGCAGATGTGGTGCGCCAATGGAACAAACCCTGCAGACCCTGGGGAGAATCAAAGCTGGAGAGAGGCGGCGGTGGGGGAGAGAGGCACAGTGCCCTTTGAAGCAGGGGACGCCCTGCTGGCACTGCCTGTCCCATCCTCTGCTGCCATGTTCCTGCTCTCTCCTTTTCGGCGCTTTGCCGCCTCTCAAGGGTCGTAAAGTAATAATGCACTTGCACTATGGGGACTGTTACGTGTCACATCAAGGAGAGAGGCTAGGGGGAGACATGGGGTTGAAATTGTTGGGGGGGGGGGTGAATCTCGGGTGATGTAAGGCAGAGACACTGGGGGTTCTGTTGCTATCTCTCAAGGATTGTAAAGTAATAGTGCTCTTGCAGTGGGGGTCTATTACTAGAGGGCAAGGTGGAGCTGAGGAGTGAGTTGCTGTGGGGCTGGGAGGGGATGGTATGGGTGCTGATGTGGGGCTAGGGGTTTCCATGGGGCTGCAGCCCACACTCACCAGTGCTGCTGCAGCTGCCTCAGTCCACAGAACGATGCCGGCACTACCGTGATGATGTGGAAACTGCTCCCACAGTGCAGTGCTGTCACATCCTTCAACTCCTGTGGGAATGTGTGTGGCAGCTGAAAATCTGTCCACCCCACATTATGACCCAACGCTCCCCCATACTTCAGACCCAGTCCCCATACTGTGGAACCATACCTGTCTCCTACCCCCGAATTCAGGGCCCAGCCGTATTCCTTGCCCTTATAACCGGAAATCTTGTTCCCAGGCCTTAAACGCCATGTCCAGATCCCCAGTATCTGAACCCGGTACCATATCACAAACCTCTGCCCTACATCCTGGTTCTCAACACCAATTCCATCCCCTGGCCGAGGAGCCGGGTTTCAGGAGCGGTGAGGTGCAGGGAGATGGGGTAGGAGTTTGGTGCCCGGGATCCGGCCACGGACTGCGGGGCTGGCGGGAGGCTTTGGCGAAGTATGCTAAGTTTGAGTCACATCCCATCCCGATGTGGGGCTGTAACTGTAACCCCAGACCCCATAACCTGAACGCCAGACCCCAGAACCATATCCTTACCCCCTCTGACGATGTGCTCCACGGCGAGTTCCATCTGCAGCCGCTCCCGGAGCGCCTCTGCCCCCGCCTCCGGCTCCGCCATGGCACCGCTTCCGCCCGCCCCGGACCACTTGGCCAATCGGGGCCCCGATCGACGGCGGAATAAACGGAAATAATGGCGGTGCGCGGGGCTTGTGGGTAGCGAGGCGGAAGTACATCTCTAGCGAGGCAACGGGGCAGGACCGGAAGCGCGTGAGTTCGCCCGAAAGCGATTACAGCGGAGCAGAAATGAACTGGATGAGCCGGAAGTAAGTGGGTAGGGACCGGAAAGCGTGGGGCCGCCGCGCCTGATTTGCGACGCTGTCTTGGGCTATGCCGCTGCGCGCGGTGTACCTGCTGAGCGCTCCCGGCCCTCGCGGTCGCCCCCGCACCTACGTGGGGTTCACGCACGACCCGTGGCGGCGGCTGCGGCAGCACAACGCGGGACGGCAGCGGGGCGGAGCGCGGCGCACGAGCGGGCGCGGGCCGTGGTGGGTAACCGAAATCTGGGGGTCCTCGGCCAGAAGTGTTGGTTTACGCCGGGGGAGGGGAGATCGTCACGGCCGCTTTGTCCCCGCAGGCGGATGGAGCTTTATGTGCACGGCTTCCCGTCGGACGTGGCGGCGCTCCGGGTAGGATGCTCTCCGGGTAGGACACGCACCCCCATCACCCCTTGGCCACACCCCACAGACCTCCAAGAAGCGCTTCACTCGCTATGTCCCGCCCCTCACAAATCCACGCCCTTCCCCGTGCCCATCTCTCTCCGTTGGTGGACCTCTCTCCGTGTCCTACACGTTACCGAAGCCCCGCTCCCCCTAAGCCCCAGCCCTGCAGGGATTCCTTGCCTCCGTTAAGCCATGCCCTCAATTTTGCTAAGCCCTGCCCACCCAATGCTGTCAACCTCATCTAGTCCGGCTGGCCAACAACCTGAGCCCCGCCCCTTTCGCTAAGCCGCGCCCCCTCTGCAGTTCGAGTGGGCGTGGCAGCACCCGGCTGCCTCCCGCCGCCTTCAGGACGCCAAGCCTCGCCCCATGCCCGGTGAGCAGCCAATCGCCTTCGCGCTCCGCATGCTGCCTCGCCTTCTCTGGGCCCCGCCCTGGTACAGACTCCCGTTGCGCCTGCGCTGGCTCCGCCCCCCTCCGTGCCCCACCCTCTGCCCGGTCCCGCCTCCTCACGTCGTTATGGAAACAGACCCGGGAGGGCCAAGGCCACGCCCCCGGAAGCGGCCCACGCCCCCTTCGGCAACGCCCTCAGTGTGCATGCTGTGTTTGGAACCCTGCGAGGTGAGGGGGGATGTTAGAATATTTAGGGTCATTGGGAGGAATTAGAGGTGTGTTAAATGCGCATTTTGGAGGTGCACCCCTGTCGTGCTAGGATGCTGTAGGACAAGCTTGGGGCGCTCAGGGTCCCTGTATGGCATATTGGGGTCATTCAGAGGCGTCCATGGGCCCTGGATTGGGTGTTTCGGGGTCATTTTGTGGGGACTGGGGTCTCATTGTGGCATTTTGGACTCATTGATGGATCTCAAAATTGATGTTCTCCCTACCTCATGGTAGGATGTTAGGGGACAGCTAGGTGCCCAAGGAAACGATTGGGAGTTCTGGGAGAGGGTGGGGGCGAGCATTTAGGGTCTCTGAAAAAAAGGGCAGAATGACAGAGAGGGTATAGCCTAGTGTGACCCCCAGGGCCCCACCCTGCGCTGTCCCCAACCCACCTGCCATGCCTGCTGCCACGCCCGCTGCCTTGCTCCACGTTTCCTGGGGGCAGAGCAAAATGAATTGCTTCCACTGGACGGGACCTGCCCCAGGTGAGTGAGCAGGGACGGGGGAGAGTGGGGTCAAGGTGGAGGGGTATGGCCTGCATTACACCCCACCCCCAGGTGCCAGCAGGCAGTACTGTGGGGAGAGCTGATTGGCTGCGGTGATGGCGATGATGAGTGGGCAGAGCTTGGAGACCCTGCACTGGTAAGCCCCTTCCACATGTGTCTGACTCAGCTCCCATCTCTGACCCCACACACTGACCTCTGACCCTGCAGGGCCATTGGACGGATGAGCTGCTGCTGCATGGACAAGGGGCAGAGCCTGAGTGAAGTCACACCCCATCGGCCGTTTTTTAATGTAATTTATTCTCAATAAAGCAATGTGTGGGGCTGCTCCCAGCGCTGTTCTTTTGCATCCTGAAGGGAATGGGGTCCTTTTGGCATCTTCCAGTGGACACTTCCGAGTCCTGCAGGGTGGTGTGGGGTCCTTGATAGATTCTCTGGGGTCCTGTGGGTCATACTGGGGCCCCGTGGGGTGAGTTTAGGAGTGGAGTATTGTGATTTCAGGGCCCTTACTATGGCATCCCTACAGATCCTCTCCCCTGACAACAAAAATCCAGAACACCCTAAAATTCACCCTAAAGCCAGCACAACCCATCACCCCACACTTTGGTGTAACCCTTAAAGACCCTCAGACCACCAAAAAACTGGGGGGGAAAGAGAGGGTGGGGGTGAAGCCGAGGCAGCTGATGGTCAGGTGCAATGCTGAGCCAACTGGGAGCCGCGATCTGTGCAGGGGCTGCAGGGAGCAAAACCAGTCCATTCTCCAGGCAGACTTCGGCATAAAAACCACAGAAATAGACATGGGCCATCCTGGATTGGAAGGTGGCACAAACACCGCTGAGCTGGTCCAAGAATTGCTCACCTGCACCTGGGGTGCTTCGTAAAAACAGATGCTTTTTCAAATTTTCGGGCTACTGCCTGGAGAACTAATCACAATTGAACCTGATGATGGATTAGCCGTGTAGAGCGGTCAGAACATAGATATGCCAGTTCTGCATTTCTGTGCCCGTGCGTTGTGCCGCCTGCAGGACCACACACCGGCAGTTCCGAGCATTGGCCACGCGGGGGCAGCAGAAACCGCGGGAAGAATCCTATGGGATCGACGTTGTTTTCTTTTGATGACAAGGGGAGAACACAAAGTTAGAAGATAAGGTGGTGAGAAAAAAAAAGGCAAAGAAAACAGAGGAAAAATTCTCCAAACCCAGGTAACCTGTGCTAAGTGCGTATGAACTTCTGTAAAAAAATAATTGATGTTATCATGCTTTTTTGTGTGTGTGCCAGCATTTACTATGCTGTTTTTAAATATTCACACACCAAAATTTAACTGCCTAGCAAATCTAACGACAGTGAAGTGAAGGCACATGAGCAGAACGCACACGGACATATTAATGCTCCCTCAGGCTTTGTCTTGGTGGTGGTCAGCCACAATGTCCTATGAGAACATTGTGGTCCATTACCATTGACAAATTTCCAAGAGAGATGTAGCAGAGAATCAGGGGAAAGTGGAACAGAATCCTTGAGGTGAAAATGCTTGAGTGGTGGAGACATATTATGCCAATAGAGGATGAAGAAAATGGCTGCTGGGTTCTGAGACATTCCTTAAGCTTACATCCCAGCCTGGTAAATGCATCTCACTCTATCACCGGCCATGTGGCTCATTGGGCTGGGAGAGCAGACCCCCACCGAGTGAGGTGAACCTCTTGTGACCCCCATTTGATCTCTAAGGGAGCTTCCCTCAGCCATCCCAAAACCTGCCTGCAAACATAGTAGTGCATAAACAAAGGGCTCCATTATCTGCTCCACTAGATTTCACAATGCTATAGCCACTAATTAGAGGAGCCTCAGCTATGCTTAAACCCCATTCAGCTGTAAAATGGGATGAAACAGATCAAGAGAGAGACAGAACGTAACTCAGTACATGAGAATGATGCACAGAATATATTTAAACAACTCTCTGCAGGGGCAAATTAATGCATGGCATTGTTAGTTACAGCTGTGAAGTGGGCTGCTACAATGTGCTACCCAGCAGACAAGTAAAGCTTAAATCCCCAGGGCTGAGATCATAAGCCAAGACCCATGAAGCCGGGAACGGAGCTCAACCACAAGGAAATTAATTTTATAAGGTGCAAACAAAATCATCTGAAGAACACAGAATCCCATTATGGAAAAGGGCATTAGCTCTAGGCATTCCCAGAGCTGCAGTACAGTCAGCCTGCAAGCGCTAGCTTAGGGCTGAAGGAAGCATTCCAGAAACAACGTAGTATTGAAAAAAAGGAACTTACATCAATCCCTTCAACAGTAGCCCCAATAATAAGAGGTAATCCCTTTGACTCCCTTAGAGAAGAACCGAAGGGCACTGGAAGGACACTCATAGCAGATGCAGCTGCTTTAATCCAGTTTCGGATCCCCCAAGAAAGGCAGAGATCACAATCCTGTTATTAAGAAGGGTCTAGGGAGCCTGCTTTGGCAGAGGGGAGTGAGATCAGATGACCTCAAGAGGTCCCTTCCAACCCCAACGATTCTGCGAAGGAAACACTCACCCCTTTCCAGGGACCAAGACTCACCCAACACCCAAAGGTGAACCCCACTCCCTCCATTACTGCCTCGGGCAGCACAGTGCCACCCAACAGCTCTCTGTGAGGGAACACCTTTAATTGATGGGATTCATTCTTTATGAGCATAATTTAAGACAAATCCACACGTGTGCCTTTTTTTTTAAATGATGCTTCTGTATTTTGCATGCAGCCTCCACCCCCAGCACCCTTTGTCCACAGAGGGGCCCCATCTTCATCATCACTTGCCTCGGGCTGCCGCGTGTCCTCCCTCCTCCCCCTGCGGTGACAGGAAAGGAACAGCAGCACTACAGCCAGTGAGGATCTTGCAAAGAGGTAAAATTTCTCCTCCAAAACACGTGGGAAGGGCAGAGGTTCATTACCGTTGCATCAGACCTGGAAAAGGGGAACAAAGAACAAAGTGAAGAAAGTGCCGGCACTGAGGGACAGCCCCACTCCCGCTCAGGCCCTACCTGGGTGGCAGAGGCACGGGGCAGCTGCTGCTCCATCCCACGAAAGCTCAAGCTCGGGGCCCTCATGGGCTCCGATGTGCGGCTGCTATGGAGGTAAAGCCCTTCAGGTGCCGGCCCTATGCTCCCCCCACACCCAGTAGCCCTGCTCTCACCTCTCGCCTGCTGGCCGCCGCCGCCACCCACGAGCCGCCAGCACCAAGCCCAGACCAGGGCCCAGCAGGGCTATCGGGAGGGCGCATGCAAGGGCCAGGGGAGCTGGGGGCTGGTAGAGGGGGGCAGCCGCCCCCCCCCCCACCTCCTCCTCACAACGGGGACCCATGTAGCCTGGGGGACAGGCACAGACGTGGCCAGAGAAGTGGGTGTAGCAAGTAGCACCATGCAGGCAGGGCCCTGAGGCACACGCATCAGCACGCTGTTGGCAGTCGTCTCCAGCGTAGCCCAGGGTACAGGAGCAGCTATAGCTGTTGGTGCCATCTACGCAGGTGCCACCATTGGCACAGGGGTTGGGGCTGCAGTCATCCACGTTGTGTTCACATCGTGCTCCTGAGAAGCCCGGCTGGCATTTGCAGATCACACTGTGACCAAGGTCCAGGCAGTGCCCACCTGCAGCATGAATAAGGGGTCAGCACGGGCTGGGGGAGCACAGCATGGCAGGAGAGGAGCTCTGTCCCACTCACCATGCAGGCAAAGGCGGTTGGCACAGCGGTCAGCACGGCGCTCACAGTTGGACCCATGGAAGCCAGGGGGGCAGCGGCAGCTGTAGCCAGCGCCAGGGGTGGGTGCAGGAGCACAGGCCCCTCCATTAAAGCATGGCCCGAGGGCGCAGGGAGATGGCGATGCCTCTGGCAGTGGCTCCAGCACAGGTACCTCTGCTGCTTCTGGGGCTCTCGGTGATGCGGGCCGTACTGGGCCGGGGGGGTCACAGCGCAGCCCCACAGTGTCACTCCGGAAGACCTGGGAAAGGGGCACCAGATACATCCTGAAGGTTGCAGGGACCGGAAAGACCAGGGAAGGTGGCAAGAGAGGGGTCTCAGGGGTGTCACTTACTGTGTTGTTAGCACCGGAGAGGGCGCAGCCCCGGCCATCCGTCCCACAGCCCTCTGCATGGGGACAGGCATCAGAAGATGGTGGGGACAGAACAGAGCCAGACGGGGAGAGGATGCACAGCGGGAGGTGGACAGGCACTCACGGTGGGTGCAGCAGAGAGGCCAGCAGCGGCGGTGGGGGGGGACCCGGCAGGCAGCAGAGTAGGGGAGGCAGCGGCGGACGCAGGGGGGACAGTGTGGGAGGCAGTAGGGCCCACGGGCAGGGGGACGGCAGCGCAGGCGAGTGCTGAAGCGCAGCCCCCCCCCAGCACCCCTTTGCCACGGACCCCCTGGCACCAGGCGCTGCTGTGCCACTGCACGCCCCAGCAGCCGTCTCTGGGGACCTGGGACAGACAACAGTGAGCACAGCAGGACACCCCCATAACCCTGAAAGCCTCTCCCCATGCCCATGGCCTCCCCTTCGTCCTCACTCCTCTGTACTTTTGACATTTTTTTCTGTGGACACACATTTAGCCTCAAACAACCTCCATTTGCCCCTCTTGGACAACTCCCCCCATCCTCCCAACATCCCCTTCAGGCCTCATGACTTCCCACTTGCAAGCCCCTCCATCAAGTGCCTGAGGCTTTCTCCTTACACTCAGTTCTATTGACGGCTCTCCCCCCCACGCCCCATCTGCCTCCCCTCATGTCCCCTAATGACAAAAGGATTCTCTTCACCCTGCTCCCACAGAACTCACTTGGCTCTCTGGAAGCCCTGCACTGTTGCCCCCTCCTTAACCCCCCCACTCACCTCCAGGGTCCTTGGCCTCCTCCAGCCGCCAGGACTCAATGATGAGGGAGACAGTGCCCTGGTGGCAGCGGGGAGCAAAACTGACAGTCAAAAACATCGGGCCATGTGGATTGGGGGGGGGGGGGGGGGGGAGGGGCACTGATAGGATCCCAGAGAAGCCCAGAGTCTCGGCTCCATCAGGGTGGGCTGGGGGAATCCTCACCGGCCAAGGGAAGGTGAAAGGCAAGCGAAGAATGCGTGGAGCCCCTGGGGTTGGAGGAGGCCCAGGAGGGCTACGAGCAGCCCCCAGGCTGCAGCCAACCCCCACGGAGGGGCGCAAACAGAGACGGAAGACGAGGCGACAAGAAGGGGGGCCCCTGCATGGCCCCCCCCACGCTGACAGCACCCGCAGCTCCAGCACTCCGGCCAGCTGCACCTGCAGGTGGGCATCAGGATCCCAAACCCCTCTTTCCCTCCAATTACCCATAGCACCCCAAAGCCCCTACCTGCACACCAGTACACTCGCAGGAAGTCCGCAGCCCACAGAAATATGCCCTCAGGATTCCTCCCACCAGCATCCCACACCCATCATCAAAACGCCACAGAATGGCCCCTACACAACAGCACATCTCTCCTCAGCACTCCTTAAAGGCCCTTAGGGTAACTTGAAACAAATTCACCTCCTCCTCTCTCCCTTCCCCCTAGCTAGAGAGCTTAAAGGACAAAGACACCCAGTGAAGCACCCAAAGCAAAGCATTACGGGAATCCCCCAGTTCCAAAAATCCCAGACAAAGGCATCCTGAGCCCTCCAGGGCAGCCCAGGATGCGCTCACCATGGGAGGACACAGCAAGGCGAGGATGGTAGCTAGGAGCAGCAGAGCCATGGCCTGGTGCTGGGTGGGATGGGGGGTGCTCTCACGTGGTCCCAGAGCTCAGCAGCGTCTGAACCCACTGCCACCCCTGGAACCCCTTGATAAGGACCAGGCCCTATCCTGCGAATAAACCACACCCCCAACCCCACCTACTGCAAGAACAGACCACACCCCCACAGTGGGGTGAGGCAGCCCCCCCCAGCTCCCTCTATTCTCCCACAGACTCAAGTCACTGGGAGAAGAGACAACGCTCCCTGACCCCCAACACAGAATCAGTAGTAGAATACCCACAACTCCACGGAACCCTTTATTTACCCTCATGGGGTCAAACCTCCCCCCCCCCCCCCCACCCTTCCCAAAATAACAAGGGAAAATGTAGCTCAGACACAGTGCCAGGACCACCAGTAAGTCCAAGCGCACAGTAACATGATAATATCCTGGCGACACGATGACAACATCTTGGGCCATCACTGCTGCTTGGAACGTGCCCAGAGGCGGCCGGCCAAGGCGCCTAGGAAGAGCCCCGTCGGCTTCTTGCCCTGTGCCATCTCAGCCAAACGCTGCTGCTCCTCCTGCACCCCAACCAGAGCAGGAAACACCCATTACCCCATAGTTCACCACATCTCCACACCTTCCTAACACCCCCATGTGACCCCTGGGAGTCCTCACCTCCTCCAGCTGCGACCGGCGTCGTTTAAAAGCTGCCAACGGGTCATCCTCCAGCGCATAGTTCTCCAGCACAGTCCGCACATCCTCAACACCACTGAGGGCAATGGCTGAGGGAAGCACAGTGGGAATGCATCAGGGCTGGGGAGGGATACATGGCAGATGTGTAGATGCAGTTTTTCTCACTTTTGAGGAAAGCAGTGAGGTCATAGAGTGCACGATCATCAGAGCTGCCGTCCCAGCGGCGAAGTGCCAGCCCATTATAGGGCTGCAGGCAGAAAGCTTCTTTACGGTAGTCCACAACCACCACCTTGGCAGGATCTCTGTTGAGGCAGGAGATGTCCTGGGGGTGGATAGGGACAGAGAGGGGCTGCCACACGGTCAGAGGGGGCACCAACGTGTCCCTCTTCCTCTCCCCATCCCCACCTTGACGTGATGCCCATCCATGTAGCGGGTGGCATCACGGAAGAGGCGGTAGGAGATGAAGCCGTGTGGATCGATGCTGTCGATAAGGGGGAAGGCAGTCTGGGGACAGAAGGATGTGTAGGTGGGTGGCCAAGTCAAGCCCACCTTTGGGCTCCACAACCCTCCCAGTGGCTGCACGCACCATGCCGGTTTCGGAAGTGAAGATGACAATCTCATAGAGTGGAGCAAGCTGCTGCAGAAGGCTGTCGATGCCTGGGCGCTTCTTGAAGCGCCACCCAGTGATGAGCTGGAGCAGAGAAGGGAGACAGAAGGGCATCAGAAGGGGCACCTGCCCACGGAGGGAGGGATACGGGAACAATTATCTGACACTCACCGACCATTCAGGGTGCAGCAAGACATCGGTGAGCTCAATGACGAGAGTGTAGGGTGGTTGGTAGTAGGGCTCGCGCAGAGGGTCTGGCAGCAGCTTCGCACTGGTGGGCTCAATGATCATCTTGATTGGGAGAGAGTAAGAGATAGGCTACCAGCACTGGGACAAAGGCCCCTCCAACAGGGATGAGAGTCCCTACTGAGTGACACAGACCCACAGTAAACGTGGGGTACCCCAAAGCCAGGACACAACATCAACAGAATGAAGAAAACATTCCCCAGAAGATGGGAATCCCAAACTACTACCTCTGATATCAGCAAGGCTTCCAACAAGTACAGCCCCAAAATGAGATAAAAAGAAACTAAATGGGAAAAGCTCCACGCACCTGCCTGTAGTCCTTGAAGTATTTATATGTTCTGCGGAGCTGCTGGATGCCCACAGGGTCTGTGGAACCAAGCATGGGTGAGTGCTACCTGGGGTCCCAAGAAAGGTGAAAAATTCCAATCTCTTCCTTCCTACCATTTTCCCCCACTTCCATATAAAGAAGAAACAATATGTAGAAGAAGCAGCCCCACTACGGTGATGACACAGTGCTGAAAACACCGTAAAAGGCTGCTTCAATGTGTCAAATGGCCCTCAGGATACTGCTTGTTCCCACACCCCTGCAAGGGCCGCCACCTCTCCCTGCTCCATTTGTTACTCACCACCATCAAACTCATCGGGGACCTGCAGAGAAAAAAAAGCAAATGCAGAACACCACAACTGAGACAGTGAGAAGAGCAGTGACCGCGGGGGGGAAGGGGGGGAGGAGGAAGGGGGAATGGACTCCACATGGGGTGACATGGGCAATTTACAGCTACGTGAGGTGGTGTTCATATGCTAGCAGGGGACTTCCTTCCGCCCACAGGTGTCCCTAACTGATGCTTTCACCGTTCTGCTGATAGCTTTGTCACCCCCTTACCACTCTCCCCTGTCCTTTTGATGTCCCTACCCCCTCCGGATGACGGAGGCAATTCACAGCTCCGCACCCCCCGCTGGGCTGCGCTGCACATCAAACCGCGACAGCTCTTCTCAGGCCCCAAAAAGGCGCTTTTAATGAGGGGTACAAAAAAGACACCGCGAAATGGGAACGTGACAAACGACGTCGCTCCATGCCTCGGGGAGGAGACCCCAAAAGGAAGTGCCGACAAAAGGGAAGAGTGAGGAGCGCGTGGGGCCCACGGCGTTCTCGGTCGGTGCCGAGTGCCCCTACCAGCGGAGGGGGCACGCGTCGCTCGGCCCTTACCTTGGCTCCGTGCTCATCCACTGCGTTGCTACCTGAGGGAAAGGGAGAACGTGAGGCGGGGGACGTCGGGGCGCGGCCGAGCGGGGCGAGAGCCACGGGGGGAAGGGGGGCCGCTCACCGAAGATGTAGATGATGGTGACGCCGGTGCCGGCGCCCAGCAGCCCCGCCAGCCGCAGGGCCAGGCGCCGCACAGCCGACAAACGCTGCCGCCGCCGCTCCTCCTCCTCGGCTCCGGGGGGCGGCCGCCCCGGGGGGCCCTCTACGTCCTGCACGGGGGCGGCGATGAGGGCTGGAGGCCCCGCCGCGAGCGCCGGGCCCTCAGAACCGCTCTTCCCGCGCAACCTACCGCCTGCTGCCGCCGCAGCCGCTCCTGCAGCACCGCCTCCGTGCCGGCGCTGCCGGCTCCGCCGCCGCTCGCGGCGCGACTCAGCGCGGCGCAGGCCCGGCGGGCCGCGAGGGCGACGCGGGCCCCACGCGCCGCCGCCATTTTCCCGCAGCGCTTCTCTCCGGGGATGAAAGCGCCGCACTTCCCGGCGTGCAGCGCGGGGAGCGCTGATTGGCTGAACGCGTCGCGCTTCCCGGCGTGCAGCGCGCTGCGCCGTCGCCTGTTGCCACGCCTCCCGGCGTACCCCGCGCTCGGGGCTCATTGGCTCGCGGTGCTTACGGCGCCCGCCGTCCCTCGGCCCTTCGCGGAAGCGCGGCGTGTTCTACGCGGTGCCGCCTCTTCCCCGGAGAATGGGGACACCCCTGGGGGGTGGTGACAAAGCCCGCAGAGCTGTAGTGGCGGGAGAGCCAATGGAGGGGTGGAGGTTTGGGAAGGAGTCTCGCCTCGGAACGCCGCGCTCGAACCCCACAAAGGGAGTGCGGGTCTGGGGGGGGTGGAACGAGCGTTTATTGGACACAGCCATCTCACTTCGAACAGGTGGCCCAGAAAGACAGGGGGTTAAAAAAAAGGAAAAAGAGAAAAATGAAAAGCCCAGGCAGCACTCAGGCCTCTAGCAGCTTGCCCAGGAAGCGTAGGTTGAGGATCTTGAGCTGCTCGTCCAGGTCCATGCGCACGATCCCATCCTCACCGTCAATGCTGAGCAGGATACCAGTAGCCTCACGGTCCTCACCCAAGATCACCTTCACCTGTAGGGACAGCAGGGGCCCAGTGGAGCTGGGGGTATCTGGCAAGTAGCCCAGGAAGGGGCACGGGGATCCAAGAGCACCCCCTTAAGTGTGTGGTAGGATCCAGGGATAGTTAAGGAACTGGGAGGGGTGAGTGAGACAAGAGAATCCCTGGACACAGCGTGGAGAGGGCAGGAGGGGTAGGCAGTGACCGTGGTGGGGGACCAGCGATGACCATACCTTGTTGCTCTTGGTGGGGGTAACAGGCTCCAGGTGCTCACTGGAGATGCTCACAACCTTCTCACTGTCCTTCAGGTACACAGAGCACATCCCGCCCTGCACAGGGACAGGAGTGAGTCAGTGGTGGTTATGCCCTCCCGACGTAAAGTTTGCACAATACTGCTGCTGCCACGCATGCAGTACCACCATGGCTCACCGTGACACTGCGGATGACACCGGTCTGTCCCACCACCTGGCTATCCAGATAGGTGTCTCGGACCTTCACCTGGATGTCAGTTGTGACCCAGTCGCTGGAGCTCTGCTCGATGCCCGAGCCAGGGGTGTGGGGGTTGTAGCCCCCTGGAGATGGTGCCCCAGGTGTCATGGGGCTATAGCCCACTGGGCTGGGGCTAGGGCTTGCCTGGGTGAGAGAGGAGGAAGTGTGAGCAGAAGCAGGGAGCTATGGGGGACAAGGGAGAGGGACTGGGGGTACCTGGTAGGCCATTGGTGATGGTGTTGGGTGGTAGCTGGCTGGTGAATGGGTGTTCTGGTAGCCCACAGGGCTGGGGGCCACTTGGTGGTAGCTCTGGGGGCTGGGGCTGGGCTGGTAGGAGCCCTGCGGCGATGGCACAGCATAGGGTGAGAACTGGTCAGTGTTGTACCTGCCGGGGTGAGAGGGAGTCTATGGGATCCTGTACTGCACCACAGGAGACCTCAGGGAACATTACGTCAACCCAGGGCCATGGTTTGGGATACTCTGGGGTTGTAGTCTCCCCTCAGGATCCCAACTATGGTTCCACAGAGCTGTGGTGCCCTTTTCAGAGCTCCAGGGCCAGTGCAGAGCGGAGGGAATGCTCACATGGCTGGTGTGCCGGGCGTCTGGGGGTTGTACGGCTGGGTGACCTGCGGTGATGAGGGGTCAGGGTAACCAGGGGTCTGTGGGTTGGGGGTGCCACCGTAGCCTTGTGGTGACGGAGTGGGCTCATCATCAAAACCATACTCAAAGTCCTCATCGGCTCTGTGGAAGGAAAAGCAATGTCATCATTGCAGCCAGGGCACTTCAGTGAGTGGGACCCCACAATGGGGGCAGTACAGAATCACTGGAGCCACGGCAGTGACCAGAGATCCCAAAAATATGACTGTTGTGATGCTGTTGGGGCCATCCTGGTGACTCCAGACCCTGAGGTGGGTGTGTTCTGGTCAGCAGCCACACCTGGCACCCACCTGGAAGGTGTGTTGGGGTTGTTGGGGTCCCAGGCACCGCTCTGAGCAGGCGTGCGGCTGCCATCGTGAAGAGGAGTCTGTGAGCCATAGTGCGGCGTGCGGCTGCCTGCAACAGACCCACAATGGCTGTGTCAGTCCCCTCTGTGTCCCCTCCAGTCCTGTCCCCTCCAACGCAGCCCTGTCCCCTCCTCAGCCTCAAAGGTTCATACATCCCTTTCCCTCCAAAAGATCACCCCAGGATCTACTTAACCTCTGTCCACACTGTTTCCCCATCAGCCCTGTCTCCCCCAGTGCTACTCACCATCATGCAGGGGTGTCTGCGAGCCGTACATGGGAGTGCGGGAGCCAGAGCCGTACATGGGGGTCTGGGACCCATACATGGGGGTGCGTCCATAGGTTGACGTCATCCCACCTGGGCGCCGCGAACCCCTGCAGGGACATAGTGTCAAGGACAAGAGGAAGCCTCTAGCAGCCCACCCGAGAGTGAGTGGCACAGTTCCCCGTCTCTCCTGCACTCACACAGTGGTCAGGCGCTGGCGGTCCACCGAGATGGTCTGGCAGGTGGAGTGCAGCTCCACCCGCGCCGTCGACTCTGTTGCATCCTTCACCACTCCGATGTAGCCTGCGAGGTGCAATGGCAGTTTGATGAGAGAACATGGGCAATCCACAGCTTCTTCCCCAGCCAAAAAGCACCCACCTTTGTAAGGTCCCTGGGAGATGCGCACTGTCTGCCCGATGAGGTCGTTGTCCCGCCGCCCGCGCCCACGGCTCATGCCACCACCGCCGAAGCCACCACGCTGGCCTACAGGACAAGGAGGAGCGTGCTCAGGCTGAGCAGGACATCCTTGGGGATGTTCTTTTGGCTTTGGGGACAACCCTGCAGTGCTCACCAGCCCCACTGGGATGCATTGGACTGCTGATACGAGGGCTCATGGGAGCAAAGCTGCCCACAGTGAAGTTCGTGACATCCCGTGGCTGCAAAAAGGAAATAAAATGGTGCAGGAGGGCAGCAGTGGCAAAGGCACAGGGTCACGGCCCCCTCCAGCAGCTGCCAGTGGTCCCCGACGTGTCCCCACCTTGGAACCACCAGCCAGGACGAGGTGTCGGGTCTTGCAGACAAACATGCCGCCATTCTCCACCAGCTTCTTGCAATGCAGGAAGGCAAAGCCCCGGAAGAGGTGCCTGATCTCTCCCTCACGGCCCTGTGATAGTGGCAGGGGTGAGCCCCAGGGGGTGACGGGACCTCCCCCAGCAACAGAACTCTGAAGGCTGTCAGGAAAAACCCAGTGTTTCCTACGTGCCAGAAAGAGCCCAGAAAGTGCACATATAGCAGATCAGGAACAGAGCAGGGATCCCCATGGCAACCGAAAGGATCTGTCTCACCCCAGTCACCCCCACTCCATGGTTCCTACCGAGTGGGGCCCATCTATGACTTTGACGATGTCTTTGACGTGGATATTATTTTGCTCTGAGTCAAGGGCGACAGCAAACCGGTTGTCCTTCTTCCTGGTGACAGCCTGGTGCCGCACTGTCACCACCTTTCCGTACATGTTCAACACCTGCGACCAACAGGAAAGTCGAGAAGCTGGGAGGAGTACTGCTCACAACAGCCCTCTAAGGCAGCAGGGACTGCACGGAGGCAAAACAGAAGGTAGGGAGGCATTTCTGGCACAGGGCTGCATGTTTTCACCCCTGACAAGACACACAAAAAAACAGAAAAACACAGCTCCTTCCACCACTGTGGGCAACTGGGGCTCACCTGGAAGGTCTCACGCTCCAGGCGTACAATAACACCCACTGTCTGGGGGTCAAGCTGCACCAGTTCACCCCATTCGTGCTGACCCCCCACATCCACACCTGACGCCGTCTCTGAGCAGAGCTGCAGGTCCCGTGGTAGAACCTTGAGCTGGTGGTGGGGCAGGAAGACGAGTGAAATGCAGCTGCTATGGACATTTTCCCTCCTTCCTACTAGCACCACACTGAGCCAAACTCTGGCATTCCACCCCTCCACTCACCTCATGCATAGTGAGGTCTGAGAAGAGGATGACAAAATTCTCCTCCACCCTAACAATGAGGCCCGTGTCACCCTCAAAGCGGCCTGCAATCACCTTCACGTGGTCACCCATCTTGAAATATTTCCGCAGCTCCTGAGCTGGGAATTCCAGCATGTCCTATGGGAAAGGAGAATGCTGTGGACACTGGGGAGGAGGCACACAGCATCCTGTCAAGGCTACAGCAGCTACACAGAGCATTTGGCTCTGCTCCCTGGGTGCTCTGCTACCTTCAAGTCCTCGTGTTTGGGCATGATAGTGATCTTGTTGCCATCCACGCTGAGGATCTTGCCCTGCAGATTGATCAGTTCACCCTCGCACACCTCCACGTTGTCACCAGGCTGGAAGTTATGCTCACGCTCCTTCCCTAGGAGTGACAACAGAGAAAGTGAGGGGACAACAATGCACGGGGAATGGCAGTATGCACATGAAGACACCCGCACACCTGTGCTCTCCGTCACCACCTCCAAGTCGATGCCTTCAGGCTGGTCTTCAAACTTCTCCAGCTCCGACAAGGTGGGCTTCACACCCTCTGTAATCTGTCAAAAACAGAGTAGGTGGCCACAACGCCAAACCAACAGCGTGCCATGGCAGTGCCATCACTACTGGAGAACAGGGAGCCTCCGGCCTCCCACCACCCTCTTTCCCACCAGCACCTCAGTGTTTGGGTCTTGACATCAGAAGGGAAGCAGTTTTCAGGGAAAGCAGATGGGTTTAGGCTGGATTTAAACAGAGTCCCACACTCACCACTGCTGACATGGCGAAGCTCTTGAAGAGAAAGCCCTTGCGGCTGTAACGGTTGCCTTCAAAGATGAGAAAGTCTCCATCAGAAGCTACATCACCTCCCAGAGACCTAAACCAAAACAGAGGCAAAACCAAATCACCCCCTTGGGGAGGACAGCTCACCATGGGGCTCTTTTTTCAGCAGTGTTCTTTTTTTTCAGTCTGATGTTCTCTCCTACCGGATCTTCTCAGCATCAAAAAGCCGCTGAGGGGGTCTCTTGAACTTTTTCCGCTTGGCAAACCAGTCTTTCTGCAGGGTGGGAGGCAGTACAATAGGCAAACGGCCCCAGCACAGCAGCACAACACAAGAGCGCTCCACTTACCAGGCTCATTCGGGCTTTGATACGGTCAAAGTCAATACGGGGGATCATCTTTAAGGAAATCTGGTTCTGGCTGGGCTCCACGTAATCCACCTGCCCGCAGGGAGACAGCGGCAGTGAGCCAAGTGTCCTCGACTGCCCACTGCGGGGCCTCTGTCCCCTCCTGCCTCACCTGGGCAATGTCATCCTTGTAGATGCCCCTCTTCAGACGTACCCAGGACTTGGGCTTGAGATTGGTTACCTCCTTCACTACCTTGAGCACATCTGTCATCTCCTTGATTGGGACCATCTGCTGGTTCCAGTAGCCCATTCGCAGATTTCCTACCCCCTCAATCGCCTGCTTCACGTGAGTCTGCTTGTAGGCCTCCACATAAATGTAGCCCTTGACGTGTTCGGGGGCCACCACCGACTTGATCTGGAGGGGCTGGAGGACAAGGGAGCATGTGAGGGCCAGGGGGTTGTGGGTGGCACAGCCCCCTCAGCTTCCACAGGGCTCCCCGCAGCCTCACCGTGTCAGTGAATTGGTACGCAATGAACTTCCGCATCAGAGCAATAGCTGTAGCACGCTCCTCTCCGATCTATGGTGAAAACAGGTTGCTTTAGGGCCGAGAATATGACCACCAAATGGGGACTCCCACTCCCAAGTCCCCGAGCACCTACTTTGCATTTCACCGTCCAGAGATTGGGATCCCTATGTAGGACCAGAGAAAGGCAGTTACAGGGTGGCCTGACCTAGCTAAACCCGCCAAAGCACACCTGGCTGGGCAGCTCAGCATACTACGGACCTGAGTATCTCATTTTTTCCCCAAAAAAAGCCACTTGTTTTCTGCCCCAAGGTGCAGCGTAACACTTACTTGACTCCAGGCAGCAGCTGCTGCTGTGTGATGTCATCTGAGAGTTCATCAGAGCCACCATAAACACTGAAAAAATAAAATTGAAAGTTAAAACAAAGTAGCAGAATCCTCGATATGTGATCAGACAGAGTACCAGGGCCACATCTCCCAACTCACGTCTCTCCTACTGATGACTTGGCATATTTCTTCATATAATACTCGCCCAGCTCTTCCTCACGCTGGTCCCTGTAGGTGTGGAGGGGAGAGGGTGGAACTGGGTATCAGTGCAGCACCCACAGCACCTCGAGGGGTAAGGGGGTGGCACACAGAGCTGGCATCACCTCCAGAGGTTCTGCAGCCGCCGAGCACCAGAGCGGTCCTCATCCAGCACCACATTGTCAATGTTAGAAGCTGCAGGGAAGAGGAGGGTTGAATGTGGCCCACAGCATCACAGGGGTATGGCTGAGCTCGGCTGCCCCCAGGGGGTGGCAGTGGTTACCCCCGGGGGGGCCCAGGCTAACTCAAGCTTACCTTCAATCTCTTCTGCTCAGGAACAAGGAGGTGGCGGTGGAGGGCAGACAGTATGGAGCAAATAATAGCGGCAAAACCACCCATGGGTGAGGGGGAACAAAGGGGAAGGAACAAAATTAAGACGGCAGCACAGGAGGGAAAGGAAAACACAGGAAACGTTTTAAAAAAAATAAAAAAAAGGGCAAAAACTAAAACCAGGCAGGTGCGAATGAGATGTGTTAAGCAGACAGACAGAGGGTGGACAGAAAGACGGACATTGGGATGGAAGGAGGAGGGGGATCTGGGGCCACGCAGTCCCATTCCCACCCCCGAGTGTGGGGACTGGGGGGAAAAACACGCTCGGAGGTGGGGAAAGAGCAACAGCAGCTACCCCGTGTTTTAACCCAGCACAGCTGCACCTAAACTGATCCACCAGCACAGCACTGCAACCCAGAACAGCGCACCACTCCCAAAAGAGCAGCACCACCGCAGAACTCTGCTCCCATCCTCTTCAGGCCAGAGAGCAGGGACCAAAGCCCGAGAGGGACCTCAAAGCCCCAGGGAGCATCTTCAAAGCTGGGGAGTCTCCACGTGGCCTCCTCACCTTTCTCCAGGATGTCCTCAGCCCCATCCTCCCATTGATCTTCATCCTCGTATTCGTCATCCACATCTGGAGAAAATAACAGTGGTAAGAGGGAAATGCAAAGGCAGCATAGGTCCCCACCATCCCTGCTCCACCCCCAGCTCACCAGCTTCATCTAGGATAAACCCGCCATGCCGTGGCTTCTTTGCAGGCCGGTCATCATCCTCCTCCTCCTCCTCCTCATCGTACTCCTCTTCCTCCTCCTCCTCCTCCACCTCTTCCTTCTCGCTGCCCGCTGCACTGGCGCGCTCCTCCTCGGCCTGCACAGCAGAGAAGGGGGAGATGCTGCGGGGGGTTGGGGGGGGAAGGCAGGGCAGGGCGCACCCCCCGCGTTCAGCCTCACCTCAGCTTCCTCAGCCTCCTCCGCCTCACTGCTACGTTCGCTCTCCTCCTCCGAGAAGTTGCTGTCGTCGCTGTCCGACATGGCGGCGCGGGGACTGAGAGAACCCGGGGGTGGGGGGTGACTCCAGAAATGAGCTACGGGAGCGGGAAGCAGCCCCCGAGGAGGTACACGAGAATCCAAAGAGGGGGCACACGGGGGACGCCGCGGGCTCAAAGGGGCCCCGCGGCAGCGGGAGCGGCCCCGGGCACCGCCGCCTACAGAACCGCAGCCTTGCTCCCCTCCACCGGCTTTCCGGTTCCGGTCAGCCAGCGCCTCTCGCGAGATTAGCCCCGCCACGTGATCACGGCAAGGGAGGGGGCAGGCAGAGGAGGGCGGCAGATCACGTGGTCGCAGGAACGGGGCGGGGCGAAGCGCGACGCTGGCACCGGGCAGGGTGTGACGTCACGCCGCCAGCCCGCGGGGCCGTCGCGCCCCGGCTCTGCTCCTTCACCCCCCCCCGCACCCACCACACCCCCCCGCGATCTCGATACAACAGAACAAGCAACACCAGATAAAGAGTTTATTTATTTAAAAAAAAAAAAAAAAGAAAAAAAACCCAAAAAACAGAACCAGAATTTCCCTTCCATCCCCCCCCCGCTCCCCCGTTACAAAACACATAAATACGATATAAAAATCTGTGGCCACCGAAAACAGCCATCAGTAGGGACAGCAACGCCCCTAAGGCACTGAGTGGGCAATAAATAAAGGCAGAATCAGGGTGGGGAGGGGGGGACGACAGGACCTGCCAGCCTCGTCTCCCTCTCCCCCCCCTTTTTCGGGGTGAGCGGGCGGAACCGAGTGGAGCGCAGCCAGACCCCGCCCCCTCCCCCAGGGAATGCTACATCTGTCACTGCCACCTCCCTCCTACAGCCCAAAGTTCCTGGGGTGGGGGGTAAGCCTTCTTTTGGGGGTGGAGGGCTGTCACCACAGCACCGCGGCCCTCACTCCGACACTGAGAAACGGTCGAATACCGGGAGGCGGTGGGGGCTGCCCGGGGACCCCGTGCTCCCCTCCGCCGGCGTGGACGGCGCGGGGCCGTGCAGGAAGTGGCAGCGGGAGCCGTAGGGGCACGTCCCACAGCGCTGGAAAGTGCTGCACGGCTGCGTGCGGTACTTGGGGTGGCGGCGGAGCCCCCGCAGCTCCTCGGGGCCGTGGGCAAACTGGCAGCGGGCGCCATAGCGGCAATGGCCGGTGGCGGTGAAGGGGCGGCACAGTTCCGTCTTGTAGAGCGGGGAGGGTGGCGAGGAGGGCGGCGACAGCGAGAAGCTGAACGGGGACTGCGGCGATGACAGCGACGGGGACAGCTGAGACGCTTCGTGCGACGTCGGGGACAGCAACGTCAGGCCAAGGGCGGAGAGCGGGGCCGATCTGCGGGACGGGAACGGCGCCGGGAGTGCCTCCGGTGGGTCCGCGCCCAGGCTCAACGCCGCCGCCAGCGCCAGCAGCGCGGTGTCGGGGGGCTGCGAGCGGGACAGGCCGGGGGGGGCCCCGCGGAGCCGAGGAGAGAAGCCGGGAGGGGGGGGCACGGCGCGGCCGCTCGGGGCGCTGAGGGAGCGCAGGAGGCGGCCCAGCTCCGGCGGGGTCGGCCCCCACGGGGAGCGTGGAGGCCGCGGGGGCTCCGGGGACGGCTCCCGGGGCGGCTGCCCGCAGAACGGGCCCTACAACGGAGAAAGGGTCGTCGTCAGACGGGATCGGGGGCCGACAGCGTGAGGAAGATGCGAGGGGAACGGAGGAAGGGGGGGGGGGAGGCGGGGGGGGGGGGGGCCGTACCTGACGCAGCGGCTCCGGAGCGGGCCCAGCTGTAGCGGCGGCCATAGCGGCGGGGACGGCGGCGGTGCCGTCCGCGCTGCGCCGCGGCGCCTTTATGGGCGCTCCCGTGACGTCACGACGATGGGGGCGTGGCCGGAAGCGAGCGCGAGGCGTGCCCATGAGCTCACCGCACGGGGCAGCGCTCGGTCACGCTCGGGGTGGGGCGGGGACGTCAGCAGAGTTGCGGGGAGGGGGCACGGCTCCCGGAGGAGGGGCGGTCCGGGCTGAGTCACTCTGCCGGGAACCGCGAGGGCGGTGCATCAGGGCGTGGGTGACTCCTGTGTTCAAGTAACCCTCCCCCCCCCCCCCCGGGTAGGGGTGACACCCCCTGTGTATGGGTGACCTCCTCCTCCCCCCTTTCCCCGAGTGACATCGTATATGTACGGGTGACCTCCCCCCAAGAATGGGTGACTCTGTCTGTGTATGGATGGCCCCTTCCCCAGTGTATAGGTGATCCCCCCCCACGTATAGGATGACATCCTCTACGTAGGGATGACCCCCCCCACCCCTTAGAAATACTGCTCAGGGACACTGCCATGCACATGGGTGACTTTATTGTCACAGGGCTGGTGGAGGGGGGCCTCATCAGGGCCCCGCCGTGGGAGGCAGCTTGCCGGTGATCTTGTTGGCACCCTCCAGCAGGGCATTGTGGATGTCCTTGGCGCCTGCAATCTGTGCCTTGATGAGGGGCAGGTACTGCGTGTAGGGGAGGCTCTCGCCTGCAGCCCCCTCGCCCTTGGGGGCCGCTGGCACCAGCGCAGGTGCGTGCTTTGCACTGTCGAAGCTCTGTGAGAGGCACTCGTGCGCCAGGCGCTGGGGAGGGGGTGTCACCAGGGGGGACACGGGGCTGTGCGTGCCAGGGGGACAAGGAGTGCGCAAAGGACATTGCCAAAGGGAAACGGGAAGTGAAAATGGGAAGGGAGAGTGTCACCGGGGGGAGGGTGGGGAGTGAGGGGGAGGGAAAACACAGACGGCACTTGGAGGGTCACTTACAAGGCAGAGCTCAAGCTGATCACACAGTGCGTAGAATTCCTCCAGGCTCTTGTCAAAGCGCTGCAGGGCTCCGTCGGCGCTCTTTCTGCCCATGGGACATGGCC
This sequence comes from Oreortyx pictus, assembly GCA_036925125.1. NCBI lineage: Eukaryota > Metazoa > Chordata > Aves > Galliformes > Odontophoridae > Oreortyx > Oreortyx pictus. Next base: position 255,501 of record JAUPFR010000064.1, read on the forward strand.
ACCATCACCCCACTGCCGCCACACTGCCACCACAGCCCGGGTGACACTAGGGGGCCAGGGAAGGGGTCCTGGAGAATGATGGGGAGGGTCTTGTGGGGGTTGCTGGGGCACTAAGGGTCGGGGAGAGGGACCTGGGGACACTGGGTAGGACCCAGGGTCACCGGTGCGGTCCTGGGACGGGACTGGGGCCTCCAGGTGAGCACCCACGCTGGGCTCACTCACTGCCCGTTGTCGATGTTGGAGTTCTGCACCAAGTTCTGCGCCGCCACCTTCATCAGCGTCTGGTGGAGGGGGGGGGGGAAGCACAGCGAGTCACGGCGGCACAGACTCCGCGGGAACCCCCGCTGCCAGCCCTGGGGCTCGCCCCCGCGCCGCGACACCGCGCGCCCGCCCCATCGGCAGAAGGGCCGCAGCGCCGCGCCGCCGAGCCGGCCCCGCCCACCTGCAGGCTCTCCTTCAACTGCGGGATGAGCAGCCGGAACCGCTGCACCGGGTCGAAGTCCTGAGCCTGCGCGGCCGCCACCTGCGCCGGAAGCGGCGGTCCCGGCCCCGCTCCCTGCCCCGGCCCGGGCGCGGCGGACAGCGGCGGCGGCGCGGCGGGCGGACCCGGCGGCGGCTGCGGCGGCGCCGCCATCTTCCCGCTGCTCCCTTCGCTTCCGCTCCCGGTCGGCCCCGCGCGCGCCGCGCCGGGAAGTGACGCGACACCCGAGGGCCCCGTCGCCGTCCGGAAGTCGGCCGCTCGCTTCCGGCCGCGGCTGCCCCGCTCGGTGCCTGCGCAGGGCCGCCGCCGCCCGGCCCCGCCATGGCGCCCACCATCCAGACGCAGGCGCAGCGGGAGGAGCCGGGCCACCGGTACGTCACGGCCGTGACGCCTCGGCCGGGGGGCGTGACGTCAGGGGGCTGCGGGGCGCTCCCCTCACGGCCCCCCCACCCCCCGTTCTGTGTCCCCGCAGGCCCAGCTCCCACCGAACGCTGCCCGAGAGGTGAGGGGGGACGCTCGGCCCCTCGAGGGGGGCTCCGTCTCTAAGGGGAGTCCCCGGGGGGTCCCGGTTCCCCGCTGACAGCGCTGCCTGCAGGTCGGGCGTGGTGTGCCGAGTGAAGTACTGCAACAGCCTCCCCGACATCCCCTTCGACCCCAAGTTCATCACCTACCCCTTCGACCAGAACCGGTACGCTGGGGGCAGTGAAGGGCGGTGGGGTCCCCTCCCGGGTTGTTTAGAACCGAACTGTGGCCTCCGGGGGCGGTCCTGGGACGTGTTGCGCTTTCCAGGTTCGTGCAGTACAAGGCCACATCGCTGGAGAAGCAGCACAAGCACGACCTGCTGACTGAGCCTGACCTGGGCGTCACCATCGACCTCATCAACCCCGACACCTATCGCATCGACCCTAGTGGTGAGCTCGGCCCTGAGGGGGTGTCCCGGCCCCTGCATACACCTTAGTGGGGGCGGAGGGGACCCAGCACTGGGGGGATACTGGAGGATTTCTTTGGTAGTGCTCCTGGACCCGGCGGACGAGAAGCTGCTGGAGGAGGAGATCCAGGCGCCCACCAGCTCCAAGAGGTAACAGCATCCCCAGGCCCTCCGGAACCAGTGGGGGGGCATGGTGCTCCCCCAGAATCTTGGAGGAACCCTGTGTCACGCACCCCACCTGTGGCCCAGATCACAGCAGCACGCAAAGGTGGTGCCATGGATGCGAAAGACAGAGTACATCTCCACCGAATTCAACCGCTACGGCGTCTCCAACGAGAAACCCGAGGTCAAGTGAGTCTGAAGGAGGGCACAAGGGGGGCACAGCCTCCTGATCCCCATGACCTCCCCGGCTGCCATGTGTCCATCCCTGTCCAGGATAGGAGTCTCAGTGAAGCAGCAGTTCACAGAAGAAGAGATCTACAAAGACCGTGACAGCCAAATTGCTGCAATTGAGAAGACGTTTGAAGATGCTCAGAAAGCGGTGAGAGGAGACTGGGGGGTGGGGGCAGGTTGGGGTCTCCCACCCTGCATTTGGGAGCAGGGGCCATTTTGACCCCATCTTCTGCGATCTCCCCCCCACCCCTCTCAGATCACACAGCACTACAGCAAACCTCGTGTCACCCCCATTGAGGTGATGCCCGTCTTCCCTGACTTCAAGGTACGGTGAAGGGTGCATACAGTGTGTTTTGGAGGGGCAGGTTAGTTGCAGCCCCACCCACCTCTGCTTTTGTCCCTGCACCAGATGTGGATCAATCCCTGTGCCCAAGTCATCTTTGACTCGGATCCAGCGCCAAAGGACACAAGTGGTGCTGCGGCACTGGAAATGATGTCCCAGGCCATGATCAGGTGACTGGGGGGGGGGACAGCTAGTGCTCAGGAGGGGTATGGCAGTGATCCTGCAGCTGCATTAACCCTTTTCTGCCCCCAGGGGAATGATGGATGAGGAGGGGAACCAGTTTGTGGCCTATTTCCTTCCCGTGGAGGAGACACTGCGCAAACGGAAGAGGGATCAGGAGGAGGAGATGGACTACGCCCCTGAGGATGTGTACAGAGGAGTGGGCTTGGGGCTGGGGAACCCTTAAAGTGATGGAGGGGGGCACCTTACAGAGGCTGCAGACTTGCGGAACCCAAATGAAGAGCAGCCTACAGATTTTTGTGGAGACACTCAGAAGTAGAGAGGAGAGGGGGAGCATCTGGCAGCAGAGGAGGATGGACTTGGAGGAGGTCCTAGCACCCCTGTTCATTCCCGTCTCTTGACCTGTATTTCCTCTCCCAGGTACGACTACAAAATTGCACGTGAGTACAACTGGAACGTGAAAAACAAAGCCAGCAAGGGCTATGAGGAGAACTACTTCTTCATCTTCCGTGAGGGTGACGGTGTTTACTACAACGAGCTGGAGACCAGGTGAGGCTGGGAGCCCCACCGTGCAAAGGGAGGATAGGCACAAGGCTGCCTGACCCCCTCTGCCCCTCAGGGTGCGGCTGAGCAAGCGGCGAGCAAGGGCAGGGGTGCAGTCAGGCACCAATGCTGTGCTGGTGGTGAAGCACCGTGACATGAATGAGAAGGAGTTGGAAGCGCAAGTACGACCCCCTCTGCCCCCCCAACCTTTTGGGACTCCTCCTGCTCAGGGTGCAGCTGAGCTCCCCTTTCCCTGCAGGAGGCACGGAGGGCACAACTTGAGAACCACGAGCCTGAAGAAGAGGAGGAGGAGGAGATGGAGGCTGAGAAAGAGGCACCGGGGTCAGGTGAGTGGCAGTGGGGGCAGGCAGCCTTCTTTAGGGGGAAGGGGTCTGCCCTGATGGCTCCCCTCTGATATCTCCCCCTAGATGAAGAGCGAGAGAAAGGTAGTGAGAGCGAGGGGGCAGCAAGTGGTGAGGAAGAAGAGGAGGGCGAAGGCTCTGGTGCCAGCAGCAGTGAGCAGGGAGGCTCAGCCCGCAGCGAGGATGATGCAGAAGATGAAGAGGAAGAAGAGGCCAGAGGGGCGCGCAGGGGAGGCAGCGATGCCGCCCGCGCTGCCCGTGACCAGGAGGAGATCTTCGGCAGCGATGACGATGAGGATGAAGAGGAGGATGAGGAAGAGGAAGAATCGGAAGGTGGAGGCAGTGAGGGGGGCCCTCCCCGCAGTCCTCGGCTCAGCCCCAGTGAAGCTTCTGATGATGAGAGCCCCAGCGAAGCCTCCGACTCCTCCAGCGACTGATGCTGGGGGGATATGGGCCGCCCCCCCCCCAAACCCCTGCCCCATAGGGCAGAGAAAGGTGACCTGGGTGGGTGGGTGTTTGTTTTTTTTTAATTTTATTTTTATCTTTAATAACGTAGTCATGGTTACCAGCCATAGTCATAACAAAAGTTATTCATAATAAAATGTATCTAAAATAACGTTTCTATCTCGAGGGCCGTGGCGCTACGTGTACAAAGGGGAGGCTGTACCGACCGGGGCAAGGGGGGCAGAGGTGCCAGGGCCACCCATCCTCCCTGGGGCGTCAACGTGTACCTAAATCAGGGGTGTTTCATTTCCCCCTCCCAGGGCACAAGGGACACGGTGAAGTGCACCCCCCCCTTCCCCGCCACCCTGGGGAGCTGCTCTTGCCGGGGCAAATAATATTAATATAATAATAATAATAATAATAATAAAGATAAAGAACAAAAAAAAAAAAAAGGGGATTATTAAAAATGTTAAACGCAACAAAAACTCAACTGAAAATGGGCCAGGAGAGCCCCGCCCCCACGTGCAGCCCCTGTAGTGTTCACACGCCCTGCACACATGTGCCCCCCCCTCCAGCAGAGTCATTGGCCCCAGGAGCTCCTTGGCTGCAGGGGGATCAGAATGCCCCCCAACCTGGCCTTTAGTGGATTAAGGAGGGAGGGAATTCCCCATTTCCCCCCCTCCCCACATACACATCTTAGGGCCCCCCAGGGTGGGGTCAATGGTCACAGCACAGAGTGGGGGGGGAGAAGGGGAGGGGGGCAACAATGGGTGTGGCACCCCTGCAGTGGGGGCAGGGCCGTCAGATGGTTGAGGTCTTGTCTGTGCCGTCTGCGGGGAGATGGAGAAGGGGGTCGGGGGAGATGCAGGTGGCACCTCTGGCCACCCCCCCTTCTCCTGTGCCTCACCCCCAGCCCCTTGCTCCCTCCTCCCCATGCCCATGCTCACCCCCCAGCGCGTGCTCCGTCATGCTCAGGCACAGTGACTCCAGCGTGGGGTTGATCTCTAGGTCCGTGCCAGGGACAGGACACTCTGTGGGGTCAAGGTGGGGTGGAACAGACAGAGGTGAGGAGTGGGGGCACATGGTACTGTGCTCCCCTCCCGGCCCCAAGGCTCAGCCTGGACTTACCCTGGGGGAAGGCAAGCAGGGCCTGGGGTGAGGTGTGGACGGGCAGCGAGTGGGTGCGCTGCACCACACTGCGGCTTCCCGGGGCACCCCCAGCCCCCCCGCTGCTGAACCACAGGCTCTGGTGGATGGGGAGAGCAGGCATTAAGACACGGTAGCAGGGGGCACTGGTGGCCAAGAGCCTCACCCAGCCAAGAAGGCCCCCCCATAAAGATCCTAGCATCCAGGGGCTCCTTCCCCTCCCCGATCCCATCTACAGAAGACCTCCCCCCCCCAATACCATGAACAACCCCCACATCCACACGTGGCTCCCCCCGCAGGACCTTCCTGCAACAGCCCCCTTCAATTCCCAAGGACCCCATCACCCTTCTAACTTCCACAGTTCCAACTCAAAACCATCACTCCCACAATGCCCACACCCAACACAGTCCCCTCAGCACCTTGGCCCCAATACAACACCTGCTCACACCACCGCCACTCACCTGGCGTCCTTGCGCCCCAAGGGGGGTGGCACCGAGGGGAGGCCGTGGGGTAGGACCCCCCCCAGCAGGGCCCAGCAGCCCCAGGCGGGCGGGGGGCAGTGCACGGGGGGGCAACGCGAAGGGGCGCTGCCCCCGCCGCCCCCCCGCCCCTCCCACAGAGCCAGCTATGGGGAGTGAGTTGGAGCCAAAGCCCCAGCTGTGGGCAGGGGGAAAACAAAGTCAGTGGGAGGGGATAGGACAATACCAGCACCCTCACATCCCTCCCCCCCCCCCCCCGACTCCCCCAAAAACGGCATAGAGATACCCCAGACTCCACCCAGGTTCGGGGAACTCCAAACCCTTCGGGTAGAAAACAGGGCACCTATAGGACATAACGGGGCGTAGGAGCAGCTTGAGAACTCCTACCCAGGGGCAGGGGGAGAGCACAGGAGACAAAGAGGCATCCCTAGGTGGGGGGGGTGACATGTGTAAAGGAAAATTCAGGAGTTGGAGGTCCCAGGGTGGGCACATAATGCACCAAGGGGAACAAGGTGGGTGCTGGGGTGAGGCCCACGTAGAACTGAGGCCCAGAGAGAACCAGCACCCCCCACGTGACCCCCATGAGCCCTCCTACCCTTTGGGAGGCCGGTAGCCCTGGCCGTCAAGTGGCACCTTCTTGGGGAAGGCGCGGAGCAGCTTCAGGACCTGCTGCTTCCAAGACAAGAGCCTCTTCTTCTGCGTCTCTGTGAACGCCTGTGCAGGGTGGGAAAGGGGAACATGAGGTGGGTGGGACACAACGTGAGGTCCTGTGCCCCTCCCAGGCCCCCAGCTCAACCCTACCTCGTGGCTCAGGCACTTCTCAAGGAGCTGGAGGTAACTTGTGATGTTCTCCTCATCTGGCCGTGACACCAGCAGCTGGGTGCAGACTGGGGAGCAAGGGAAGGCGTGTGCCAGTGGGCTCAGGGCACGGTGCTCCCTGCCCCCAGAGCAGTCCACCTCACAGAAGTGGAGCCCTCACCTTTGCCCATGACGCGTGTGAACTGCCCTGGGATGTCTCCATCGGGGACGGGGGCGGCGGGGGCCTCAGTGTCGGCAGCTGGGTGGGGGGCAAAGGCATCGGCAGCCCCTGGGGGAGCCCCATCGTGTGCTCCATTAGCAGGGGGAGCAGGTGGGGGCCTGAAGGCCTTGATGGGCGTCACCATGATCTGCTGCAGCTCCTGCAGTGCTGTCCACAGGTTCCCACCTTCCAAGATGTCCTGCAGAGACATGAAGGCAAGCAATCGTCACAGGGAGGGGCATGGGGCAACCGAACAGCCCTAGGGACACTGAAAGGGGAAAATGGATCTGAGACAATCAATGACCCCCCTCAGTTACAGGGTGTGTCTGAGACCAAGTACATCTGGTACCACTTCTGGGCACACAGAGGGTGACGAAAACAGAGCAAACAGGATGATGCCAACACGGGGCAGCCCAGGGCCGCTCCGCCCACCTTCTCCAGCGCCTTGAGAACACTCTGCCGCTCCCGCAGCTTCTGGATGCTGAGGGCGATCTTGTGCCGTGCGCCCTTGGTGACGTTCTGCAGTGACGAGGAGGGACCAGCAGGGAACATGAGGCACATCCCAGGTCTGGGGCAGTGGGACTGGGTGGAGGGGGAGGGGACACAGGACAGCACTGCTCACCTGAGACTCCAGGTGGTGTTCTGTCAGCGTCATCATCTCCTCGTACGTCATCTGGGAGAAGAGGGCTGCGTACTTGTGGAGCCGCAGACTCTTCAGCCAAGAGGGGACATCTGAGGGGGGAACACAACGCAGAGTGGTGAGGTGGCATGCCACCCCTTCTCCACATTGCCCTCCGCCCTCCCAACCCCCAAGAACGTCCCCTCAACCTTTCATGCCGCTGCCATCCTCCTGAAAGGTGTTGCGGCCACTGGTGGGCTCCTCGGTCTGCTCACTGCCCGAGGAGGCCACGCTGCTCTGGGGTGAGAGGGGCGCGTGGTCGCCGAAGGGGGTGCGAGGGGGTCCTGGCTCCTCGCCCCCCCCTGGCCATTCACCGCTGCCCCCCTGGGGGCTGCCAGGCACCAGCGACAGGGAACGCTTCAGTGGGCTGGGGTGCAGCTGGCAGGGCAGCGCTGCGGAGAGGCGGCTGTTGGGTCCATGTCACCCCCACTCCCAACACCCTCTCGCCCCCGTACTCCACTCTCACATAGCCTTTGGTCCCCTTTCTGGTACCCGTTGCTCTCTTGGCTCCTGCATCCTCCCAGACACACCTCCTCCCCCCCGTGCTCCCCCCACCCTAGATTCTCCCCCCCCCTTCTCATTTCAGGCACTCAGCCCCTCCTAATCCCTGTATCATCTCCGGTCACCCCACTGTGTCCCTTCAGAATCCCTTCCAGTTCCCCATGCCCCTCCCCATCCCACCCCCCTCCAGCTCTGTTCTATCTTTCTACATCCCCCACACTCCTCCTCCCCCCCCCCCACCCCAGCCCCGCTCACCTGTGCCCCCCAGGCCATTGCCACTGCTGGGGGGGTGAAAGGGGGGGTGGCCGTTTTCCCGGGGAGCTGCCTCAGGCCACGGGGGCCCAATCTCAGGGGGTCCGTGCTCAGGCCAGTCGTGGGGGGCACGGCGAGGTGGAGGGGGTGCAGCATCAGGGCGAGGAGGGGGACGCGACGGCTGTGGGGCTCCGGCCAAACGCTCCTCCAGGTGGCCCAGCCACAGGGCCAGCGCGCTGCGGTCATCCAGGGTGGTAGCAGGGTGGATGAGGGCATAGGAGAGGAGCTGCCGGCTCTCCTCCACGCACCGGTTGCTCTCAATGGCATAGGCCAGCACTTTCTGCAGCCGCTTCATGTATTCAGCCTTGGCGGCCGCATTTCCCGGCTGCAACAGGGGTAGGTGGGCCAGCAGCAGGGCCACTGCTGCCTCTGCCGGCTCCTGTGGCCACTGACTGATGGCGGCTGGGGGGAGGCGAAGGAGAAGTAGGTTAGGGGAGAGCAAGAGGGGCATATTCCCCGATGCGAGGGCAGCAGGTGGCAAAACCTTCCAAGGATAACGACAGCACCTCAATCACCCCCCAGGGAACAGAATCCTGGAGAAAGAGACCGACCCCACACTGCACAGCGTGCCCCTCTGAAGCGCTTGAATTGCACCAGGAGCCCCGTTGGCCACAGAAACCCACAGCAAGGGCGCCCTACAGGGGCACTGAGAGTAGGGGGGGGGACCCAGCAGCTCCCACTCACCGGCACTATTGGCCTCAGCCTCGAGGAGGTGGATGTCAGCACAGTCGGCCAAGGAGTGCTCGAGGCAGAGCTGGAGGAAGCGTGCCTGGGTGCGGGTGACGCGCTTCAGCAGCGAAAGCAGCGCCACGGTTTGCTCACACTCGTTCCAGCCCTTGAACCACCCGGCCACGATCCCCACCTGGTCCCGGAACATCATGGCGAGTGGGGGGCAACGGCACGGGGGGAGGGGGGAAGACTCGGGCCCAGCCGTGCCCCCCCCCTCACATGGCGGCAGCGCGGGGGCCGCGAGGGGGCCTGGAGCAGCTCTCGGTGGCCCCCGGGGCCTGCGTGGGCATGGGGTGGGCTGGAGGCCCCGAGGGCTGCGGCCGGGTCCCGTCGGCGTCGGTGCGCAGAGAGAGCCGCGGAGATCCCTGGGGAGAGAGGGGGCTGAGAACGGCACCCGGAGAGCGAACAGGAGCACCCCAGGGCCCGGCACCGCCGAGGGCCCCGCGCTCTGCGGAGAACGGAGCGGGGGTACGCGGGGACCGGGGCGGCTCCGGGGCGGCGGGGTCCGCCCGAGGGCGGAGGCGGCACCGGGGAGCGGTCACGCAGAGCCCGACCCGGGAAGGCCGCGCCGGAGCGGAGCGGACGCGTAGGCCGCGCGGAGGGGCCGGGGCCCGGCCCGAGGACCTGGGGAAGCGGGGAAGCCGAAGCCCGAGCCCCGGACCGCGCCCGGGCCCGCACTCACCGCCGCCGCCGCCGCCGCACTCCGAGGCGCCGTCGCCGCCGCGCAACGTCAACGCGCACGGCACGCACAGTGCGTCACCGCGCATGCGCCCCCGCCGCGCCCCGTCTCTTCCGCTGCCCTCCCGGCGGCGGCCAATGGGAACGTAACGGAGCGGGGAGGCGACTTCCGCCGAGGGATGGCCCGCCCTCCCCGCCCCGCCCCGATTTTTCATTGGTTGGCGGTGCTGCCAATGGGATGGAACCCGGCGGAGGGGCGGGGAGATAATTAGACCACGCCCCTTTGCGCCGGCCCCGCCCCCACCGCGTTTACCCTGAGCGCTGCGGGGGGCGGGGCCTGATGGAGGGGCGGGGACTATCGGAGATGGGCGGTGCTTCGGGGGGCGTGGTCAATCCGGGGCGGAGCCTCGGCCGCCGCGGAGCCGTCGCGCGGTGCTGGTGTCCACGCGCCCCCCCACGCAGCGTGGGACCCCCGGTGCGGGAGAGCGGCCCCGCCCCGCCCCGCCCCGATCCGCCCCGCCCCGCCCCGCCCCGCCCCGGCGGCGCTGCGGCTCCGAGCGGCGGCCCTGGGCCGGCACCGGGCACCGCGGGCCCATCCCGCGCCGCCCTCACCGCCATCCCCCGCCACTCCCCGCCCCGCCGGACCGGGGCCGCCCCCGCCTATGGGTCGCCGCCGGGGCGAGGCCTGAGAGGGCCCCGAGCACCGGGAGCGGCGATGGGAGTGGCCGTGGGCTGAGCCCCCACCCAGGTACCTTGGGGAGGGGAGGAGCCCTTGGAGTGCGGGGACGGATGCGGGGAGCGGGGGACGGATGGGCCGGGCCGGGCGGTACTGGGCCGTACTGGGCCCTGCTGTGCCATCATGGGCTGTGCTGGGTGGTAATTGGTGGTACTGGGTGCTATTGGGCTATGCTGGGTGGTACAGGGCCGTGTTGGGCCTTATTAGGTGGTGCTGGGCTGTACTGTGATGTGTTAGGCTATACTGGGCAGAGCTGGGCTATACTGGGTGGTACTGGAGCCTACTGGGCAACGATGGTCTGTGATGCTCTGTACTGGGCTGTGTTGAGCCTTACTGGGCGGTGTTGGGCTATACTGGGATGTGCTGCTCTATACTGAGCTATACTGGGACCTGTATATGTAATACTGGGCTGTTCTGGGCAATAGTGGGACATATGGGGCTATAGTAGATGGTACTGGGCTGTGCTGGGTTATACTGGGCAGTACTGGGATCTGCTGGGCTCCGATAAGCTTTGCTAGGCAGTACTGAACTCTACTGGGTTATGCTACTTTATACTGGGACCTACTGGGTCCTGCTGCGCTATGCTGTGCTGGACTCTGCTGGGCAGCACCATTCTGTACTGGGAGGTACTGGGCTGTGCTGGGCCTTACTGCAGCGTTCTGAGCTGTACAGGGCTCTGCTGAGCCTTCTAGGATGGTACTGGGTTATGTTGGGCTAGGCTGGGCTCTGCCGAGTTATACCGGTATAGTACTGGACTTCCTTTACTGAGCTGTGCTTGATTTCATGGGGCCGTACTGAGTTCTGTTGGAGTGTGTTGTGCTTTTCTGGGTTGTACTAGGCTACACTGGGCCATACTGGACGGTACTAGGCTATTCTGAGCTGTGGTGGGCCCTAATGCATTATACTGGGTGCTGCTGGTCAGTACTGAGCTGTGCTGAGCCTTCCTCTGTGATAGGGCTGTACTGGGCAGCGCTCAGTCTTACTGGGGCATACTGTGTTCTGCTGGACCTTACTGAGTTGTTCTGGTCATACTGAGCTGTGCCGCCTTGTACTGGGCCATACTGGGCTGTGCTGGGCTTATGTTGGTTTACATGGGACTACTTTGGGCCATATGGGGCTGCTTTGGACCATCCTGGGCTATATTGGCTTATACTGGGACCATTTTGGTTTGCACTGAGCTGGAGTGGGTCATGCTGGGGCATACTGGAACATTCTGGGCCATACTGGTTCATCCTGTACTGTGTTGCACCACTGTGACTTGTACTGGCCAAGGCTGTTTTGTACTGGCCTACACTGGGCTGTGCCCACACTGACCCTTACTGGCCCATACTGGGTCGTGTTGGAATGTAGTGGAATGTACTGGGCTTTTCTGTGCTGTTCCAGGCCTTTCTGGATCACACGGGGCTATACAGAGGCGTACTGGGGTGTGCTGGTGTGTACCGGTCCATACTGGCTCATCCCCTGTCCCACAGGCCCTGTGGCGACGCCCAGTCGGGATCAAGATGGAGCTGTGAGAGGAGGTACTGGGCTCACGCGATCATCACTCATGGGATTGCACGTGGGAACCACACACAGGATCACACGGGATCACGTACAGCGTCAGACAGGATCATACAAAGGGTTAGGAGATCAAGCGTGGGATCACTCAGCATCACACACAGTGTCACATGAGAATGGGTACAGGAGCACATGGGGTCATACATGGGATCGTGGGGTCACACACAGAGGACTGCACATGAGATTATTGCATGCGGGATTGTGGGATTGTGGGGCTGTGCGTGGGATGACACCTGGGACCGCACCGCAGGATCACACAGGATTCTGCTTTGTGTGGGATTACGGGATCACATTCTGCACTGCACGTGGCATCATATGGGATCGCACACGGGGTTGGGTGCAGGATCATACATGGGATTCTGGGGCTGCACCCGGGATAACGAGGGACTGCCTCCCCCCCGGGCTCACCCCAACCTCACACCCCTCCCCGGGCTCACCCCCAGGCCGGCGCAGGATGGCGAAGCTGCTGGTGCCGCTGGTGGTGCTGGGGGCGGTGGCACAGCGCTGCCCCCCTCGCTGCCTCTGCCCTGCGGCCGCCCCCAGCCCCACGTTGCTGTGCGCCCGCACGGGGCTGCTGGCGGTGCCGCCCAGCCTGGACCGTGGAGCCGTGGAGCTGCGCCTGGCCGACAACTTCATCGGGGCCGTGGGCCGCGCCGACTTTGCCAACATGAGCAGCCTGGTGCACCTGACGCTGTCGCGCAACGGGCTGCGCCGCCTGGCACCCGGCGCTTTCGCTGACCTGCGGGCGCTGCGGGCGCTGCACCTGGACGGCAACCGGCTGCCGGCGCTCAGCGGCCCGCAGCTGCGCGGTCTGGCCAGCCTGCGGCACCTCATCCTGGCCAACAACCAGCTGGCCGCCATCGAGCCCGCCGCCTTCGCTGCCTTTGCCGCCACCGTGGAGGACTTGGACCTGTCGCACAACAACCTGCCGGCGCTGCCCTGGGAGGCAGTGGCGGCCATGGCCAGCCTGGCCACGCTGACGCTGGACCACAACCTGCTGGAGCGCGTCCCCGCTACCGCTCTCGCCCGCCTGCCGCGCTTGGCCCGTCTCGACCTGACCGCCAACCGCCTGCGGGCGCTGCCCCCGGTGCCCGGCCCTCCGGGGCCCAGCCTGGCGGCGGGGGGCAACCCGCTGCACTGCAACTGTGAGCTGCTGTGGCTGCGGCGCCTGGCGCGGCCTGACGGGCTGGAGAGCTGCGCCTCGCCGCCGTCTCTCGCCGGCCGCCTGCTCTGGGCTGTGCCCGAGGAGGAGCTGGCGTGCCGCGCTCCCCACATCGCCGGAGCAGCCGCCAGCCCCAGCGCGGTGCTGGAGGGGCAACCGCTGCGCCTGGGCTGTGCTGCCAACGGGGACCCTCCGCCCGTGCTGCACTGGTTGGGCCCCGATGGGCGCTTGGTGCAGAACGGCTCGCGGCGGGCGCTGGGTGCTGATGGCTCCTTGCAGCTGCGCGTGGCCACGCTGCGCGACCACGGCGCCTTCACCTGCGTGGCCTCCAATGCCGCCGGGGAGGCCGCCGCCCGCGTGGAGGTGGCTGTGCTGCCGCTGCCGGTGCCGCACCGCCATGGGGACGGGGATGGGGAGGCGCAGTCCGGTCCCAGCCCCTCAGACATGGCGCGTGCGGGAGCCAACGAGTCGCTGCCAGCAGGCGCGGAGCGACGCATTGTGGCAGCGGATCTGACAGCGTCGTCAGCGCGCATCCGCTGGCTGCCGCAGCGCCACGTGCCCGGGCTGCGCATGTTCCAGATCCAGTACAACAGCTCCATCGACGACTCGCTCGTGTACAGGTGGGGCCGCGGGGTGCTCCGGATGGTGGGGAGGGGCTGTGAGGCTTCGGAGCGTGGGGCTTGGTGGCGTTGCTCAGATGCGCATGGCATCGTGCAGCGCTGCGCAGGTCTGCATTGCACAGAGCTGTGCGCAGCTGTGGGACATTGCACGGTGTTACAACAGAGCTGTGAGGCATTGCAAGAGCATTGCTCAGGGCTGTGGGATGTTGCACAGAGCACCACTGTGCTGCAGAGCTTTTTGTGGGGCTGTGGGGTCGCATGGCATTGCACAGGACAGGGGAGCGTTTGCAGGGTCAGGGGCTATGTATGGCATTGCATGGGGCCACGAGGCACTGCATGACATTGCACGGGGCCACGAGGCACTGCATGGCACTGCACAGAACAGGAGAGTGTTTGCAGGGTCACGGGGCTCTGCATGGCATTGCACAGAGCCACGAAGCACTGCATGGCACTGCACAGGCTCTGGGACGCGCAGAGCATTGCATGGCACTGCTCAAGGCAATTTGATTTTGCAGAGCGTTGCAGGAGACCACGGTGCGTCTCACAACACTGCATGTGATGATGGGGCTGCGCGGAGCCGCAGAGCGGCGGGGTGCATTGCGGGGGCCCCCCACCCACCACCCGTTCCCCCCCCGCAGGCTGCTGCCCCCCTCCAGCCGGAGCTTCGTGCTGCGGGATTTGGCCGCGGGCCGTGAGTACGACCTCTGCGTCTCTGCGCTCTACGCCGAAGGCACCGCTGCACCGCCCGCGTCCCGCGCTCTGGGCTGCGTCCGCTTCGCCACCGCTGGGGGGGCCCCGGGCTGCGCCGCTCCCCGGCCCCATTTCCTAGGGGGCACCGTCATCATCGTCATCGGTGCTGCCATCGCCGCCTCCGTCCTCGTCTTCATCCTCATCCTCACCGCCCGCTACAAGGCCGCCCGTCGTCCGCCCGCCGCCGTCGCCAGCGTCTGCTCGCAGACCAACGGCACCCACAGAGCCCCGGAGCCCGAGCCGCCCCCCCCGCAGCCCCTGTCGGTGCCCACGGTGCCCCCACCCTTGAGCGCTCCTGGCGGTGCCCGCGCGCTGTTCCCCAGCCACAGCTTCCCACGGCGCGCCCGGACTCGGCGGCACGGATCGCTGCCGCGCCTCGACGCGCCTGACACGCTGCCCGCGCTGCGCCCGTCCTTCGGCAGCACCCACTGGATGCTGGAGAGCACCGTCTGACGGGGGAGGGGGGAGGACGGCACCCTGGGGTGCTGATGGCGGCGCTGGGGGTGCCCTTGGGTGCTGGAGGCGGCTCCACGCGCTGGTGAGCACCTTTGGGTGCCCATAGGGGGCTGGAAGGCAGCGAGGGGGGGGTGCTCCTCCACACCCTTTTATGCCAATGGACTTTTGGGTGCCCGATCGCAGCCTTGGTGCCTCCCAGCTTCATTGGGTGCCAGTGGACACGGGGGGGTGGGGGGTGGTCTAAGTGTACCCTTGGATGCCCCTCTGCACATTCAGGTGCTCCTCTGCACCCCTGGGTGCCGGTGGACCCCTTGGGAGCCCAACTGCACCCTGGGCACTGCTGCAGCTGTGGGTGCAGCTGTGGGTGCTGGAGGTGGCTCTGGGTGAGCAGCTGTGGGTGCCCTTTGGGGGCTTGAAAGCAGCTGGAGGGGGGGGCTCCTCCGCACCCTTAGGTGCCCCAATGTTGTATTGGGTGCCAGAGAACGTGGGGGTACAAATACGCCCTTGGATGCCCCTCAGCACCTTTGGGTGCTCCTCTGCACCCCTGGGTGCCAATGGACACCGCGGGTCCGAATGCCCTTGGGCATCTGCACACCCACGGGTGCCCCCACGCAGCCTCAGCACCTTTGGGTGCCGCCACCATACGCACCCACTCTGTACCCTCCCGCCCCCGGGGCGCCCCTGGGTGCCCCCCCCACCCCACCCCGACACACGTTGCGCTCGGCCCCCCCCGCGGTGCCTTCGGCCGGGCGGCGGCGGGGGGGCCCCGCGCACGCCCCCGCAATGTCTGCACAGATGACACGAGCCCCGCAGCCCCCCCCGATCTGGCTGGTCTGGATACCCCGCGGGGGTCGGGCCCCCCCCCGCGACTGCCCCCCCCCTCCCCATAAGCCCTTTCTGTCCTCCCCCAGTGTCCCTTCGACTCGTTTGCCCCCCCCTTCCCCACCTTCCGTCCCCCCTCCTTCGCCCAGTCCCGTTTCTCCTCCCTTCCCCTCCCCCTCGTTGCCCCCCACCAGCCGTCCCCGGGCCCCCCGGCCCTCCGCAGTGTTTAACACAAGTTTTTACATTAAAAACCTGTGCCCCCCCCACCCGGGGCCATTAAACCTTTTGTGTGTGAAGCGCAGCGGGAACCGCTCTTCTGTGGGGGGGGGGGGAGGAGGGCGCGAACGGGGCGCTCGGCCACGCCCGCCGGCACAGGCCACGCCCCATATGCAAATGAGAGGCGGAGCCATAGGGGAGGGGGGGAGCGGTTGCCAGGAGACCACCGGCCCCAGTCCCTCCGGCATTGGACGGGCTGGCCTTGGGTTCATTGCTATGCAAATGAGAAGGCGTGGCTTCTTGTCCCCACCTCTTCCCTCGCCCTGCGCTGCTCCCCGCTGCCGTCGGCGGAGGACGGGGACACGTGGGCCCCCGCGCGGCCCCGTTCCCTCTCCGTCACACCACGTCCCGGCCTTGTGTCCCCCCCTCCGCCCCGAGCGTGGATGGGAACGGCCCAGGTGCGGCTCCTGGAGGGGGCGGGGGGAACGGACACGGTGTCCCCTAGCGGGGGTCAGGATGACAGCTGTGTCTGCTCCCAGGGTTGGTGGTCGCAGGGAGGGGGTTGGGGGGGTCGGGTCTCTCCAGCTGTGCCCCTTCCCAGGAAGGGCCTTCCCAGGGCCACAGCTGGCGCTGCCCCCTCCCTCCCGCATCCTTGGGATCCGCTATAAGTGGGTGGCGGGCGCGGGGACGGCACGGCGCGATGGCGGCGGTGCTGGCGGTGGTGCTGGCGGCGGTGCTGGCGGTGTGCAGGGCTCAGTGCCCGACCGCGGCCGACCTGAACCCGACCAACGGCACGCGGCTCTGCGCGCAGCTCTACACCAAAGACAGCGCTTACTACAACGAGTGCTGCTCGGGCAGCTCCCTGGCGGTGCCGCCCAACTCCGACGTCCCCTACATGACCCACGAGTGGGCCGGCAAAATCTCGTCGCTGGTGGTGGGCACGCGCTGCGAGCTGACCGTGTGGTCGCGGGCCGGGAAGGAGGGCAACACCAAGCGCTTCTCGGCGGGCGCCGTGCCGCGGCTGCAGGAGGTGCGCAGGGGGCTCTTCCGCACCTGGAACGACGCCATCAGGTCCTACTACTGCACATGCAAGTGAGGAGGGCACGGGGCCGCTCGGGGCTGCCCCACGCTGCGCGGGGCGACACGCAACAGCACGGGGCACCACCGGTCCGTGTGGGTCAACGCCGGTCAACGTGAGTGAGCACAGCTCGATGTGGGCTGGGAGCAGCCAGTGTGGGGCAATGCGGTTGATCAGCAGCCACGGCATCCCCTCCTGCAGCCCAGCACGTCAGGAGAAGTGGACACGGGTCACCCCCAGTCAGCACACATTGTCGCACGTCCCAGTGAGCCCACGTGGGACAGTGAAGGCCCTGGGGAGCGATGCGAGCCAGCGCACATCGATGTGTCTGCGGGATCAGCACCAGCCCCTGCGTGTCCCCACGGACCACAACCACGTCAGCAGCGAGAGGTGGGCGCGCGGCCGTGCCCGGCCCCCCTGTGCCCCTGACCCCACACAGCTCTGAGCGCAGCCAATAAAGCCTTGAGGATGTGCAGCTCCTGCCTTGCCGCTACTTTATTCGGGGGAGAGGAGGCAGAGGCAGCAGCAGCTTTAGGGCCATCCCAGGCAGGTCCCCATACCCACTACCCCACGGTGCCTCCTCTGCCCCACAAACAGCCTCCGCCCTCCCCAAAAACCACAGTGGGACACGGCGCTCTCCAAAAGGACACGTGTAATCTCCAGGGGGCCCCATTCGGGCCCTGGGGCACTCCAGCACTGTGGCATTACAAAACGACAATATAAATAGCTTTGTTAAAAAACAAAACAGAAACAAAACAAGTGTTGGGAGGGGGGACCCAGATCAGTAGTGTGGCCGTGGGGCTGTAGTGTTGGGGTGGGGGGAACACAGCCCTCCTGCAGAGTGCAGGCAGTGGCCTGCCACTCAGGCCAGAGGACAGAAAAAGATTTGAGAGAAAAAAAAAAAAGGGGGGGGGGGGGGGGCACTGAACTGAGATGCCCCAAAGGGATCCCAGGGCGGTGATAACATCAGATCCAGAGCAGTCAGGAAAAACCCCTGATCCCAAGCCTCTGTGGGGAAGGAGTAGGGACAGGGACAGTGCCATCGCATGGCCACGCTGCTGTCCCCTGCCTGCTTCCCTCTTCCCTGCACGCTCCCGACTCAGTAGTACGGTATAGGGGGCCAGGCCCCTCCCAGTGCCCTCACAGTAGCGGCACAGTAACAAATCCAGTTAGAGGCGACGGTGAGGACGGCAGTGGGGCAGCTGCCGGCCCCTCATCGCATGCGGTTCTGGCGCATGAGGGGCACGATGCAGGAGGGGGGGCCCGCCTTGCCCAGGAAAGGGTGCTTCAAGAGTTCGTTGGCGGTGGCCCGCTGCACCGGGTCCCGCACCAGCATGCGGTCCAGGAAGCCCTTGAGCGAGGGGGAGACCTAAGGGACAGAGTGGAGGGGCATCAGGGGGGCTCCGAGCGTGGCCGTCAAATTCCAGCTGCCCAGCCCTCCCCCCCCTTTACCTTGTGCACATTTTTCAGTTTGGGGGGCAGATTGTCTCGGATCATTTTCATGGCCTTTAACGGCGGCTCATTAAAATACGGCGGCTCCCCATCAACCATCTCGATCACCATCACACCCAGGGACCAGATATCCACCTGCAGAGGGGAGCGGGGACATCTGTGGGGTTCTCCGGTGGGTGACATCCCCCCGCGCCCCCACAGCTCCCCTGTGCTGCAGGCTCACCTCTGGGCCGTAGGGCAAGCGAGAGATGAGCTCCGGTGCCATCCAGTATGGGGTCCCCACCAGCGACTTCCGCCGCGGCACCTCCTTGTTCACTTGGGCGCAAAACCCAAAATCAGAGAGTTTCACCTGGAGGCCGGAGAAGGCGGCTCATGAGAACGCTCGCTGTCCGTGGTCAGGGTCCAGCTGGACGGATGCTCGGTTCTCAGGGCCGCTGAGGCTCTGTGCTGCTTTCCAGGATCAACCCCTGTCCTGGGAGGTGTTCCAGGTGTCCCACAACCCCAGTCCTACTACTTCTTGCAGAACATCAGGTTGCAGATTCATCTCAAAGAGCCTAAAAGCCTCCAAAAGCTTCTCTGGCTCTTGTGTAATCGGCATCATGAAATCCTAGAATGGTTGGGTTGGGTGGGACCCCAAAGCATCCCCAGCCCCAACCTGTGCTGTGAGCTGCATGCTACCTATGAGCTCAGGCTGCCCAGGACCCCACCCCCAGCCTTGGGCCCCCACAACTTCTCTGGTGTTTTCTGGTCGCTTTGCTCCGGCACCTCCAGTGAACCAACAGAACTCCAGACAAGGGTTTGGGGCTCAGAGAGGCCTCTGGTCGAGGCTCAAAGCCCAGCACTGGGGCACCCTGGGGAGGCACGGTGCTGCACATGTGCTAAACCCAATTGAAGTGCCACTCTGGTGGTGTCTGCCACTCAGCAGAGCCCACCCAGACTTCCTGATGAGACCCTGCTGCAGCCAGGGCAGGGGAGCAGGAGTAGCTGCAGGGTGGGGGGACATGGGTACGGTGCCACTTGTCCCTTCCTGCCCTGCAGGGCAGCGGGGCCACACTGTGGCAATGACACTTACTCTGCCGTCATGCGTCAGCAGGATGGAGTCGCTCTTGATGTCGCGGTGGATGACGCCCTGCGCGTGCAGCACGGACAGTGCCTTCAGCACCGCCAGGCAGACGGCCGCAATCTGCTCCTCGTTCATCCTGCGGGAAGGAGAGGGTCAGGGGCAGGAGGCCAGAGGGTCAGGAGGGGCGGGGGCCCCAGGCACGTACCGGGTGTGCGTGACGATATCGGTCAGCGCGCCGCCCTCCAGGAATTCCATCACCACCCACAGCTCGTCGCCCACCAGGTAGCTGTTGTACATCTCCACGACGTTTTCGTGCTGGTAGTCCCGCATGATCACCACCTGCAGGCAGAGAGCGGTGCGCTCAGTGGTGCCCAGTCCCGAAGCGGCTGCATCTGACAGCCAGCATCAGGTGCTGGCTGGGCCCCGCGCACGCTCCCCGCTCCGCTGCCCATACCTCATTGAAGAGCAGCTCACGCCGCTGCTGCTTGCGCAGGTCCATCTTCTTGACGGCCACCAGCTTGCCGCTGCTCTTCACGGTGGCAATGCAGACGATGCCAGTGGAGCCCTCCCCGATCTTGATGAAGTTGTCCAGATAGGTGCGGGGGTCTCCTGGATCCACCACCATCTGCAGAGCTGCCCGGAACTGTTCGTGGGAGACGCGCTGGGGCTCACGCTGGGGCGAGCGGGGCTGCTGAGGGCCGACAGCGGGTGGGGGGGGGCCAGGCTGCGGTGGGCGGGCCAGGTGGGGCTCAGAGGCGTGTGGGGTGAGTCCAGCAGGGGGCTCGGGGACCTTGGAGCGGGGTGGGCCGGGGGGCTGGGCTCGGGAAGAGCTGGCGCTGCTGCTCACTGGCCCATTGGGTGCTGCCTCCTGCGGTCGGCCCGGCCGGGGCTCAGCCTGCAAAAGAGGGAGGAGAGGGCTGTTAGAGCCACGAGGGATAGCGTGGGGTGTTGCTGCTGGCCCCAAAGTACCAACACCACCACATCCCGGCGTAGCAGGGCTGGACAGTGACAGAGAAACAAACTGCACCAGATGGGTTTGAAGGAGCAAGGACAGTGAGGAATGGGGATAGATGACCACAGGCGGCTGCTTCAGAGACCAAAGAGGAGAGAGGACAGCGCGAGGAGCTGTGGCGCAGCCCCAGGGAGGAAAGCACGGAACAGATGCAGCCCCTGCGGCACTGGCGGTCTTCAACACAGTCTTAATTGAAGCGAAGAAGCCCGATAGCTGGCGCTGGCTTAGGAAGCGGAGCAGAGGCTGCTGCTGTAGGAGGTGGAGGCCAGGCAGCGTGAGGAGAGCTCCCCAGGTCGGGGGGAAGGAGAGATCTCTGCTAAGCGGAGTGGCTCAGAGCAGGGGGAGCGGAGGAGCCTTTACCTGTGCACCTGCACCCCGGACGGGGTCAGTCTCAGCCCGCGGGTAGGTATTAAAGGGTCGTCCCGTCTGCTGGGCCGTCTTCATCACCCCTTCGGACACGGGGATGTTGGGAGTCCGGATATTGGGCCCAGAGAGCGGGCGCTTGTCGCGGGGGGACTGCGGGCTGCTTTCGCTGCCGTAGGTGGATTTGGGCCGCTTGTCACAGGGCTCAGGGCGCTCCCGCCGCACCACACGCTCGTCCCGCTCACTGCAGTCCCTGTCGGAGGGGCCGTCCCGCTCAGGGGGCCTGGGGTACTCGGGAGGGGGCGGGCGGCCGCCAGCTCTGGGGCCAGGCTCCTGTCCTCGGGGCCGCTGGGGGTCCCGTTCGCGGGGTCGCTCCTTGCCCCGGTCGGGCTCGCCACGGGGCGCGGGGCAGCTCTTGTCCTTGCTGCGGCCGGTGTCCTCGGAGAGGCCGTTCTCCTGGCAGAGCTGGTCACGCCGGGGCGGGAAGGGGGGGCTGTCCCTGCGCAGAGAATTGGAACGGGACACGGACATGTTCTCAAACTCATCCAGCAGCCAGGTCAGGGAGCCGTCCTTGGCGGCTTTGGTGCCCCGTACGATGGTCTTTGCGCAGGACGTGGGACGAGAGGCAGACAGGAACACGGAACACAAACAGAACAAAAGAAAAAAAAAAAAACAAACAAAAATGAAGGAAAATAAAAATAAAAATGAAATGCGTGGTGGTGACGTGGGCAGGGGGCGGCTCACACAGACGGGACGAGGGGAGGGTTGGGATCTCTGCTGACTGCCACGGACACTACCTCAGTCTATTCAATCAGCACACGACGAGCAGAGCGCTGTTAGTAGGCGGTGGCTCCATCAGGTCCACGCACAGATGGGGATGCTGGAGGCCAGGAAGAAGGCATCCCTGGCATTCCCCACAGCCTCAGGGGTCTGCCCATGCTGTCCTGAGCCCCTCCAGGAGGTAGGAAACAGAGCTGCGCTGGGGAGCGGACCCGACTGTCTCTCTCATCCCATATGGGCCAATGCCAGGCTGAGCCCTGTGAGCAGGAGCTCACGGGGAAGGGTCCTGGGGGGCTGCCGCTGGCACTGGCTCTGCCTCGAGGCTTGAGGCACTTGGCCAGGACCCAGAGTGCAGGGGGCTTTGTTTGGCCACAAATGTACTCATCAAGAACCACGCAGCGGCAGCAGATTTCACTCCCAGCTGAAGCCTGGCTGGGTACCAACACAGCAAAGCTCCTGCTGGGGCATTGCTCCTCTGTTACCAGGCCCAAGTTTCGCTACCATCTAAGAGGGAAGGCAGAAGGGTAGCAAGAGGGCTACTACACTGCCTGGGCTTTGCACCACCTCCAAAGTCTGCAGGAAGGATGTGCACACCTTTTCTCCACAGTTCCTGGTGCCCAGCAGCACCGCAGCCTGCTCATTGCGCTGCATCTCCGCAAGCTCTTCACCTTCTGGAAGCCATCGGCTCCTCAGTCCCAACAACAAGGCTTCACAGCCCATTCCCTCCTCTGGGACCGACCTTTGAGCTCGCACTGAATGCGACCAAGCAGAGGGGACTGCTTCCAGAACCATCTGCAAAGCAAAAGCCCTTGCACAGAGAGCACCGTGCCCTAACTCTCCTCCTGCAGTTCAAGCCATCAGGATTTCTTTCTGGATCATGCCAAAGTCTATCTCACCCAAGGGGGTGGGCACAGGACAGCCCCAGTATTGTCAGCACCTATTCTGGCCACCAACAGAGAGCAGCCAGGTAGAGCAGAAGGAGCAGTGTCAGGGACCTAGGGAGGGTGAAGGCAGAGGAGCACCAGAGCCAGGGCACACAGACGGTGTGGGTTTCCTCAGCCGAGGCAAGCAGACGAGCCAGACTTCAAATGATGACGTAACGGTGGCTTGGGGAAACAGGCACAGGGAGAGGATGGGATGGGAAGGGACAGGCACCGCTCTGGTTTGTGTTTTCTCCTAGGATTCTTTTTTTCCAGTGTCCAGGAGAACGCAGCAGAGTGAGGAAGAGGAGAAGCTCTGCTCCACACCTACCTTCCTCCCATGTGGGCTTGAGGGAGTACATGAAAAAGCACACTGAAAGGCTTCAGGATCCTAACAGTCACCTTACCTGCTCCGTGGCACTCCAAGGAGAGGGCACCAACCCCTCCCAGAATGGCTGATCAGCCCCCAGCCCTCACCTGGTCACCCCAGCACGCTGCAGGGACGCTTACCTTCTGCGAGCCGTGCTGGATGGCTGTGATACACACGGGGTCCACCAGGGGCTTGGGCCGCTTGGCAGACTCCTCGATGATGCCCTGCCATTGCCGCGGCAGCCCCGTGAACTTCTGCTCCTGCTGGTCGTACCCGGTGTGGACACGGTGCTCGAAGTTGGAGGGCGCGGAGATCTCGATGCGTTTCTTCTTCTTGCTGAACATGGTTACAGCGGCTAGAAGACCTGCAGGGACAAAGAGAGGACACAGTGAGGTCTGGAGGAGGACAGAGGCGGTGGGGGCTGTAAAACAGGCACCCCTTCTTTGGGAGCTGACCACGCTCTCTGGGCAAAGCATTGCTTGCCAAAAAGGAAACACCTCGACCCAGCACAGCCCCCCAGCTACCAGCCTTGCTGCGCAGCCCCCACACTAGGTGGGCTACTCCCTCTGTCAGTTGCTCATCCCCCATTTTTTGCTGCTGCTGGCTTTTATTTCGAGCTGCGTTTGGGATCCCCTAGACGAAAAGCCATGAGGAGCTTCTCCTGCCTCCCAGCTGAGCTCAGCCTGCTCTGCCTCGCCTCTCTCTCAGAAAGTGGATGCAATGGCACAGCAGCAATCACACCCAGGGCAGCGGAGGGCTCTGTGCAACACAGGAGGAACAGTGGCTTCAGCCTCAGCCCATGTCCCTGTCACTGCGTGGCCAGACGATGGCCTCAGCTCCTCCTCCCACTGCCAGCGCTGCTCCTCTGCGATGCAAACTTAGGGCTCCTGTCCTCTGCTGAGCTGGGGAGCATAACCCACATCTTCTCCTCCAGCACCAGCCCAACCTCCTCCCTGTGTCACTCCAGTGCCAATTTGCACCTGGGCTGCCCTGTATACAGGACATTTGCTTTCCAAACCCTGCTCTTGCAGGCGTCTTGCTGTTGTTGCAGTGCCTTCCCTCCTCTCCCTCTGCTCAACCCGCTTTGATGTATTGCTCCTAAATTTAAAACCTTAGCAAAAGCCTCCCACAATTACAAGCTGGAGTTTTCTACAGACCTCAAAGAGCAAAGCGATGAGCAGCCTGGCAGCGACTGTGAGCCCAGCAGCCCTGGGACAGCCAGGCAACGGCCATGAGCCCCTGAGCTGCCCTACATTATTGATTTCTCCACAGCTGAGCGAGCCCCATGCCCACCAGTATCCCACCCCACTCTCCTTCATTCTCCAGCTACAAAGAGTAGCAGAGTGTGCTCTGATGCTACCCAAACATTCTAAAGCAGCTCTCTATCCCATGCCAGCGCCCATCCCATGGGCACAGAGCTCAGGGCACAACGTGGAGCTCCGAGAAGGGGCAAGCCTGAGCAGAGCCAGGGCTCAAGCCTCACGTTGGCCACCAGCCCGTGGCTTTGGCCAGCTTCCCTGGCTCTGCTCTGCCCACACACACATGAGCTTTTGCCCTTCCTCTGGGAGCCAATGCTGCTTCTTGGAGACACCATTGCTGCAGAGCTGTTGAGGACCGCAGCCGTGAGCTGGGGGAGTTCTCCAGGTAGCATCTCAGGACAGGAGCTGGGAAAACTTCTAAGCAGAACAGGTTGGCCTGCAAAGAGCTGGGCACACAGGTGCTCGGCCCTAGCAGGAAAACTGTTTGCTCAGGCATTTAAACACCTGCCAAGGCTGCTGAAAATAAACTCAGCAATGTGGCCAGCGTGGCTTTGGCACCAAATTCAAGCCCTGATAGTTGCACAGTTCCCCTCTGCAGAGCTGTGCTCAGCCAAGAGTCCAAGCGGGCACCGCTCGGCTTCAACCTGTGCTGCTCACAGATCTCAGCACCTCCTCATCTCACTTCTGAACCCCGCAGGGAGAACTGCTTTTTACTTTACTTTAAAAAGCTATCAGCAACAGCAGCCTGCAAGAGACCTCCAAGAAGTGCTGCTCGTTCCTGGCGCAGCATTTCTGAGGGAGACCAACTTCAGCTGAATGCATTGCACAGTACCCCGGTTTGAAGGCAGCCACGAAGAGGAGCCCAGACCTGTATGGTTGGTGCAGAAAGCCCCAGCTGGGGGAACAGGGGAGATCCTTCCAGCTGAGCTCAACGCTCAGGGTTCCCCTCAGATTCAGAGCCACGTTCCTGTGGCTCTCCAGCCACGGTTCCAAGGCAAGCACTGCAGACGTAGCACAGATGGGACAAGGAACTGACAAACCAGCAGCAACTGCAGATGGACTCGTCCCACGGTACGTGGCAGGAATGTGCTTGAAGGGCAGGAAATGCTTCTGCCCTCAGTAGCACTGAGGAACACAGTGCAGATTCCTCCTCAGAAACCAGAGTTGTGCAGCGGTGATGGATGAGCACTGTCCCACGAGAGCCACGCTCAGCGCCGTGCCCACCAAACCCTGCAGCTGCCACGGGACACAGTGGGGTCCGTGATCTGCCCCGTGAAAGACTGGGGCAGATGACCACCTCTGTGGGGCAGCGGGGACCCAGCCCGAAGGAAAGCACAGAACAAAGCTACAGAGGAAGCCTGGCTGCAAGGCGGACCCCAGAGCCATTTCTCCTCGTGTAAACACCGCAGGTCTGCACAATGGGGGCTTGTTTACAGCAGCGGAACGCCCGCATCCTTCCAGGCTCAGAGGTGCAGTGTCGATGCCGCTCAGCGGGAGCTCAGAGCGCTGCCAAGGCTTCCCCAAAATCAACAGTTCAACGGGGAGCCACAAGAGACTGCGCACTGGATGGGTGCAGGCTGCTCAGATCAAGTCATTGGTGCCAACCTGGTTCTGGGGGAAGGTGGACAGCTCCTGCTGCCGGGCTCCAGCATCCTGTGCTGGGATCTGCTGTCAGCGAGGGGCGGTGCTGGCTGCACATCCAGCACCCTCACACCGCAGTCGGATGTTTCCAGCGTCCTGGCTTGCCCAAAACCACTCGAGTGGGCAGAGGTCGGCATTTTCATTGCAGAAGCAACTTGGGTTTTAGCATATCAAAGAGGAAAAAGCGCTCAGAAGATCCGGGAAGGTGAGGGCCAGGAGGGCACGGCGGCTGCTGACCGCTGCTGGCAGGCAATGGGGATGAGCCCTCAGACTGCAGCACGTCGCATCCAGCCCTGACATCTCACCAGAGGAAAAACCAGTTCTGTTTGTTTGTCAGTAAAAGCAGCCGGCTGGAGGAAGCACACCCCTCCCACACAGGATCTGGACAGGGAGGCAGCACAGTAAAATAAACACAGGCAGCCTGGCATTTCAGGCCCCGCTTTACGCTTTGTTTGTTTAACCCTCTTGTTTCTCAAGCTGAGGGAGCACTGCCATCCCACGCTGACCCAACCGGCCCTGCCTCTGCCACTTTCACTGCCTGCTGGTGCGACTGTGGCCTTTTCCTCCCATTTTAGTCTCCGGATTCAGCTTCCTTCACACTGCTCAGTGTGAAACTTAGTGGCTCCAGAGACAATCTCTTCTTGCAGGCAGGAAATCCCAGCCCCAACCGCCCGCCTCACTGCAGCACCGCACCAACACTCCCTCCTTACTCAGCCCTGGCTACTCCTCCCCAGATCCTGCTTCTACAAATTCTAGTGACTCCTCCGCACCTGGGGGAAGGGAAAAGCCCCCACCCCAGCCCATCCTTGCACAAAGTGGGGTACTGGTACCCCCCGTTTCACTCCTCCAGAGGCCGCTGCGCCCCGAGCTGACACAGCTGTGCTCTGCATGTTTGCCAGCACCGTGGGGCCAGATCCTGAACCACGCCAAGCATTCCTCAGGGGCAGGCAGCTGGGCGTGAGCCATGCCGCAAACAAACCTCCCCTCGGCTGCGCCTGTTACCTTGGCAAAGCTTTATCCCAGCGGGCGAGGCTGATCGAAGCTCGAATGGCTGCACACAGCTTCAGCTAGGACTGCTGAGCGAGGGAAACTTCACCCCGCAGCCGCTGCTGCCTGGAGTCACCAGGGTGTGCATCCAGGGGCGTGTGCGTGCCCGCTTTGTTCTGGTTCCCCCTCGCTGCCACCTGCATGCATCACGCCAGCTTCCCGTGGATGTCACAGCATCTTCCTTTGATCCTCAGAGCACCTACTCCAAAATTCCACCCTGGAAAGCTTCCTGAGCACTGACTCCTTCGGCATGAAAGCCCCCACAGAGGAGCCTGCAGTGCCACAGGTAGAAATCCCATGTCTGGATGATTTGGAGGCAAAGGGCACTTCTCAAGGTGGTCGCTGCCAGGCTCCAGGCAGAGGGAAAGCGAACACAGCTGGAGGGTTCTTATCTACCTGCACACAGGGGGTGTGAGCAGCAGTGCACCTCGGGACACTGCTACTTAAACCAACCAACCTCCATACTGAGCCTGATGTCACGGAAATCTTTCTGGATTTGCAGCAAAACAGCAACACAAAGAGGCATGGCTGCAGCCAGGACCCTCACTGTTATCCCCTCCCCTCAGTCAAACACATCAGCTGTGTTTCGGCCAGCCACGGGGTTGGGGAAGGGTTAAAAATCCACCCCTCTGCCCCTCCTGGAGCTCCGCGCATTCCTCAGCCCTGTCCAAACCCAGGTCACATTCCCTTTATCTCAGCTTTGTTTAATTAGTCAGCCATTAACGAACACTTCTGGCAGCCAGGAGTAAACTAAAATAGAGCAGAATATTCCCCGCTGCTGGCAAGCTCCCCAGACTTGCGCTATCAAGGGCTGGGAGCTCACTCTCACCTTTACAAAGTGAAAAAATAGGGAAAGAAAGCTTGAGAAGGAGTCTACGAGCACTGATTCCCCCGGCACAGCACGCTGCGTGCACACTCACCTCTTCTCCAAGCGTTCTGTGTCTCTGCAAGGAGTTTGTGCCCCACGTGACCTGCAGGACTGTGCACACGGAGCATCAGCGAGAGCCTCCGTGTGGGCACAGCTCCACTTCTGAGATCTCCTGTGAGCTCCAAACCGATCTCATCACGCAGAGACAAATCTGAAAGCAGTGGCGCTCAGGACCAGTACCGGCCGCCCCGCAGGGATGCTTTGTGGGGGCTCCACCAGCCCCACGCTGCTGACCTCACCGTGCAGGCACCCGGGGATGCCCCACCGCCCCGTGCTTCCCGTAGGATCGTTTTGCTCACCACCAGCTGGGAAGCATTAACCAGCACCAAGCCCTTCCCCTCTACAATGCGTGCACCAGGTGCAGCAGAGCAGGAAGTCTGCTCCAAAGGGATATTCGTTTCGTAAAGTCCTATTCCGGCGCAGCACAGATGTGGGTCTCAACTTCACCCCCACCTCGGTCCAGGAGGAATTACTCCCCTTTCCTATGGGCTTAAACCAAGAAGCCTGAGGCTCTCCCTCCCATACGAACACCAAGACCAGGGCACAGAGTCCCCTGCTCTCCTCCGCCAGAACTGAGCTTGCTGCCTCCAAAAGCCAGCTCAGCAGAGTGAAGGGCAAATAACCTGCTCCAGCAGCAAGGCGGAGAGTGCCCCACTGCTCTGCATATTTCCAGCACAGGCAGCTTCGCCCAGGCTTGAAAAGCAAAGAAACTTCCTCCGAGCAGCCTCCCCTCTGTGCTCGCCCCCTGCCAAATTCTGTCTGAAACTCATCAACAAAATATAACAGCAAGGCTCCGCATTACTCACCAACACCATCCTGCTTCCTCCGAGCCAGAGGGGGAAGAAGGAAGGAAAACTGCTGCAGGAGGAACTCTGAGTGGGGCAGGAGGGGCTGAGGAATGCCAGCACAGAACAGCAGTTTGGGGCCAACAGCCACAGTCGCTGTACTCCTGACTCCACAAACTTCCCAGTGCCTCTGGAGCCAGGCAGGGCCGGGACATGACACCCTGAGCCCCAGGGATGGGGTGAGCGGGGCAGGTGGGCTCTCACCCTGCTCTTTTGGCACGCCACGATGGGGTTTGGGCTGGCACAGGGACAGACGGGCTTTGCTCCCCTCCATCACCAGCACGGACCTGGATGAGCAGCACACCGAGGGGCACGGGAACAGGGGGCAAAGCCGTGCCGAGCTCCATGCTGCTTCCTGGCTCTGCAAGCCTTACTCCAAGGTTAGCCACCCAAAGAACAGGTTCCTCCTGGCTCCGCGCACCTCCCTGCGGGCGCCCACTTCCGTTCCATGCTGCCATTACCATTTTCTGAGGCTGGAAGTGGCTCCGGCGCTGCGCTCTCCCACGCCGTGAGGATCCGTTGGCAAGTGAGTAGGGAGGGAAGGAGGAAAGGATCTGTGATCGGCAGCTGCGAGGCTCGCAGGGGTTAACAGCGAAGCTTGTAAGAAGTGGAGCAGGAATAGAGGAGATTTGAGCTGGGAGCCAATGAGGCAGCAACATTTGAAACAAAGCAGCCAGTCAAGTGCCCCGGCCGTGGAAACAGGGAAGGAAGGACGGACAGGGGAAGGTGGAAAGCCCGTGGCCTTTCCGGAGCGTCCCTGCTCATGTGGGTGTTCCTTACACCACTTCCAGGTCCCTCACCCATCCTGAAAGCAGGGGCTCCGTCTGGACAGAAGTGCTGACTCCTCTCCTGCAAGTTCCACCGGCAACAAGAGTTCTGGTTAAGGAACAGCAGCCCCAAAACCTGCTGGGGGAACATCAGGACCTTCATCCGGACTCCAGAGTTCATCCCGGGGCTATACGCCTCATGTAAGGGCAAAGATCACGGTTTAAAGCTCTGCCTCTTCCTCTGATTTCCAAGAAGAGCGTGATGTGGGCAATCCCATGTGGTGGGCGCAGCCTCCATCCCACCTTCTCCAAGAAGGAATTGCCCCTGAGCAGACTCTGAGCTCTCAGCATGAGGATCTCCAGCTGGAAATCAAAGCTTTGATGTCCGGGTGCACATTTCCCTTCTCTCTTCTCTTCTGTGTTTGCTCAGAGGAAACACCCTTGAATTGGCCCAATTAGCTGGCACGTCTTGCTAGTGAACTCCCCCCCCAGCAGCCTCCATGAGCAACCTGGCACAGTGCAGGGGCAGCCTGAGCTCTGCTGCAGAGTGAAGGCAGCAGGTGGCAAATGGGACAGGGAGAGCCAAGCACAGGGCAGCAGCGAGCCCCGCTCCATCCAGCGCAGCCCAACAGCATCTCCAAGAGGTCTGCGCGGCTCCATTCTTATTTAAATGCCTTTTACAAGCAGGGAGGGGAAAAGAAAAGGAAGAAAAGCACGGCTGTGAAGGTTAATCACCCAGCAGGGCTTACAACTAGATTGCTCACTTCCCATTTGTCCTCATTTTCCTCTTCCTTGTTCTTTTTCAGAATATTCATGGATCAAAATATCTGCAGCAGCCTCTCTACGCTGCTAATTGGCGCTCTGAAGCTTTCCAGGAATCACATGGGAAAGAAGTGGAAAAAAACCTCAGCAGATGAGCACAAACCTCTCCCACCATTTGCCCCCAGCTCACACCTCTGTCCCTCCCCTGTCGTGCTTGGTGCACTGCAGTATTTGGGAACAGGGGCCAGGCAGCGCCCGGTGCAAACCCTCCGGTTTTTGCCCAGTGCTCTCCCCATGGCACCGCTGTAAACACGGCCCCACATCACCCGCGTGGGGGCATTTCCACTTGGTGCACCTGAGCCCTCCTAAAGCAAACGGCACGGGGCTGTATTTCAGCACTCACAGATCTTTGGAAAGGGGAAGGACAGCAGCGGAGCAGCGGAGATGGGCACAACGCTGATGCAGAGCGAGCTCGAGCTATCGTGTCTCTCCAAAACGAAGAGGCAAAACCCATTCGTCCTTCCGGAAAGTTGTTCCTCTGATACAGAACAAGCAGCAGCCTCAACACCTCCAACTTTCAGTCATCAAAAGCTGCTGTGACTTCTGAAATCCACCAGCTGCTCTGCTCAGCTGCTGAGAGCACAAAGAGCCCCCAGCATCAATTTCAGAGTCTTGTGAAACGCACTAATTAATTCATAGAAAGATAAAAGCACATCAAAGGAAGTTCTACCCCCGTATCTTTCCGAATTTTAACAGAATTAGCCAGAGCACCTCCTGCCAATCCTTGCCTTGCAGACGAACCCAGTGTACCCTGAGCTTGCACCAGAACCACCCAGTGAACCCCAACGTGTCCCAGCAGCACAATTCCCAGAGCACAACCCTGATGATGTTCTGCCACTCTGCTTCCCTCCTGCTGCACGCAGCCAAGCTTCAGAGTGAAAAGATACCACCTCTCACAGCCTTCACCCACCCCAGCCTGTGTAACGCACGCTGCAGGCTCAGCCCTGCTGCTGCGTTTTCTTTGGCAGTACAGCTCTCGTGTGGCTTTAGGCTGTGGGAGCCCTCAGCCACAGCTCTGAGCTCACACACCCTGATGGCAGCTCAGCAAGCAGCGCAACCAGGAGGGATCCCAGCCCCGGGGCCTCATCCCAGCCACACCACGGAACTGGAAACAGCGATTCCTCGACAGCACCGTGCCCTCCACACATGGGACACGAGCCCTGCCTCGCTGCAGCCATGAAAGTAGCCGTACAGACACACCTGTATGGAGCCGGGGCGGAGGAGCCCTCCCAGGGCCGCGGGATGTCACGGTCGCCCAGTGCTTGTCATGCCGACACAGCGGGGAGCGCGGCACGGCGCAACGCTCACCACGGCACGGAGGCACTGAGTGTGCTCAGCTGCAGGCAGGGCGGTGGAACTGGCCCGGCTGGCTTTGCACAACCTTCAAAGAGTGGAGAGATGTCCTGCTGCCAGGCTGGGCAGGGCCGCGCGGCACCGGAGGGCTCCTGGACGAGGAACCCCGGGAGGGGTCTGGGGACCCAAATAATGGATTCGGCCCGATTTGAAACAGACCTGGTGTCCCCAGGCAGGTAAAAAGTCAAAGAGCAGTGCTGGAACTGCGTGGTGTGGGCAACGCAGCTGAGGGATGGGATGCCATCCAGCGGGGCCGGGAGAACCTCACGAGGTCTCGCACCTGGGTCGTGGCAACCTCACTGCCAGCACTACCTGAGGACCAAGGGATGCAGCACAGAAAGGGACTGGAGGTGCTGCTGGATGTCAAGATTCAGTCTGGATGTAAGGAAAAGTTCTTCATGCCAAGTGTGGTGTAGCACTGGGACGGGCTGCCCAGAGATGTGGTGGGTGCCCACCCCAGGAGGCAGAGGGGAGCTTTCCTCAGGTTACTTTGTGTCTGCACAGAATGTTTTTCTATTTAGCACCACTGCCATCAGCAGAAACAGAGCTAAACCTGAAAGATGTCACAGGCACACCATGAAAACTCAAAACATTGTTTCAGAGCTGTACAAACACAAAGCTGTGCTGTTTTCCAACAGCACTCCATGCTCTGCAGAGCAACACCAAAGCGATGCTGCACGAATCCCAGGCATCAGCACACACAAATCATTCTCCCATCAGCGGAGAACCCCAGCAGATCACCCACGCTCCCCTCAACCTGCAGGAACGCCCTGAGCTGCGTTGCCAGGGTGCCCCAAAGCCACTGGTTTGGGTTGAGACGCTCCAAACTCCGGTGAGCCGTCCTGCCAGGCGGTCTCTGCCAGGCTCTTCCAGAAAGTTCAGGCTTCGAGTGAGAAATTCACTTCCATTTTCCCTTTTTCCACCCACGCAGCAGCCCGTGGGGCTGCCCAGTGATGACTCAGTGCTGAAGGCCTTCACTCAGGTTTCTGGGAAGCTATTCCTGGTTCTTCTCCTGCTCTGCTTTGTGAGGAGGAGCACCACCTCAGCACGCTGGGAGGGGGCTGACTGCAATGAGCTCTGAGGTCCTCAGAGAAGCGCTGGAGAATCACGGAATCGCAGCACAGCGTGGGCTGGAAGCAACCTGAAGGATCATCGTGGAAAGAATGTGTCCTTCACGCTCAAAAAGACAGCAAGAAGAAAACAGCAGAGGTGAGTGGATCTGCGGTGCTCTCAGCGTGTTCTGCCCAAACAGAAACCTGGTGTGCCGTGGGTACACACACAGCTCTGCGGAGAGGACCCCGTGGCCACAGTCCCACTCAGCTCGGGGAAAATCCTATCTGAGCACCTCCCTGCACTGCCTGCTGGTGTGTAACACACGCTCCCTTACTCCCTTTGGGAGCTAGCACTGACCGCTGCCTTACCCCTACAGATCCACGGACTGGCGCAGTCGGACAGGGCACAGCCACACGCTGCACTTCCCAGCCTCAGTCCCCACAGAACGACATCTCACGCCGAGGGGCTGCCGATACCTTTTGTGCCTTGAAGCGCGAGCTCCAATTACCCTTATCTCGGTTTCCAGAGATACGAGCAGGAGCACTGCAGACCTCATTTCTCCCTTTCAAGCAGAACTGACTGCATACACACAGACCACATCTCAGCAGCAGTTCCCTCTGTTCCACTGACTGCAGGGCTTCCTCAGCACCGTCCAGAGCGGGCACAGAGATGCCTGCCTGCTCCGTGGGCTCTCACCAAGCTGCTTCACCACTCCTCTCTCATTCTCTCTCTCATTGGGGAGCGCTCTGGTGTCAGATGAACCGCTGTGGGAAGGGCGAGAGGAAAACAGCCTAGGGCAGCAGAAAGCATTCATACAGAAACCAAAGGCGGAGGCGAGCAGAGCGCACGGTGCTGGGGGCACAGAGCCCCTCGCAGGCAGCGTCAGATACTTCTCCGTGGAGCACCGCTGCCTGGCAGCAGCACTCCTCCAGCAGAGCCCAGACCCAAAAGTAGCAGGATCCCCACCTGCCACGCAGCCTGCACAGAGCGAGTGCTTTTAGCCAGAGGATGCCATTTCAGCACGAGAACCTGCGCACACACACCCCTTCCGGGCTCTCCGTTCCGGCACTATGAGTGGTTTAATCACATCACGCAGGCATCTTTTTGGAACAGGAAGCATGATAACACCCACAACTTACCCGCTCCCAGCGGGGGTTGCCCAACCCCTCCAGCAGGTTGGACAAACAAGTTCTGTGTTGCACCAAAGAACCCTTCGGTCAGGGGCGGAGGAGCCGCACGCAATCCACCCCCACTGCCTTCATTCCAGCAAAGCACTGAGCGACTAGAGCTGTGCGAGGCTCCTCGTCCTCTGCAGCACAGCGTGCACTGAACGGAGGAAAGAACAGCAAACGCAGCCTTGCCCCAGGGCACAGTGACAAAACCCAGCAGCGTTCCCCATTACACCCCAACTGCTGTTGTTCCTACTGACATCACCTCGTTCTCGGCACCTGTTCTATTAAAAGCAGACACTCACAGCAGCAACAAAAGAATGACAACACGCGGCACGGAAAAGCCACGCAAGGAAACGCCACGCAGGGACATCACGTGCCTCCTGGAAGCGATGCAAAGCTTCAGATGAGCAACAGGGGCCAACGAAACCCAGTCCTTCTCGTTTGTGCACAACCTGTGCTGCTGTCCCAGCTGCCCTGCGGGGGAAGGACTCGTAATGATGATTTTAATGTAACGTGGCAGTGGATTGTATTCCCGAGTGCCTCATGGCCTTAAGGACCACTAACAAAGCTGTGGGAGATGCTCGGCACAGCGCCCGGCAGCACTGCCCCAATCCCACGCCAGAAAAAGGAGGAGTGACCCCAGAGGCAAGAACATTTTAGTGTGGGAAGTATTTGTCTTAGGTAGGAAAAGGAAAGAAAAAAGAAAACGAGAGAAAATCCACAATCTCAGTGCCAAACCCAAGGCCTCCTCTTACAATTAATGAGACCAAAACACCTCAGCCCCCTCCGTCTTCTCATCATCATCCTGCTCTCCCCGAGCCTGAGCTGTGCTGACAGAGGACAAAGCCCCATTTACTGTCTGCAGGGGTGCATGGACAGCAGGACGAGGGATGGACCAGCCCACGTAACGGGCTGACAGAGGTCAGTCTATGATTACCACTTGGTGCACCGTGCCAGCTGGGAAGGCTGCTCTGAAATGTGAGCTGCACCTGTGCCAGACAGAGCTCCCTCCGAAACCCCAAACCAGCACAGCTCCATTCGGAGGCACACGGTGAGGCCTCCTCCTCCTCCTCCTCCCTTCCTCTATCAGCCTCAGGAGAAATCACTTAGTATTAAATAAAATCGGTGTGGGTGTAATTAGGCTGCATGGAAGCCTCCAAATGTCCCTGGGATTTCTGCTGGGACTCTCGGGGCTGTGTCCTTTGTCCTCCATCCCGCTCGTAGCACAGCACAAGCTGAATCCCATGGGGGACCCAACACCGCCGCGTGCTGTCTCCATTTTACTTTGCTAACTTCAGTCAGGACAAAAACGGGCTCCTGGCTACGTACACCAAAGGAAGAGAGAAAAGCAAAGCTCCCCAGGGCTCCATCAGAGCAGTGACAACAGCCAGCAGGTCACAGTGCACACAGAATTGCTCAGTATTTGGCAGCGCTCAATCAGCTCCATCCACGTGGAGCACACCTCCCAACGGGATGGAAAGCTACACCTCCTTCCTTCCACCCTGCTCTCCCCCCTCGGCCAGGTACCCACAGAGTCATAAATCATTCATCTGAGAAGACAGGCACTGAGGAATCAAGCCTAAAACACAGCACCGAAGGAACACACTGCGCTCGAGTGGCACGCAACTCGCAGAGCCCACACATCAATGAGAAGCGACCCAGCAGCACAAAGAACAGCTGGACATCCAGAGCAAAGCTCTGTCATCTTTTATTTTTAAAGGGGCTGCTTCCTTCTGGCTAATTTGATAAGTGCCAGCAAAATGAGCACCCCCTGCACACATACAGATAGGCAACATCTGGAAAACATCTGGGAGCTGCACCGACATGGGGGAGCAGAGCGCGAGTTCCCACTCAGCTGAGGTGAAAACAGAACCTGAACTGGCAGCAAACCATTGGTCTCTTCCCTGGAAACTTCAGCTGCCATTCTGGTTAATTACCTTCATTTGGGAAGGTCAGGGTGCAGCACTGCAGCAGCGGACCCAGGACTCTCGCAGGTAACATCCCCCAAAGAGAACCGCACGGCGCTGGGCTCCTACAGCCCCACAAAGCAGGAATTCGCACACAGCTCCTGCAAAGCCTCCCTCAACCTGCCCAGGGGACCACTAACGCATCCCACAGGTTTATCTCTGAAGCAGAAAGAAGGAAACTTCCTTAAAAGGCGGCCAGGATCGGCTGGCAGCGAACAGTGAAACCTTTGGCTACCGCTCCAACTTTGTTTGGGGATTTATCTGAGCTCCCTCCACCCCCCCCAGCTCCGCATTTCCCCTAACACCGGGCCTCCAACCTGCAGCTGTTTACAGCGCGCTGCCAGAATCTGCGGCCCCACAGCCCAGCCAGAAAAACACAGCTCAATTACAAGGAAAACACAATGAAAAAGCAATCCTGGCTCTTTCCAGCGGACAGAGCGCTACGAGCATAGGAAACAAAGCGCGGAGCGCTTAATTCCAGCGGCTGAACGAACCGCGGGGCATCGGATTCACGCGAACCGACGACTCCGGGATCCGAGAGCGGCGTGAGGGGACATCTTCCGCTCTCACTGTAATCCCACAACATAAAGAGAAACCGCACTGCGAGAAGGGGGAAAGCAGCTCCGCCGAGGAGCTCCGCGCCCGACGCTCCCCCGCCCCGACCCCCACTAACCCTAACCCCACTCCTCCAATCCCCCGCGCCGCGCGGGGAAGGGGCGGACACGCGAGGCCCCTGACCTCCCCCGCGCAGCACAGGCCGCCCTGGCGGCACTGCCCCCGCTCCCCCCCGTTCTCCACCTCCGGAAGCTCCAATCCTTCACGGCACCGTTCCCGGCCCCCCCGCCCCCCACGGCACCCCTCACTCACCCCCTCCCGCCGGACGCTCCGCCGCTCTCACTCCGCCGCCGCCGCCGCCATGTTGGAAGGGCCCCGCTCCGCCCCGGTTCCCTTGACAACAAGCCCCGCCCCCCGATGCCGCCGGTGCCGCCGAGCACCCGTACAAGGGGCGGGCACACGGGAGAGCTCGACCAATCGCAGTGCGGCAGAGGGAGACTGGCGCTAGCGCTGTCCAGTCACAGCGCGGCGGGCGGGGCGGGAAAGCCGCGAGGCGAAGAGGTACGCGGTAAGATGTCGGCCGCGTGAGTCGCCGCCGCTGTCGCGCTTTGCGCCGCGGTACAGAGCTGCGGTGCGGGCGGAGGGGTCGGTGCCGCGGGGAGAGCTCTAACCGCGCGTCCCCCGCAGGTCCCGCAGGATGCCGCTCCACGCTATACTCAGGGCCGCGGCGTCGCTGCGCGGCTGCGGTGCGTACCGCCGTCCCCGTCCGCTCTCAGAGCCGTCCCGCTGCCGCTGACCGCCCCTTTTTATCCCTGCAGTCCTCGGGGCGCCGCCGACCGCCGCCATGGCTACGCTGAACCAGATGCACCGGATGGGCCGGCCCAAGCTGCCGCCTCCCAAGCCGGGACCCACTTTCGGCCGCCCGCAGCTGAAGGGGGTGGTGGTGAGGAACCTCATCCGCAAACCCAAGAAGCCCAACTCAGCCAACAGGAAATGCGTGCGGGTGCGGCTGAGCAACGGGCGGGAGGTGGTGTGCTTCGTGCCCGGCGAGGGCCACAACCTGCAGGAGCACCACGTGGTGCTGGTGCAGGGCGGCCGCACGCAGGACCTGCCGGGCGTGAAGCTGACCGTCGTGAGGGGGAAGTACGACTGCGCCCACGTGCAGAAAAAGAAGTGAGCGCGGCGCTGGAGATCGCCGCGTTAACGCTCAATAAAACGCTGCGTTCCCGGAGCGCTCCGCGGCGCTGTCGTCACTCGGGGGGGCGGGGGGGGAAAGGACGATCCGGGGGTGGGCGTGGCTCTATCCACTTCCGCCACGTGACCGCCCTCGCGTCCTCGGGGCCGTACAAGATGGCGGCGCCCAGGGCGCTGTCGGCGGCGCGGCGAGCGGCGGTGGCGGCGGCGCGTGCGCGGCGCTCAGCGGCGACCGGAGCCGCTCCTCGGGGCCCGGCGGAGCGGAGCCGCCTCTACGAGCACGTGCGGGAGGGGCTGAGCGCGCGGCCGCAGCTCGACATGGCGGCGCTGAGCGCGCGCCCGGTGGAAGCCGCGCGGGAACTCGAGCGGAGGAGGGGACCGCTGCGGGAGCGCGATCTGCGGGAGATCGTGAGCGGGAGGAGCGGGGCGGGCGGGGCATGAGGAAGGGACCGCTGCGGGAGCGCGATCTGCGGGAGATCGTGAGCGGGAGGAGCGGGGCGGGCGGGGAGGGGGCGGGGCATGAGACAAGGGGCGTGACTGCGCGCGTGTTGGGGCGTGGCCTCTGCTGGGGCGGGGCTTGCCTCGTTTTGGGGCGGGGCCAGGTGACAGACCCCGCTCACAGCTGCAGACTTGGTCCCGCCTGGAGGAGGTGCGCGCCGCCGTCGCCCGCCTCGAAGCCGAGAAGGGGGAGGTGGCCGCGGCCGTGCACGCGCTGGTGGTGAGTGCCCACGTCCCGCCCACCTTATGTCACCTCTGTGTTCCGCTGTGCCATCCCTCTGTCTCTGTACATCCCTCCCCCTTTCCCCCCCGTACCCCCATCTCACTCGCTCTCCCCCCACAGACCACCCACGCCAAGGACGCGCTGCACGCGGTGAGACCCCCAGGAGGACTGCTCCTGCCCCCCCCCGCCCCACGCTGCTGCGGAGGCGACGTGGTCGCCGCGTGGTCCCCACGTGCCCCGTCCCTGCAGGTCCCCGAGTACACAGCGCTGCGGGAACGGGGCCGCGCGGTGCGGCTGCAGCTGAGGGCGCTGCTGGAGGAGGAGGCGGCCCTGGAGGAGCGCTTCTACCTGCGGGCACTGCAGCTGCCCAACAGCACGCACCCGGCTGCGGTGAGCAGGGGAACGTGGGGGGCAGGGGGAGGTTGCTCCAGCCCTGCTGACCCCCTGCCCTTCTGCAGCCTGTTGGTGATGAGAGCCAGGCCCGTGTGCTGGATGTGGTGGGGGAGAAGCCAGGTAGGGCTGAGCCGGGGATGGACGGGTGGACAGACAGCGTGGAGCTGGGACTGATAGTGGGAGGAGGGCTCCACAGTGAGAAAGGCTCCGTTTGTCCCTGCAGCATTCAGCTTCCAGCCTAAGGGACACCTGGAGCTGGGCGAGGAGCTGGACATCATCCGCCAGCGGTGAGCCCCCCCCCCCAGGGCACAGGGAACACTCACCACAGTGTCGCTCTGTCCTGGTGACGGCTGTGTCCTCACAGGAGGCTGTCACACATCTCGGGTCACCGCTCCTATTATCTGAGCGGGGCAGGAGCGCTGCTGCAGCACGCACTGGTGCACTTCGTGCTGGCCAAACTGGTGCCCAAGGTATGGAATGGGTCTGGGGGAACGCTGAGACCCTCCTCGCGCTGTGTGGAGGGGCTCCATTTGCCCCCCCAACCCCTCACATCTCTCTGCACTGCAGGGCTTCCTGCCCATGACGGTCCCTGACCTCCTGCGCGGCGCTGTCTTTGTAAGTGCCACTCTGTCCCTGCACTGTCCCTGCTGTCCTCCCCACCACCACGTGACTTCCCCGTCTCCCACCCCCCTCCCCCAGGAAGGCTGTGGGATGCAGCCCAACACCACCCCATCGCCTGTGTACTGCATTGACCCAGCTCGCTTTGAGGACCTGTGCCTGGCTGGCACCTCCGAGGTGGGGATTGCAGGTGAAAAACAGGGCAAAATGAGCAGGCAACAGGACAAAACAGCGCAAAGCTGGGACACGTGGTTCAGAATTAGGGTGGGGTATATCAGGAACTGGCACAATAAGGGCAACATGGGTCCAAGTGCGTCCAGACCCCTCACTGCTCCCTGCTTTCTCCTGCAGGTTACTTCATGGACCACGCAGTGCGGCTGCAGGACATGCCCATCAGGTACAGCGACCGCACACCGTGGGGATGGGACGTGGGGAGATGTGGGGAAGTCACTTGTGACCCTTCCTCCCCCCCAGGATTGTCTGCTCCAGCACATGTTACCGCGCAGAGACCGACACGGGCCGGGAGCCGTGGGGACTGTACCGCGTGCACCAGTTCACAAAGGTGGGACGGTGGGTCTGGGGGATGCAGAAAGGCAGCAGAGGGGGAAGGGGTCTCGGGACCACCCCATACCCACAGGTGGAGATGTTTGGGGTAACGGCAGCAGAGAGTGGAGCTGAGAGCGAAGCGCTGATGGATGAGTTCCTCGTGCTGCAGAAGGAGATCTTCTCAGAGCTGGGGCTGCACTACCGGTGAGTTTGGGGTGGAGGGGAAAGGGGGCTCTGCTAGGATCCCCTCCCTCAAATCGCTGTCCTAACACTGCCCCCCCTCCCGCAGTGTCCTGGACATGCCCACGCAGGAGCTGGGGCTCCCCGCGTACCGCAAGTTTGATATTGAAGCCTGGATGCCAGGACGGGGAAAGTACGGGGAGGTGAGAGCAGCCAGGAGGGGACTGCACACCCCTGCCCCCCTTCATGGGGTTTGCTGAGACCCGGGGTCTCCGTGGCTGTGTGGTGCTTCTCCCCCCCCAGATCTCTAGCACCTCCAACTGCACCGATTACCAAAGCCGGCGGCTGAATATCATGTACAGCAATGGTGGGAAGCTGCGCCACGTGCACACGGTGGGTGTTGTGCCCTCTGCACCCTGGGAGGAGCACTATGATACGAAACCATATTCTCATCCACCCCCCCCTTACCATTCCTTCCTGCCCCCCTCCCCAGGTGAATGGCACTGCCTGCGCTGTGCCTCGGCTCCTCATTGCCATCCTGGAGTGCAACCAACAGCCGGTGTGTGGACGGGGATTAGTGTGTTTGGGAGGACCAAGGATGGTCTTAGATTTGGGAGTGGGGGGTGAAGGGGAAGAGGGAATTGCAGGGACCTGACCCTTCCCTTCTTCCCTTCCCCCCACCAGGACGGCAGCGTCCGTGTGCCCCCCGCCCTGCGGCCTTTTGTTGGTCAGGATGTGATCACACGACCCCCAGCCCCACTGCTGAGCTACATCGGCCCCAACCAGCCTGGGGGGGGGCAGGGGCTGTCCTGAGCTTTGGAAGGGACCTGGGGGGGGCCAACAAGCACAGGAACGCACAGACATGCTCCCTCCTGAATGCTTGTGAGCCCCTGAAATAAATAACGCTTGTACCACTACTCTGAGTTATGTTCTTGTGGTTCTCCCCTCACATTCCCACAGCAGATATCCCCCCCATGCCTTTCTGGGCGACCACACGACAACAGTGGCTTTGTGGGAGCCAGGTTTGGGGTGGAGGGCGGTTGAGGGGGGAACTGCCCCCCTTTTTATTTTAAAACAACTTATATAAATCCTCTACTCTATACCCAGGGAAAAGGAGAAAAAGGGGGGCACAGGAACCCCCCCAAAGTCCAGCCCATGCCTTCAGGGGACCCCGATAAATATGGGGGGGGGTGGCTGCAGGTCCAGGGGTGACCCCTCAGTCCGCACAGCGACCGCTGTTGATGACAATGTCGTCGTATTCCTCCTGGGGGGGAACAGCGCTCAGACCCCGCGAGGCCAAGCAGTTTTGGGGTGGGGGTTTGGGCGCTACTTACACCACTGCTGTTGTCCTCCTCGCTGTCCTCGTCCTCCTCGCTGTCCTCAGAGTCACCGGAGCTGTCAGGGGCCCCA
Source organism: Oreortyx pictus (assembly GCA_036925125.1). Lineage (NCBI taxonomy): Eukaryota > Metazoa > Chordata > Aves > Galliformes > Odontophoridae > Oreortyx > Oreortyx pictus. The sequence goes on from JAUPFR010000064.1 coordinate 296,545, forward strand.
AACGCGCGCAGCAGCTGGGGCAGGCGGGGGTCGGGGCGGTGGCGGGCGCTATAGAGGGGGGTGCGACCCCCATAGCCCCGCGCTGCTGGGTCAGCACCCGCCCGCAGCAGCAGCTCCGCCATCTCTGGACTCTGCGCTTCCACTGCCAGGTGCAGGGGGCTGCGGCCGCAGCTCGGCTCCTGGGAGCACAGGGAGGGACAGGGAGTCATGGGGGGGGGGGGCGTGGAAGCAGCAGCGTTCCCTCGGCCCCATAACTGTGCTCACCGCTTTGTTGGAGTCCGCCCCGGCGCGCAACAGCAGCTGTACCAACTCCACGTCCTTCCGCAGAATGGCAATGTGCAACGGGGTGTAACCTGGACAAGGGTACACAGGGACCTCACAGCGCTGCTGCACCCCAACCCCGCCACGTTCCCACACCGTACCCACAGCGCATGCATCCCTGTTATGTCCCTCTGCATCCCCCCACTGTTTCCCTGTAGCACATCCACGCCAAACTTCAAACACACACACCACGTCCCTGCCATACCCACAGCGCTCTGCATTCCCCGCTCCGCGTCCCCTCGATGCTGCAGCCCCAACGTCCCCAAACCGTGTCCCCATTCTTCGACCCGACCCCCTCCCTCCATCACCTCTAGGCACCCCTGCTGCTTCCCCTCGCTACGCTCCCCTACTCCACGCTTAACACCCCCATAAATAACCCCCCCCCACTGTCATCCTCTCGGTCCCACACCGCCCCCTTCGGACCCCCCCCCCTACCATCGTAGTTGATGCTCTCCAGCTGTGCGCGCTCCTCCTCACTGAGGGGGCAGCGGAGTCCCCCCAGGAGGTGCCGGGCGCAGTGGGGCTGCCCCTCCCGGCAGGCGAGGTGCAGGGCCGTGTGCCCCCCGCGCTCCTGCAGCCCCACGCCCGCGCCCGCTGCCCGCAGCTTGCACACGAAGCCGGGCAGCCCCAGGATGACGGCCAAGTGCAGCGCGGTCTGCGGGGGGTGGGAGAGAAACTCGGTCAGTTGGGGTCGGCCCCGGGGAGGTTCCTCTCGGCGCAGGGGTCCCCCCGGAGCGGCCGCCCTCACCTGCCCGAGGTCGTTCTGCAGATCCACGTAAGCGGTGCCGGCGGTGCGCTGCAGGATGGAGTCCAGGAAGGCCTCGTGCTCGTGGATGACCGCGAGGTGCAGCGCTCTGCGCGTGGGGAGGGGACGCGGATCAGCTCCGCGGTCCCAACCGCCGCCCCCCACACCCCACACCCCCCTCCGTGCCCGCGCTCACGTATCGCCGTCCTCGCTGACGAAGCTTAGCACGTGCCGCAGCCACAGCTCGGCCTCGGGCTCCGGGGCGGCCGCGGGGACCTCGTCGGGAGTCTCCGGACCGGGCCCGGGGCTGTGGGGCAGCGGCGCCAACTGCCCCTCTCCCAGCGAGCCCAGCCCGCTGTCGCACCACTCGTCGCCCTCCGCCCGCTTCGCGTCGCCGGACGGCGCGGCCCCCGCGGCCGCCATCAGCCGGGCCGCGCTCACGGCCCCGCCAGCACCGGGCGCAGCGCCGCCGGGCCGGGAAATCCCCGCGGCCCGGGAGGGGGAGGGGGGGAAAGGGGGGGGGCGGCGCGGGGCACCACGGGACGCGTAGTCCAGAGAGCGCTTCCGGGAGACTGCGGGAAGGCGGGACTGCGGGCTGCTGCAGCCAATCAGCGCCGCCCGAAGGGAACGCCGGGAGGTGTGGCGGCGGATGGCCGCGCCGCGCAAGGTATGCCGGGAGGTGTGACGGCCTCGGCCAATCGGCGCGGCCCGCGCGGGGCATGCCGGAGGGTGTGAAACGTTCAGCCAATCAGCGCTCTCGGCAGAGAGCATGTCGGGAAGTGTGGAGCAATCAGCCAATCAGCGTCGTCCGCGAACGGCCTGATGGGAAGTGTGGAGTGATCAGCCAATCAGCATCGTCCGCGCGCGGCCTGACGGGAAGTGTGGCCCTGTGAGCCAATCAGCGTTGGCCGCGCGCGGCCTGACGGGAAGTGTGGCGCTGTCAGCCAATCAGCGTCGCCTGCGCGCGGCCTGACGGGAAGTGTGGCCCTGTCAGCCAATCAGCGTTGGCTGCGCGCGGCCTGACGGGAAGTGTGGCGCGATTAGCCAATCAGCGTTGGCCGCGCGCGGCCTGACGGGAAGTGTGTCGCGATTAGCCAATCAGCGTCGGCCGCGCACGGCCTGACGGGAAGTGTGAAGCGATCAGCCAATCAGCGTCGGCCGCGCACGGCCTGACGGGAAGTGTGGAGCAATCAGCCAATCAGCGTCGCCTGCGCACGGCCTGACGGGAAGTGTGGCCCTGTCAGCCAATCAGCGTTGGCCGCGCGCGGCCTGACGGGAAGTGTGTCGCGATTAGCCAATCAGCGTCGCCCGCGCACGGCCTGACGGGAAGTGTGAAGCGATCAGCCAATCAGCGTCGCCCGCGCACGGCCTGACGGGAAGTGTGAAGCGATCAGCCAATCCGCGTCGCCCGCGCACGGCCTGACGGGAAGTGTGGCGCGATTAGCCAATCAGCATCGCTCGCGCACGGCCTGACGGGAAGTGCGCCGCGACCAACCAATCACCGTCGACCGCGCTGTGCATTGTGGGATGTGTTGCGCCCTCATCCAATCACCGCCACCCGCGCAGAGCATGCCGGGATGTGTATCACCTTCAGCCAATCAGCGCAGCGTTTTCATTTCCCAAGGGTCGCGTCGCGCTCCCAGCCAATCAGCGCCGCGTTTTCATTTCCCACGGGTCGTCTCGCGCTCCCAGCCAATCAGCGCCTTCCGCGCACGGCGCGCCGGGATCCGCGACCGGGAGCGCTGATGTCCGGGGCGGACGGTGAGCGCGGGGACGGCGGCGGCGGCGGCGCTGAGCCCCATTGAGCGCCTCCGTGACGCCCCGCCCCGTTCCGCCCCCGCAGCGCCCCCTCCCGGGGCCGATCGCGGCGCTGGAGCTGAGAGCGACTCCGCGGAGGACTCCGAGAGTGAGTACGGCGCCGGGGCAGCGCCGGTCCCGCGGGGCGCCGCGGGTGACGGTGTCCCGGTGCCGCCCGCAGTGGAGCTGCTGCGGAACCTCCTGGCGCGGACGTTGGGTTTGGGCGCGGAGCCGCCGGAGCGCGTTCTGGACGAGCTGTCGCTGCCGGGGATCGCGGGGTTCATGCGGAGCGAGCGGTGCCGCCGCGTGCTGTGCATGGTGGGCGCCGGGATCTCCACGGGTGAGCGGCGCGGGGAGGTGGGGGGGGGGGAATAGCGTGGAGTGGGGGGGGGTATCTGTACCGTATCACACCTTCCCCCGGGCAGCCGCCGGGATCCCCGACTTCCGCTCGCCGGGCACCGGGCTGTACGCCAACCTGGGCCGCTACGAACTGCCGTACCCCGAAGCCATCTTCGACATCGCATATTTCCGGGTATGGGGACGGGGGGGGGGGAGGGGGGAACGTGGGGCTGAGTGCCCCCGTGAGGTACAACACCGAGCCCTGAGCCCACGTTCCTCCAGAAACACCCGGAGCCCTTCTTCGCGTTGGCCAAGGAGCTGCTCCCAGGGCAGCTGAAGGTGAGGGGCGGCTCTTTTTGGGGGGCGGGGGAGAACACACGCCATTATCCCCGCCCCTCACGTCTGCTCTGAGCCCACCGCCCTCCCCCAGCCCACCGTCTGCCACTACTTCATGCGCCTGCTGAAGGAGAAGGGGCTGCTGCTGCGCTGCTACACGCAGGTGCATCCCTCTGCTGCGGCCCCTCCCCCGGGGATGGGGAGCGTTGGGGTCCTCACCCCACGTCCCTCCCCCCCCGCAGAACATCGATACGCTGGAGCGCGTGGCCGGGCTGCAGCCCGACGATTTGGTGGAGGCACACGGCACCTTCCAGACCGCGCACTGCCTGCGCTCCTCCTGCCGGCAGCAGTACGACCTCAGCTGGGTGAAGGGTAATGGAGGAAGGGGGGGGATGGGGTGGGGGGGGGGAAGATGGGGTGGGTGGGCTGTGTGTGTTTTTGCACCCCACTGATGAGCCGTGCCCTTCTGTGTTACAGAGAAAATCTTCTCGTCACTCGTCCCCAAGTGCGACAAATGCCAGAGCGTGGTGAAGCCGGGTGAGGGGAGGAGGTGGTGGTCCTGTGCCCCTTCCATGGGTCATGGGGGAGGGGGGATGGGGGTCATCGCATTCACCTCCCCCCTATCCTCCGCCCATGGTTGTTTTCATCTTTTTTTATTTTTCCAGACATCGTATTTTTTGGTGAGAACCTCCCATCTCGCTTCTTCACACTCCTGCAGTCAGTGAGTGGTTGTGGGGGAGCGTGGGGTGCGATGGGAATAGCAGCTGGGGGGAGCAGGGGGCGTTGGGGGGGGGGGAGGGTCTGCCGTTGCCTCATTGCCGCCCCTTCTCTCCCCACAGGACTTTCAGAAGGTCGACCTTCTCATCATCATGGGCACTTCGCTGCAGGTGCAGCCCTTCGCCTCCCTCGTGAGCAGGTCACAACCCCCCCCCCCGAATGCGCTTCTTCCTCCCCCTGGCATCGTGCTCCTCCTGCAGCGTGTGGGGTCCGCTCCTCCGTGTCCATCGTTCCCGTTCTGCCCCCCAGGGTCCCTGCCAGCACCCCCCGTCTCCTCATCAACAAGGAGAAAACGGGGCAGGTGAGGGGGGGGGGGGGCAGATAGGGCTGCTGGAGGGGAGTTGCAGTTGCCCCCCACCCCTCCCACCTCATCACCTCATCGTTGTCCCCAGAGTGACGTCTTCATGTCCCTCATGGGGTTCGGCTCCGGAATGGACTTCGACTCGGACAAAGCCTACAGGCAGGGATTGGGGGCGGGGGGCACAGGGGGGCACTGGGGTGGGTAGTGGGGTGAGGGATCCCCACACACTGCCGCTGGGGCAGAGGTACATGTGAGAAGCTGAGCTCTGTGGGATGTCCTTGTATTTTCGGGGGGCACTGAGGGGCTGCCCCCCCTTTCCCCGCACACTCTGTGTCCCCCCCCACCTCTGTGCCCCCATATTGCTCTGCCCCCCACCCCCATCCTCCTTGCAGGGACGTGGCCTGGCTGGGGGACTGCGATGAGGGCTGCCTGGCGCTGGCAGAGCTGCTGGGTTGGAAGGTGAGACCCCAAAATCCCGGCGGCGTGGGGCAGGGGGAGAATGCCCCCCACCCACGGGGGCTCACGTTCCCTCCCACCCCACAGAAGGAGCTGCAGGAGCTGGTGAGGAAGGAGCACGCCGCCATCGACGCCGCGACGCAACCGGAGGATAAGAGCGGTGCCCCCAGGGGGGGGGACCCCAAACCCCCGAGGGGCGGCACCGAGAGCTCGGGGGGCACCGCTGAGAGCGGCGGACAGCGAAGGGACCGCGACGGGTCATAGGGGGGAGCGGCGGTGGCATTAAACAGCGGCACAGACACAGCGCGTGGCCGTGCATTTTTTTTTTGGGGGGGGGGGGGGTTCCTGGGGTGCAGGGATAGCTGGGGACGCTCGGGGGGGAGGGGGTGGGTGTTGGCAATGGGGAAGTGGGGGGACCCAACTTGTTCGGGGCTGGGGTGTAATTTGAGAGATCTCGGACCCCCATTTGTGGGGGGGGGGGGGGGGGGCGCTTCGGACCAACCAGAAGGCGTCGGGAGGCGGCCAATCACAGCGCGGGGATCGGGATGATGGGCAGGAGGATTGGCAAATGAGGTTTGCGCACGCTCGGGGCGGTGACATGCGGGAAAGGAACCAATCAGAGGCCAGGGTTGTTGAGCGGCGTGCCGGGCGGCCAATGGAGTGTCGAGGCGATGCCGAAGCCCCTTCTGGGATCCGCGGACCCTCCGAGCAGACCAAGAAGATGGGCGGTGCCAAGCCCAGACGGACGGCCGATCTAGCCAATTACCTCGGAGGGCGGGAAGACGGGAGCCCGCGCCGGCCAATGGGCCGACGCGTCCTCTCTGACAGGCAGGATCGCGGACGAATGAGCGGCGTGCATCGGAGCCCGCGAGGCCAATGGCTTTGGAGGGCGGGGCTCCGGTTGGAGCGGCGTCTCGGGCAGCCAACGGGAGGAGCGCTCGGCCTGATTGACGTGGGGCCCGCCCAATGGGGGCGTGTCGGGGGCGGAGCGGCGGAGCGCGGCGCCATGTCGCGGCGGCGGTGGCGGGGCCCGCAGAGCGCGGAGGGCGGCGGGCGCGGCGGGGACATGGGCAAAATGGCGGCGGGCGGCGGCGGCGGCGGTTCGGGGCGGTACTACGGAGGGGGCGGCGACGGAGGCCGAGCCCCGAAGCGGCAGAAGACGGAGAACGCGGAGCCGCCGCCTCATGGGCCCGGAGGGCCGGGGGGGGGCGGCGGGGCCGGGGCCGGCGGAGCGGTGAGCGGGGGGAGGGGCGGGGGGAGGGGCGGGGGGAGGGGCGGGGGGGTCCGGGGGTGCGTGAGCGACGAAGGGGTCCGCGGGGGTGGGGGGGGGGAGAGCGGGGGCTGGGGGGGGGGGGGGGTGGCGGAGGAGGGGAGATCTCAACGTCCCCGTGGGAGTTTGGCTGCGGGGTCAGAGGGCCACGCGTGGGAGAGGGGGGGGAAACGGGTGGGATCCCGGGTGGGGTGGGGGGGGGGATGTTCCCGGGTGGGATCCCCGCAGCACCGCTCCCCCGCGTGGTCCCGTGGGCTCCGATGGCGCCGTGCTGACGCAACGTTTCCCTTCCCCTCCCCCCCCCCCCCCCCCCCACCCCCCTTCCCGTCCTCCCGTTCCCCCCCTCCCCCCCCCCCCGCAGGAGAACTACGACGATCCGCACAAGACCCCTGCGTCCCCTGTGGTGCACATCCGGGGGCTGATCGACGGCGTGGTGGAGGCCGACCTGGTGGAGGCCCTGCAGGAGTTCGGCCCCATCAGGTGAGAGCGTGTCCCCCCCCCCCCCCCCCCCCCCCCGATCCCTGCGGGGTCGGCGCTCCCCCCCCGCAGGAGCGCAGCTGAGCTCCGCCGCCCTCGCTGCAGCTACGTGGTGGTGATGCCCAAGAAGCGCCAGGCCCTGGTGGAGTTTGAGGACATCCTCGGCGCCTGTAACGCCGTCAACTACGCGGCCGACAACCAGATCTACATCGCCGGGCACCCCGCCTTTGTCAACTACTCCACGAGCCAGAAGATCTCCCGCCCCGGGGACAGCGACGACTCCCGCGGCGTCAACAATGTCCTGCTCTTCACCATTCTCAACCCCATCTACTCCATCACGACGGTGGGTGGGGCGTTCCTGGGGCGTTTGGAGGCGCTTTGGGGTGCGGGGGCAGCCCCACATCTGCTCTTCCCGTTCCTGGGCCCCGTGCTTGTGTAACCCGCGGGGTTTTCTCCATGGTTCTGTGGCTCTGGAGGTGGCTGCGGTGCCTCGTGCAGATCCCCCGTGTCTGTGTTCTTTCAGGACGTGCTCTACACCATCTGCAACCCGTGCGGCCCCGTGCAGAGGATCGTTATCTTCAGGAAGAACGGTGTGCAGGCCATGGTGGAATATCCTTTGGTGCCTCGGTCGTGTGGGTTTGCTCAGAGCCGCTCTGAGCGCCATGTCTCTGTTTGAGTCCGGGTGTTTCGTGGCTCCGTGCGCGGTCGGGTCCTGTTCCCTCTGCTTTCAGCCATGGTTTATTCCTTAACCCCGCGAACGTTTGACTCGGTGCAGAGCGCGCAGCGAGCCAAGGCATCCCTGAACGGCGCCGACATATATTCCGGGTGCTGCACCTTGAAGATCGAGTACGCCAAGGTGAGTGGCCGTGCAGCTCCGCAGCCCCGCGGCGTGCCGCTGCTGCTTCTCACTGCTCCCTCTGTGCCTCTGTCTGTCTCTGCCCGCAGCCCACGCGCCTTAACGTCTTCAAGAACGACCAGGACACGTGGGACTACACCAACCCCAACCTCAGCGGGCAAGGTAATCTCCGTGAAGTGCTTTGTGCTCCGCGCAGCGCTGCCGTCGGGTACGGCGCTCAGCTCAGCGTCGCCCCACAGGGCTCCCGTTCCTCCCGGGGCGGGCGTGGGGCCGCTGCCGTGGGGAGGGCTGAGCTGAGCACGGGGCCGTGACCTCGGGGGGTCCTCATCGTTGCGTCGCGAAGCGTCGGCGCGCGGCCCTGCGAGCGAGGGAAGTCTCTGCACACTCCGTTTTGCTTTCGGGGTTTTTTTGGGGTTTTTTTTTTTTTGAGCTTTTTTTATTATGATTATTTTCCTCGAGGAGCCTCCATTGCTTCGGGGAAAAAAGTGCCGTTGCTTTATCCCACGGGCAGCGTGCCCTCCCCGGCGCTCCGTCCTCGGCGTTTCTGTCCCCGAGCAGAGGGGGGGGGGGAAGTGATTCACGGCGGGTCTGGGGGGGGCTGTGGCCGCCGCCTCCCCCCCTCCCCCACCCCCTTCCCCACCCCTTCCCGTCGGGTTTTTGAGCGCTGGGGGCGGCGGCGAAGCGAGCGATGGCACGACACGACACGCCCGGGGCAGGGGCAGAGCCCTCCTCCAAGGTACATACGTAGAAGATGTGCAGAGCGGTCGCAGGGCCGTGCATTTTTGAGATGCATCCGGGCTCGCCTGGCAGGCGGCAGGGAACGGGGAGGGGGTGCAGTAACGTGGCCTTTCCCAGCTCCAAGCACATAACCCCGGGGACCGTTCTGCGGCGGAAGTCCCGAATGGGCCGTGACCTGCCTCTGCACATTCCTCACACCACCACACAGTGTAGAAAAACAAAAAAACCAAAAAAAAAAAAAAAAAAAAACCTCACTGGAGAAAACACGCAGCATCCAGAAACAAGCAGCAGCTTGAGCTCATTACATCAAGAACACCACACCGTGGCCCAAGGACTCTACAGCACAGAGAGAAAGAGGCGCAGCATGCCACAGCAGACACTACCTTTACTTAAACCAAACCAGAGGGAGTCCACAGAACTAGGAAACACAGCCCAGAGGGTCCTCACCACGAGCCCAGCGGCGCTCTCACGGAGGACGGAGTAGAGCTGAGGCCCTCCAGCCTTAGGATTGCTGTCCGCACGCTCTGGTTTGGGAGGGCAGCTCTTTGCTCACACAGTTTTCTCCTGCACTCCTCAACCGCCACCATTATCAGCGCCAAGCGGAGAGCAGAACCACCCCACCCCCAGGGCACACAGACCCCTAAGGGGCCGTAGCTGGGGCCGAGACACATTTCCATTTCAGAGGAGACACGCACACGGGGAAGAGCTACACAGAGCCAGAAGCACCATTCTGTTACAGCCCCACACACGGAGGAACACTCTCATTTATCACACCTCCATGTCCTCTGTCGGTACCTCTGGAGGACAGCACATCCGTGAGACGTTTGTTTGGTTTTTTTTTTAAAGAGCAGAAAAGATTTGACTATTTTTCTATTTTTTAAAGAAAGCTTGTAGCGGTTCCGTGCCTTTGACCTGTGTTTATGACTCTGAAACCATGTGATGCAGGGTCGCAGTGTATGTTTGATGGGACGCCATCTTTCAGAACTGTGCTAACTCACTCTTGAAGCGTCCAATGGTAAGAGAAATACCGCATCCTTGTATGACAATGGACATTGTACTTTGTGCTCCCGCTGTAAGTAGCCCTTCTCGAGCTCAGTGGAACACGCCTGCACGGATCACGCTCGCGGAAGGGGACGGAGAAGAGCAAGTGTCGGGTGCCAGGAGCGCGGCGGTGCCGCGTGTGTGACGGGGCTGACCCCGCTGCATCGCTCCGCGCGGGCGGGGCGATGGTTTCTGATCCGTTTTTTTTGTTTGTTTATTCTGTATGTTAATGATCTGTTTGACGGCTCTGTATAGAGAACGCAGCGGTCGCGGGGCGTACCTCTTGTAGGGCCGTGGGGACGGGGCAGTGCTGGGGGGGGGGGGAGGGAGGTGTGGGGCACGGTGGGCGGCGCTGCCCATCAGGAGCGGTGTCGGCAGCCCCATAGAGCGTCACCTCCCAGGAGCCTTGGGCAGCCCCCGAGACCCCCGGGCGGGCGCTGGGGAGTCGGAGGGGCCCCGTTTGCCGGCGCTGCTCCCGCTTCGTGCCGCTCACCTCGATCCCTTCTGCCCGCAGGGGACCCGGGCGGCAACCCCAACAAGCGGCAGCGGCAGCCCCCGCTCCTGGGAGACCACCCAGCGGAGTATGGTAGGACGCGGAGCCGTACTGGGGAGGGGGGGGAAGGGAGATGTCAGCCCTCCCCACGGGGTCCGCAACCCTTTCCCCGTGCCCCTCCGCCCCCTCTTTCCCAGGAGGACCCCATGGTGGATACCACGGGCACTACCACGACGAGGGCTACGGCCCCCCGCCGCCCCACTACGAAGGGAGGAGGATGGGTCCCCCCGTTGGGGGGCACCGCCGGGGGCCCAGCCGCTACGGCCCCCAGTACGGGCACCCCCCACCCCCGCCGCCGCCCCCCGAGTACGGCCCCCATGCTGACAGCCCTGTGCTGATGGTGTACGGCTTGGACCAGTCCAAGATGAACTGTGACCGTGTCTTCAACATCTTCTGCCTCTACGGGAATGTGGAGAAGGTGAGCGCAACCCCCCCCCCCCCCCAAGCGCAGAACATTCTGGAGCAGCATTAATGCCGTCGCTGCCGGCAGGTGAAGTTCATGAAGAGCAAACCCGGGGCAGCCATGGTGGAGATGGCGGACGGCTACGCCGTGGACAGAGCCATCACCCACCTTAACAACAACTTCATGTTTGGGCAGAAGCTCAACGTCTGGTAGGTGCTGGGGGGGGTTGGGGGGGGGCGAGCGGCACGTGGGGGGCTTTGCTGACCTCCTCTCCCCTCCCACGGCCCTGCAGCGTCTCCAAGCAGCAAGCCATCATGCCGGGGCAGTCCTACGGGCTGGAGGACGGCTCCTGCAGCTACAAGGACTTCAGTGGGTCGCGCAACAACCGCTTCTCCACACCCGAGCAGGCGGCCAAGAACCGCATCCAGCACCCCAGCAACGTGCTGCACTTCTTCAACGCGCCCCTCGAGGTCACCGAGGACAACTTCTACGAGGTACATACAGGTCCCACCTGCGTCTGGGGTCAGACCCCGCCATCTGTGTCCTGATTAGGGCCAGGCTCCCTTTGCTCCCTCCTCCTCGCTGCCTTCTTCCTCTTCTTTCCCTCCTCCTCCTCCTCCTCTCCCTCCTCCTTCTCCTCGCTGCCTTCCTCCTCCTCTCTCCCTCCTCTTCCTTTCTCCCTTCTAGTCCTCTCTCTCTCCTCCTCTCTCCCTCCTCCTCCTCCTCCTTCTCTCTCCCTCTATCCCCGCATGAGCTGAACCCCCCCCCCCCCGCCTTCCCCCCCCTCACCTTTCCCCGTTCCTCTGCCCGCAGATCTGTGATGAGCTGGGCGTCAAGCGGCCGTCCTCGGTCAAGGTGTTCTCGGGCAAGAGTAAGTGTGTTTGGGCAGGGAGCGGCGCGCGGAGCTCCCTGCCCCCGGGGCGGGCAGGACGGGGCGGCACGGCCGCCCGCAGCCACCGGGCTGAGGAAGGGGCACTCCTCCGCAGGTGAGCGCAGCTCCTCGGGGCTGTTGGAGTGGGAGTCCAAGAGCGACGCGCTGGAGACGCTGGGTTTCCTCAACCACTACCAGATGAAGAATCCCAGTGAGTGCTGCGCCCACGGGACACCCCCCCCCCCCCGCTCTCCCCGTTCTCCCCACGTTAACCCTTTTTTCTCCCCACAGATGGGCCCTACCCCTACACGCTGAAGCTCTGCTTCTCCACCGCCCAGCACGCCTCCTAAGTGTACCCCCCCCCCCCCCCCCCCCCATGCCCACGGGGCCCCACCCCCCTCCGGTCGGACCCTGCCCCTCTGTTCTTTTTTTTTCTTTTTTTTTTTTTTCTTTTTTTTTTTTTTAATTAAAAACGAAACAGACCAGTCGCGTGGAGGCTGCCCGCAGGGGAGGCCGTGGCGGTGCCCCCCCCCCGCTTCCCCTCCCCCCATCATTTTTAAGGAGAACGATCGTCTGTGTGACCCATCCCCGTGTTGTAATCCCCCCCCCCCCCCTCTGCTGGGCCCCCGGCCGCCTTTCATAAACTGTTTGGAAACAGCTGAGAACCCCCCAGCCCTGGGGGGGGAGGGGGGGGGCTGTGCCTAACCTCGGTTTCAGGGGGGAATACAGAGTGATGCCGGGGGGGGGCGGGGGGGGAAGTCTTCCTCGTTTTGGGGTGAAAGAGGGGGGGAATGGGGCTGGGGGTGTCGGTGCGGCTGCCCCCCCATTTGGGTGAAAATAGAGGGGAGTGGGTGCAGCTCCACCGATGGCCGGGGGGGGGGGGGGGGGAGGGAAGGGGGAAGGGGGACGGCTCCCCCCACTTCCCCGGGTCCTCCGGAGAGGAGACGGGTTGTGGCGGGAGGCGCTGTGCTTACCGGGATAGAGGGCACTTCCGGCGCGGGTGAGGGGCGGGACCGGAGCACGAGGCCGCCCTATATCCCGCTCCGCGCGGGTCACGTGGTGGGCGGGGCCGCTGCCATTAGCGGAGGGGCGGCACTCTTTCCCCCACTTTTTTGACCTCGACCCTCGGAGGACTCAGCGCGGGCGGATGGCGGCGATCGCCGCGGGGCTGCGGACGCGACGTGAGTGCTTCCCCCCCCCCCCCCCCCCCCCGCTCCCCTTGTCCCCCCGCAGACCCCGCTCTGCCCGGAGCTCCGGGACCCGCCCCGTGTCCCCCCCGTGTCCCCCTATCTCTTTGCCTGGCACCGCCGGGCGCTCCGTGCGGGACCCCCCGCGACCCCTCCTGGGTCGTCCCGTTCCCCTCCGCCCCGACCCCGCGCTGCCCCGACTGCCCCGGCTCCATCCAGGACCGTCTGCCCGAGGTCCTCCACCTTCCTGCGCTTCCCCACTGCCCTCAGTGCCTTTTCCCCTTTCCTGAGTGGGTCCCAATGGGTCCCGGTTCCTCTTTTGGTGGCTCCCAGTGCCCCGCGGTCCCTCCCCAGTGGCTCCCAGTCCCTTCAGAGCCCCTTCAGTCCCTCCCTCGTGTTCCTGTCTCGGTGACATCCAGTGCTTCCCAGTCTCACTCCGCTGTGTCTCGGTCCCCCCCTCACTGCGTTCTCGTGACCCGAAGTCCTTTCCCCGTGGCTCCCGTCTCTCCCCAGCCCGTCCCCCGCAGATGCCACTCGCTCCCACCCCCCTGACCCCCCCCCCGACCCCCCCTCCCCGCAGCGTTCTGGCTCTTGAAGCGCACGATGGCATCGGGGGCAGCGCTCAGCTTTGAGACGCTGCGTGTGACATCGGCGCGGGACCACGTGCTGCACGTCGAGCTGAACCGCCCCGAGAAGAGGAATGCCATGAACATCGCCTTCTGGAGGTGCCCCACAGCTTCCCCCCCGTGCCCCCCAACCCGCACCCCCAATCCCGCTTCTTCAGCGCTGTCCCTGTTCCTGCAGGGAGATGGTGGAATGCTTCCAGGCCATCAGCCAGGACTCGACGTGCCGCGCCGTCGTCATCTCGGGCGCGGGACCCATCTTCACAGCCGGTGAGGGAGGGTCTGGGACCCACGCTGGGGGTCCGAACGGGGGGAGGAGCAACTGGGTGCCCCCACACCGCCCTGGGGGTGGGTTTGGGTTCCCTACGGAGGAGCTCTGGGGCCGTCGTGTGTCCCACTCATCTCCAGGATCCCCTGGGAGGGGATTTTGGTTCACTGAGGTGGGGTTTATAGAGACTGGAAGGAATTGGGGGCGTTCAGACGGGGAGGGCTTCCTGCCCCACCTGGGGGGGAGGAGTGGGCGCAGCTGAGCCCCCCGTGCTTGTGGGGGGGGGCACAGGGATCGATCTGATGGACATGGGCAACAATTTCCTGACGGTGGGCGGTGAGGACGCGGCCCGGAAGGCGTGGAACCTCCGGCAGAAGATCCGCGCGTACCAGGAGAGCTTCTCTGTGCTGGAGAAGGTGGGATTGGAGGGGATGGGATGGGGGGGGGGTGGGACAGTGGTTTGGGAGAGCGGGGTCTCTGTTCCTCGCTGCCCCACTGTCCTGCAGTGCCCCAAGCCCGTGATTGCGGCCGTGCATGGTGCCTGCATCGGTGGAGGTGAGCAGGGCGGGGCGGGGCGGGGTGCTGCGGTCGTTGGGGATGGGGGGGGTGAGGTGGGATGGTGCCCCTCCCACGGACGTGGGGTCCTCTCCGCAGGCGTCGACCTCGTGAGTGCCTGCGACATCCGCTACTGCAGCCAGGACGCGTGGTTCCAGGTGAAGGTACGCGTGGGGACCTCACGTGGCCCTGGGTCCCACGGGGGCATCCCTGGTGGCCCTGCAGGGTTCTCAGATCTCCCCACGGCTCCGCCGTGTTCCCTGGGACGTCCCCTCCTCCTGCGGGACGTTCCCAGGGACCTTTCAGAAGCCCGCAGTGTGGGCTGTGGGGGTTTGTGGGCTCACGGTGCCCTGGAGATCATTTCCATCCCGAACGCACCTGCGGTTGTCCCAAGGCTGATTCCATGTCCCAATGCCACGCAGGAGGTGGACATAGGGCTGGCGGCCGACGTGGGCACTCTGCAGCGTCTCCCCAAGATCGTGGGCAGCCAGAGGTGGGTGACACGGGTGGGGACGCGGTTGGGGGACGTGCAGAGGGACCCCACCTCACCCCGCAGCCCCACAGCCTGGTCAACGAGCTGGCCTTCACCGCGCGCAAGATGATGGCCCCCGAAGCGCAGAGCTGCGGCTTGGTGAGGTGAGCGGCCTGGGGGGGGGGGGGGGGCGTGGGGGGGACGTCCCCACGGTGCTGTCCCCACAGTCACTGTCCCCTCCCCCCCCCCCCCCCCGCAGCCGTGTTTTCCCGGATAAGGCGGCACTGCTGCAGGGCGCCCTGGAGCTGGCGGCCGCCATCGCCGCGCGGAGCCCCGTGGCCGTGCAGAGTACGAAGGTGAACCTGCTGTACTCACGGGATCACTCTGTGCCCGACAGTCTGCGCTACATGGTGAGCGGCCGCGTTCCATACCCCCCGTGCTTCCCCCTCCCCCCCCCCCCCCCCCGCGTCCCTCGTGGCCCCCGCCCCACGCAGCTCCCGTCCCCCAGGCCGCGTGGAACATGAGCATGCTGCAGACGGAGGACATCCTCAAATCGGTGCAGGCGGCGATGGAGAAGAAGGGCCCCGAGGCCATCGCCTATTCCAAACTGTAGGGGCGGAACAGGCCCGCAATAAACGTGTATCCCGTGTCTGTGGGGTGCTGTGGGGTGGGACGGCGGCGTGGGGGTTCCTGCCCCTCCCTATGGGGCCCGGAGCACCGCCCCCACCCAGGAATGGGGTCACCCCATAACGGGGGAAGAAGGGAGAACGTGGGGTGCGTAGGTAACGCTGGGGGCAATAGGTTGTGGGGGGGGGGGGTCTGCAGCGATCCTGGGGGGCACAGCGGTCCCACAGAGGGCACATGGGGGTGCACGCGAGCTGCGCTGGGGGTTCAGAGCGCTGCGCCCTTCTCCCCCTCCCTGTGTCCCCCCCCCCCAGAAAGAGGCACCCGTACAAATCTGACACCTTTATTGACCCCACAGTGCCCTCGGAACCGACAGAGGGGGTCCACGCAGGGGGGGGGGGGGGGTTGTGGATGGGGGGTCCCCGCGGTCCTTTAATTAATGACATGAGATCGGTGGCGGCGGTGCTGCGCAGTGAATATATATTTATATAATAACTCCGTCCGTTAATAAAGTACAGAGGAACCTCCCCGGGTTCGCGTTTCCTAAAAGAGCGCCTTTCATTTGTTTTTTTTTTTCCTTTTGGTCCTCAGAAAAACCTGCTCCAAGGGTGGGGGGGGGTGTGGGGGGTGTGGTGGGGGGGGGAGGGGCGGTGGCTCCCCCCCACCTCCAAAGTGCCCCAAAGTGGGGGGAGGGGGAGCAGAGCTGGGGGGGATTTCTGCTGCACAGAGCATAAATTAAAGAGACGTGGGGTAGAGAGGGGGAGTCAGTGTGGGGCAGAGAGGGAGGGGCGCGGGGGTGGGGGGGGGTTAGGTGTGGGGCAGCAGAGCGCTTTTGTCAGTTGAAAAAATAGAAGGGGATATATTAAAAAAAATAACCGTTATCTGAGTGCCCCCTCCTCCCCCGCCCCCACCGAGAAACCCCCCCCCCCCCATCCCACCCCCCTCCACCAAAGCGGTACAGCTGAGTGAGTGCCCCCCCCCACCTCCCCCCCCACCTTTACAGAGCAAAAAGTGAAAAAAAAATCATTGCATAGAGGTACGCGCCGGTATAACACGCGGTACCCAAAGGCAGAGGGCCCCGGGGGGGGGGGGGGGGGGGCCACAGCCCTCCCCCCACCCCCCAACCCCTCCCCCCCCCCACCCCGGGGCGCAGGGACGGCCGTGTGAGTGCGGATGCGGAGCGCGGAGTGGGGGGGCTGGGGGGGTTTGGGGGTGGGGGGGGTTTGGTCCTGCAGGAAGCGCCAGCGCTCGGGATGGGGGGCGGCTCAGAGGTCGCTCTCCCCATAGAGCGCCGTGGAGAAGGATTTGTAGTCCAGGGCGCCCGGGGCGGCATCGGGGCCGCGGTACGGGGCCATGCGCGCGATGCAGTACTCCGCCTGCTCCGGGGGCAGCTCCCGCCGCAGCTCCTCCGCCGTGATGTAGTTCTGGGGGGGGGGGAGAGGGGGTGGGTGGGTGTTTGGGGGTTGGGTGGGGGGGTGGGCGGGGGAGTGGGGAGGAGTGGGGAGGAGGTGGGTGGGGAGGAGTGACTGGGTTGGGGTGTGGGGGGGTGGGGGGTGAGTGGGTGAGTTTGGGTGGGGGAGGTGCGGGGATAGGGGTAGGTGAGCGTGCAGGTGAGTAAGTGGGTGAGTGGGTGGGTTTGGGGGCGCTGGGTGGGGGGGTGTGGGGGTTGGGGTGGGTGAGCGTGCGGGTGAGTTAAGTGGGTGAGTGGATGAGTGAGTGGGTGGGTCTGGGTGGGTTTGGGTGGGGGTGTGGGGCGCGGCCCGGCGCTCACCTTGTCCCCCGCCAGGACCTTGAAGGAGGCGATGACCTGGTCGGCCGTGTCGGTGTCGGTGGTCTCGCGGGACATGAAGTCGATGAAGGCCTGGAAGGTGACGCTGCCGCTGCCGTTGGGGTCCACGACGCTCATGATGCGGTTGAACTCCGCGTCGCCCTGCGGGGAACCGCAGCTCTCAGAGGGGGCGAGGGCGGGCGGACCCTGCGCGGCACCACCGCCCCACGGCGCCCCACGGGTGGGAGGAACACTGCCCCCCACCCTCCTCCCCCCCTGTCAGCTTCCCCCCATCGGTGCAAGGAGAGAAAGAGTGGAAAAAAGGGTGAAAATAACCAGAGGCGTGCGCGTACCAGACTGCATCCCGCGGAGAGGAGGAGTGCCCGGAACTCATCGCTGTCCGCGCTGCCCGCGCGCTTCTACGCAGAGGAGGAGGAGGAGGAGGAGGAGAAAGAGGAGGAGAGCGGGCGCGAAGAGCGGAGATGGGTGGCCCATGCAGACAGGAGGAGGCCCAGAAGGAAGAGAGCGAGATGAAGGCGGCAGCTGGGAGCGCGGCACAGAGGGGGAGCGCAGCGTGGAGGAGAGGGAGGAGGGAGGAAGGGGAGAGGGAGGAGGAAGGGGAGAGGGAGGAGGAAGGGGAGAGGGAGGAGGAAGGGGAGAGGGAGGAGGGAGGGGAGAGGGAGGAGGGAGGGGAGAGGGAGGAGGGAGGGGAGAGGGAGGAGGGAGGGGAGAGGGAGGAGGAGGAGGAGGAGGGGGAGGAGGAGAGGGAGGAGGAGGGGGAGGAGGAGAGGGAGGAGGAGGGGGAGGAGGAGGGGGAGGAGGAGAGGGAGGAGGAGGGGGAGGAGGAGGGGGAGGAGGAGAGGGAGGAGGAGAGGGAGGAGGAGGGGGAGGAGGAGAGGGAGGAGGAGAGGGAGGAGGAGGGGGAGGAGGAGAGGGAGGAGGAGAGGGAGGAGGAGGGGGAGAGGGAGGAGGAGGGGGAGAGGGAGGAGGAGGGGGAGAGGGAGGAGGAAGGGGAGAGGGAGGAGGAAGGGGAGAGGGAGGAGGAGGGGGAGGAGGAGGGGGGAGGAGGAAGGGGAGAGGGAGGAGGAGGGGGAGGAGGAGGGGGAGGAGGAGGGGGAGGGGGAGGAGGAGGGGGAGGGGGAGGGGGAGGGGGAGAGGAGGAGGAGAGGGGGGAGGAGGAGAGGGGGGAGGAGGAGAGGGGGGAGGAGGAGAGGGGGGAGGAGGAGAGGGGGGAGGAGGAGAGGGGGGAGGAGGAGGAGAGGGAGGAGGAGAAGGAGAGGGAGGAGGAGAGGGAGGAGGAGAAGGAGAGGGAGGAGGAGAGGGGGGAGGAGGAGGAGAGGGAGGAGGAGGAGGAGGAGGAGAGGGAGGAGGAGGAGAGGGAGGAGGAGGAGGAGAGAGAGGAATGGGCACGGCGGTACCTGCCGGTCGTTCTCCACATCGTAGCCCAGGCTGATGAGACACGCCTTGAACTCCTCCGGTCCCAGCGCTCCGCCGTGGTCCTGGGGGGTCCCGGCGTCGGGGGGCAGTGAGGGGAGGGGGGCACAGGGGGAGGTGGGAAGGACATGCTTCGTTACAGGCGCGGGGAAGGGGCTGCGCTGCCGTGTGCCCCCCCCAGGGCTGCAGCCCCACAGCGGGGACTCCTGAGGTGGGGGGGATAACCCCGGAGGTCCCGCTCCTCAGAAAGAGGGGTGGGGGTCTGTGGGAGGAGAGCGGGGAGGAGCCCCCACCTTATCAAAGTGGTTGAAGGAGGCCCGGAACTCCTGCATCTGCTCCTGGCTGATGCCTTTGGCGTCGCGGGTCAGGATCTGATTCTCCACTTCGTTGATGGTGCGGGCGATGGTGGTGAGCAGCTGCTCCCACCCCACGCGGATGTGCTGCGGGGGGGGGTGGGAGAGGAGGGGGGTAAAAATGGGGAGAAGGTGGGAGGAGGGGGTGGGGCTGGCAGCCCCCAGGGAGCGCCCCGAGGCCGTTTGAGGCCCCACATCCTCCCCCGTATCCCATTTTCGGGTGCCCACCTCTCCCCGTGCCCCCTCCACGCCCCCCCCCACCCCGTTTTTTGACCCCCCCCCACCTCCATGGTGTAGTTGGTGCGCTTGTTGTCGAAGATGAGCGCCTCCTGCACCAGCTGGTGCTGCTGCTCCAGCAGCTCCAGGTTGGGTTTGTAGTCCACGATGCTCTGCTCGTAGTGCTTCAGGTGCTGCAGCTGATCCTCCAGCGTGCCGTGCATCTCGATGGAGATGCGCCCGATCTCCTGCGGGCAAACGGCGCCGTGGGAGGATGGAGGGGGGAATTGGGGAGGGGGGAATTGGGGGGCACAGCCACCCCCACCCGCGGCCCTCACCTCCATCTTGGTCTGCATCCACGGCCCCACGATGTTGGCCTGTCCCGCAAACTGCCGCCGCAGGCGCTCGTTGCACTGCTGCCGGCTCTGCTCGTCCTGCAGCGCCCGGTCCCGCGTGGGCACCAACTGCTGCACCTGGGGGGGGCACGGGGTGGGGGGGGCGGTGATGGGGGACCCCTCTGTGCTGAATGGGGGGGCGGGGGGAGGTATGGGGAGAGGGAGGGCGGTGATGGGGGATCCCTCCGTGCCGGACTGGGGGGGCATGGGGAGGGGGGGGGCGGTGATGGGGGACCCCTCTGTGCTGAATGGGGGGGGATGGGTGGTGATGGGGGACCCCTCTGTGTTGGATTGGGGGGGCGGTGATGGGGGACCCCTCTGTGCCGGATTGGGGGAGGGGGGGACTGGTGCTGTTGGACACCTCTGTGCTGGAGCTAGGGGGGGATGGGGAGGGGAGGGGAGGGGAGGGGTGGTGCTCTGGGACTGCTCTGTGCCAGACTGGGGGGAGGGCGGGGTGGGGAGAGGGGGGACCGGTGCTGCAGGACCCCTCTGTGCCAAAGTGGGGGACGGGAGGAGGGGGGGGGGCAGTGCTGCGGGACCCCCCTGTGCCGGATTGGGACACACACACACACACGGAGCTGCCCCGCCGAGGCGCTCACCCTTTCCCACTTGGAGTTGATGACCTGCGGGGTGACGGAGGTGTAGGGGTTGCTGGCGGGCAGCTTGATGCCGTGCAGCTCGGCCACGCGCTGCGCCTCGCGCTGGATGCCCAGGATGGCCTCGCGCTCCCGGTTGGCCTCGGGCAGCGTGGCCTTGAACTGGTCGTGGGCGGCGATCAGACCCTGCGGGGCGTGGGGCGGGTGAGAGCCGGGCTGGGGGGCGGCCCCGCGTCCGGGGAAGGGGGGGGCCAGGACCCCCCACTCCCCGCACCTCGATCTCCTCGATGGTGTGCACGATGAACATGTCCTGCAGGTCCTCCATGGCGCTCTCCATCCAGTTGTTGAAGGGCGCGGCCCGCTTGGCGTACTCCAGGTGCAGCTCATCGATGGTCTCCAGCTGCTTCTCTGTCTTCTGCAGCGACAAAACCCCGCGTGGGGTGAGCGGGGACCCACGCGTGGGGTGGGGTGGGGCGGGCGGGGGGCAGCCCCACCTCCAGGGCCTCCCTGCGGCTGTGGGTCAGGGAGCCCAGCACGTCCCACTGGTCGCAGATCTTCTGGCACCGCGTGTTGACGCTGGGAGAGTCGTAGTAATCCAACTCGCTGCAACGGGACGGGCAACGGGGTCAGGCGTCGTCTGGGGCAGCGGGGACGGGGTGTGGGGCGCAGGGCTTGGGGCGGTGGGGCTGGGTTATGGGGCGCAGTGCTCGGGGTGGTGGGGCTGGGATATGCAGATGAACTGCAGTAGGATTGGGATGCAGGGACGCACAGCTCAGGGCTGTGGGGCTGGGATGTGGGGCACGGAGCCCAGGGCAGCTCCCACGGCCCCTATGGGGCGCCCACGGGGCCGGAGCGTGGCCGCGTTCCCCACATCCCGGCCCCACTGCCCTCTCCCGCTGCAATAAGGGCCCCATTCAGCACTCTGTGTACTAATTGTGCGCGTTGATCCGCCGCCCCACAATAACCTCATTCTGCCTGGGGGGGGGGGGGAAGGGGGGTGGCGGAACAATGGGGCAGTGTGTGCGGGCGGTGCCGCCCCATCCCGCTCCGTGGGGCCGCCCCCCGCCCCGCTCTGTGGGGCCGCCCCCCGCCCCGCTCTGTGGGGCCGTACTTGAGCTCCTGTGCGATGGCTGCGATCTGCTCCACGCGGTCCTGGTGCGCCGCCAGGTCGCTCTCGAAGGCCTCGTGCTTCCGCAGCAGCGCTTTGATGTCGGACAGCGTGGCCGTCTCGTAGTCCTTCTGCTTCAGCATCGCCTCTTTGCCTGCGAGGGGGGAGTGAGGGGGGGGGGGGGGCGGTCGGACCCCACCCCAAAAACCCCCTTCCCCCCCCCCCCCGCCCCCCCAACCCCAGACCTTTGCCCCCAATCGGTCACCTCCTGCGGTCCCCCAAAGGGACGGATGGGGGCAGGAGGTGCCACAAACCCCATCCTAAACCCCGTTTCCCCCTTCCCCCCCCTCCCCCCATAAAAGTGAGCCCACGCTGCCCCACCCCGAACTGTGGGAACGGCGCAGGGAAGGGACGGAAGGGATTACCATGTTCTCCACGGAGCAGCTGCTGCCCACGGGGCGCAGACAGCTGGAGGCAGCGGGACACGTCGGCTCCCAGCACTCCCCCCTCCCCAGTGCTCCCAGCCCCTCCCCAGGCCCTGACGTTCCTCCGCAGTGGGGAGAAGCAGCAGCTCCATGCTGCCGGGGTGAGCTGGAAGCTGAGGTCCCCCCACTGCTGCCCCAGCGAGGTCCCACTCAGCCCCAACCCCATGGCCACTCAAAACCCCAATCCTGCTCAGTTCCATCCCCATCCCCGCTTAGCCCTGTTCCCAATCCTGCTCAGTCCCATCCCCAGGCCCGCTTAGCCCCATTCCCAATCCTGCTCAGTCCCATCCCCATCCTGCTCAGCCCCATCCCCAGCCCCACTCAAAACCCCATCCCTGCTCAGCCCCATCCCCGCTTAGCCCCATTCCCAATCCTGCTCAAAACCCCATCCCCGCTCAGCCCCATATCCCCACTTGCCCCACCCCCAGCCCCAGTCGCCCCGCTCCCGGCCCCGTACCTTCGGTCCAGGCCTCGTGGATGGAGGCTTTCTGGCGGAACTTCTCGGCCAGGTGGTCGAGGCGCTCCAGGCGCCGGATCTCGTTCAGCAGCCACTCCTCGTAGCCCCTCTCCACCTGCTCCAGGTGCTGCCAGCCCGTGTTGATGTCCTGCGGGCAGAGCTCGGGGCGTCAGGCACGGGGAGCCCCGTTTCGGGGCGGGTTTGGGGAGGGGCAGAAGAGGAACCCATCCCCAGAGCCCTCGTCTCTCGGGCTCTCCCCCTCGCTCCCCACTGGGGAGGGCCTGGGGATGGACTGGGGATGCTGGGAAGGGACTGGGGATGGACTGGGGACACTGGGGACAGACTGAGGATGCTGGGAAGGGGCTGGGGATGGACTGGGGATGCTGGGGATGGACTGGGGAGGGTCGGGGGACACTGGGGAGGGTCTGGGGATGGACTGGGGACAATGGGGAGGGACTGGTGAGGGTCTGGGGATGCTAGGAAGGGACTGGAGATGCTGGGAATGGACTAGGGACGAACTGGGGACAACGGGAATGAACTGGGGACAGGCTGGGGACGTTGGGAAGGGACTGGGGATGCTGGGGAGGGACTGGGGACACTGGGAAGGGTCTGGGGATGGTCTGTAGATGCTGGGGAGGGTCTGGGAAGGGACTGGGGACCCTGGGAAGGAACTGGGGATGGATTGGGGACGCTGGAGAGGGACTGGGGATGGACTAGGGATGTTGTGGAGGGACTGGGGAGGGACTGGGGATGTTGGGGATGGACTGGGGAGGGACTGGGGATGTTGGGGATGGACTGGGGAGGGACTGGGGATGGATTGGGGACGCTGGAGAGGGACTGGAGATGGACTGGGGATGCTGGGGACAGACTGGGGACCCTGGGAGGGCCTGGGAGCCGGTTCCGCAGCCCCCCCGGCGCAGCACCGCTCCCCCGCTCCGCTCACCGACACCATCCTCCCCTCGGAGGGCATGAAGGCCGGCCGGTTGCTGAGCCGCAGCTTGGTCTGCAGCGTGTTGAAGTTGATCTCCAGCTGGCACTTCTCCTGCACCTTGGGCGGCTTGTGCACGCGCCGGTAGTCGCGGAAGTCCTCCAGTTTCTGCTGCATCTCCTGGATGGTCTTCTGGGGGCTGCGGTCCTCCAGCCACGGGATGGTGCGCCGGATCCACTCCAGGAGCTGCGGGGAGCGGGTTTGGGGGGGTTTAGGGGGTGTTTAAGGGGGAGGTTGGGGCGCAGAGGGGCCCCCCCAAAGGCTTACGTCGGAGGCGAGCTTCTCGTAGTCCTCCATCAGGTGCTCGTTCTCCTGATTGACCGCCAGCACTTTGCAGATGCGGTTTGCCGCCGTCTCCGCCTGGAAGGGAAGAGCGGGGAGGGGGCCATGGGGACACAGTGCCCACCCGCACGCCCCCTCCCCCCTAACCTTCCCCCCCCACAGTGGGCTTCTTGAAGGAGGTTTTCACGCCGCAGAGAGCTCCGAGCTCCCCCCAACCCCTGGGCCGTGCAGAGGGCGCCGGCACCGTGGGGACAGAGCGCCCGCAGCCCCCAGGAGGGGGGGTCCCCTCGGACCCCTGCCCGGGCAGGCCGTTACCCGTCTCTCAGAACATCCTCCCGTCTTCCTCCGCTCTCCCGTGAAGGCGGTTCCTCGCGGCGCGGGGTTGGGTGGGTGAGGAATGGGCAGAAGGGAAAGGCTGGGGGCTGAGCGCCGGGGGGGTCCGGGAGGAGGAGGAGCTGAGAGCCAGAAAGGGTGGAGAGGGTCTACAGAAGGACGGGGAGAGCAGAAACAGAGCCTGGGAATGAGGTGGCGGAAAGGAGAACAGTAGAGGAGAAATGGAAGGCGAGGATGGGAGGCACAGGAGCAGCGCTGGGGGGGGGGGACCTTCTGTGTGCACAGAGACCCTCGTGCGCGAGCGAGCGCTCCTCCTGACCCATGTGCTGAAGCGCGGGACGCCCGAGAGGCTCAATTAGCTCCCTGCCGCCGCTAATTAATGAGCTGAGCGTGGTAATTGCCGCTCCACCTGGGGGCCAGCGATGCCCCAGGTGTCCGTGCGTGGAGCTCAGCGCGGGGCCGGCGGAGCTCTCCCTCCCTGAGCTCAGGCGGAGCTGGGGAAGGAGGTGGACCCCCCCCAGGGCCGTCGTGCATCGACCGCAGCCTCGCTCCTCAGGAAAGGAGGCTGAGAACGGAGAGGCGGCGGCTGCGGGGTCCCCGAAAGGGCTCTGCTCCGCCGACCCCGCGGCGCCTGGAAGCCGTGCAGCAGCGTTAGCGGTGCCCCAGCCGAGCTGCCCCAGCCCAGCTCACCTTCTGAGCCCCCGAGAAAGCGTGGTAGAAGCAGGAAACGTAAGTCATGATGGCTTTCTCGTCAGGCCTCAGAGTGCCTACGATATCTGCGCAGAGAGAGAGGGGAGGGCAGAGCGTGAAGGAGCCAAGCGCCGGGGCCCAGGCCGGAGCTGCCTGACGGGGTCACCGCTGCTGAACCTCGAGTGGGGCGGCCCCACGGAGCCGTCCTGCCCCGGGTGGGCACTGGAGCAGCTCAGAGACCCGTGAGAACGAGCCGGGGTCTGGCTCCCGGCAGCGGGCGGCTGCAAGAGACAGAGCGTGAGCGTGCGGAGCTGCGGGCACGGCCGCGCGGCGGTACCTTCTGAGCCCCCGAGAAGGCGTGGTAGAAGCTCGACACATAGGTCATGATGGCCTTCTCGTCGGGGCGAGCTGTGTTGACAATGTCTGCAAGTGAACAGCGAGGGTTAAGGGGGGAGGGGGGCAGCGCTCGGAGCGGGGCCGCTCACCACGCGGGGCTGGGGAGCCACGGCCGCGATCCCGCACACGGGCTGGCTATAGGAACGCTCCTGCGGGGGGGAAGGTGGAGTGACAGCATCCTGAGGGCGCTCAGAGTGGGGCTGCCATGCCCCCTGTGCCTGCAGGAGGGGCTGCGTGTCCCCTGTGCCCGCAGGAGGGGCTGGAACACCCCCTGTGCCCACAGGAGGGGCTGTGTGTGCCCCCTGTGCCCGCAGGAGGGGCTGTGTGTGCCTCCTGTGCCCGCAGGAGGGGCTGCGTGTGTCCCCTGTGCCCACAGGAGGGGCTGTGTGTGTCCCCTGTGCCCGCAGAAGGGGCTGTGTGTGCCCCCTGTGCCCGCAGAAGGGGCTGTGTGTGCCCCCTGTGCCCGCAGGAGGGGCTGCGTGTGCCCCCTGTGCCCATAGGAGGGGCTAGAACACCCCCTGTGCTCGCAGGAGGGGCTGCGTGTGCTCCCTGTGCCTGCAGGAGGGGTTGGAACACCCCCTGTGCCCGCAGGAGGGGCTGTGTGTGCCCCCTGTGCCCGCAGGAGGGGCTGGAACACCCCCTGTGATCACAGGAGGGGCTGTGTGTGCCCCCTGTGCCCACAGGAGGGGCTGTGTGTGTGCCCCCTGTACCCGCAGGAGGGGCTGTGTGTGCCCCCTGTGCCCGCAGGAGGGGCTGTGTGTGCCCCCTGTGCCCGCAGGAGGGGCTGGAACACCCCCTGTGATCACAGGAGGGGCTGTGTGTGCCCCCTGTGCCCACAGGAGGGGCTGTGTGTGTGCCCCCTGTACCCGCAGGAGGGGCTGTGTGTGCCCCCTGTGCCCGCAGGAGGGGCTGTGTGTGCCCCCTGTGCCCGCAGGAGGGGCTGGAACACCCCCTGTGATCACAGGAGGGGCTGTGTGTGCCCCCTGTACCCGCAGGAGGGGCTGTGTGTGCCCCCTGTGCCCGCAGGAGGAGCTGTGCGGGCGAGGGTCCGGCGCTGGCCGTGTGCTCGCGGCTTACCCTCAGCATCCAGCATCTTGGGGATGTCCAGGTACTTCTCCGCCACCTCGAAGGCGTTGTTCAGGTTCGTCACGGGGTCGTCCTGCACAGGGGAGAGCGGCGCTGAAGCCGAGAGCCGGCGAGGGGCGGGTGTGGGGAGGGGAGGGCACGGCTCAGAGCTCAGCGCGGGGCCCGAGGAGCTTCACCTTTCTGAGCTTGTCATACTCGATGAGCTCCGGCCGGTGTCTGTGGATCAGCGCGTTGAAGGCGAGGCCGTCCTTCCAGCTGCGAGAGAGGAGTGGGCTTCAGCCCCACGCTGCCCCCACACCCAGCACCCCTTCCCCCCCTCGCCCCCCCCAAGCAGTGGGGCCACAGCGAGTGCCCCTCACCTGATGTGGAAGTTCTGCACGTTGACGTTCTTGTAGGGCGCCGTCTTCCTCTGGCACCACAGCAGCAGCCCCTCCTTGGCCGAGGTCTCTGTGGGGGGACGGGCTCAGCCCCACACCGGGGTCAGCCCCACGCCCAGCCCCACAACCGTACCTTCCACCGAGATGTCCTGGATGGCGAACCGGAGGATGATGGTCCAGATCATGCCCAGCGTCATCTTGGCGTTGCCATCCACGATTTCTGGATGGAGAGAACAGCGTCTCGTGGGGCACGGGGCAGCAGCGTGGGGTCGGCAGGGACCCCCCCCGTGCCCACGGGACACACACGCACACCCGTGGGCTCCAGGGATCAAAACTCAGCTCAGCTCTGTGGGATGCGGTCACTGCCACCTCCACCTGGAGCTGGGACAAGGCAGGAGACCCCCACAGGATGGGGCAGGAGACCCCACAGGGTGGGGCAGGAGACCCCATGGGATGGGGCAGGAGCTCTGACCCACTGCTAAGCCATCACACACACAGCGGGGTGCTGTGGGGTGCTGTGGGGCGGGAGGGGTGCTCGGGGTCACACTGTGCCCACGAGGACCCTTCTACCATCCCTCACGACACCCGGAACGTGACGGTGACCCCGCAGCGCTTCGGGGCCGCCCCGGTACTGCGGCACCGCGCCCTCTCCGCGGGTCGGGACACGCAGCGGCACTGGGAACACGCAGCGCTCTCCGGGACTGACTTCAAAGCAATGTGCTCCGAACCGGCCGGGCGAGGGGAGCGGTGCCAGCGGGGACGGGAAAGGGGAGCGGGGCCAGCGGGGACGGGAAAGGGGAGCGGGGCCAGCGGGGACGGGAAAGGGGAGCGGGGCCAGCGGGGACGGGCAGCACCGGCGGCTGCGGAGGGCTCAGCCCTCGGTTCTGGGATTCAGAGGCTCTGCTCTGCTCTGCTGGCACCAAACCGATGCAGCTGGGGTGGGGCAGGAGCCCCCAGGGAATGGGGCACGAGACCCCACGGGGTGGGGCAGGAGACCCTAATGGGATGGGGCAGGAGACCCCACGGGGTGGGGCAGGAGACCCCACGGACGGGGACAGTTTGCTCTGAAACCGCAACGACCCCACTGTTGGTGTCGGCACTCAGAGTGGGAGCTCTGCGCGCTCCGCTCTTCCACGTCCCCACTCGTGGGGTCCCTCGGGGTCCCCCCCGGACTCCCCTCCCGGAGGAGCGGGGCTCTCACGGTGGGGCAGTGCCGCACGCGGTTGTGCCGCGGTGTCCCCGCAGCCTTTACCCTCTGGGTGCCAACGCAGCGACGCGTGCGCAGCGCTCCGTGCGGTGTTTATCGCTCCTCCACGCTGAGTCAGCACCCAGCGGTCCCTCCCCAGCGGCTCTCAGCCCTCCCCCCCCCCCCTCCCCCCACACCGCGGATGCCATCAGCCCCACACCGGGCGCAGTGCCCCAGACCATGAGCCCCACACCGGGCGCAGTGCCCCACACGTGCCCTCCCCAGCGCAACCCAGGGTCCCTCCTGACCCCATAAGGGCACTCTGCTGGCCCTGCTCAGCCCCATGGCCGCCCCATAGCCATCCCTGACCCCGAGGGCACTCTGCTGGCCCTGCTCAGCCCCATGGCCGCCCCATAGCCATCCCTGACCCTGAGGGCACTCTGCTGGCCCTGCTCAGCCCCATGGCTGCCCCATAGCCACCCCAGGCCCCCCTGACCCCAAAGGGCACTCTGCTGGCCCCTGCTCAGTCCTAGGGCCGGGCAGTGCCCCCCGATGGTCTGTAGGGCCGGCAGTGCCCCCCCACAGGTTGCAGGGCCGGGCAGTGCCCCCCACGCAGCCCCCCGTTCCCGGGCTCACCCTCCGCTCCGATGGACACCAGTTTGACGCCTTTGCTGGCGATGAAATCAAGCGCTTTGTTGACGTTGTTGATTTTGTGCACCCTCATCTTCCCGCGCTCCGGTTTTGGCAATCGCTCCCCTGGGAGGGAGGGGGGAAAGGAAAAAAGGAAAAAGGAAAAGAGAGGAAGGAAAGGAGGGAGGAAGGAAAGGAGGGAGGAAGGAAAGGAGGGAGGAAGTAAAGGAGGGAGGGAAGGAAAGAAGGGAGGGAGGAAAGGAGGGAGGGAGGAAAGGAAGGAGGGAGGAAAGGAAGGAGGAAGGAAAGGAGGGAGGGAAGGAAAGGAAGGGAGGGAGGGAAAGAAGGGAGGAAGGAAAGAAAGGGAGGGAAGGAATGAAGCAGAGAGGATTTCAGCCCCTGCACAGAGGACAGCCCCACGTGGGGCCCCCTCAAGCCGACCCCACCCCCACCCCGACCCCCACCCCCACCCCGCACCGACCCCCAGGGCTGCAGCGTCACCTGAGATCACCTCCAGGAGCAGCATGAGCTTCAGCCCGTCGCGGAAGTCCTCGTCGATGTTCTCGATCTGCGTGCCCGCCTTCCGCAGGTGGGAGTTGCACCACGCGGTGAAGGTCTGCGCGGAGGAGGGGCGCTCAGGGGGACCCCGGGGGCGACTCCCACCCCCCTGTGCCCACCCCCGCCCCACATCCCGTGGGGCAGAGCCCTCCAAGCACCTTCAGCCCCCCAAGCGTGGCCTGAGCCCACGGCCCCACTCTGCGGGGGTCAGCGCTGACCCCAATGGGGACAGCGGGGTCACACAGAGCAGCACTGACCCCAGTGGGGACAGCGGGGTCACACAGAGCAGCACTGACCCCAATGGGACAGCGGGGTCACACAGAGCAGCACTGACCCCAATGGGGACAGCGGGGTCACACAGAGCAGCACTGACCCCAATGGGACAGCGGGGTCACACAGCACTGACCCCAATGGGAACAGCGGGGTCACACAGAGCAGCACTGACCCCAATGGGACAGCGGGGTCACACAGCACTGACCCCAATGGGGACAGCGGGGTCACACAGCACTGACCCCAATAGGATAGTGGGGTCACACAGCACTGACCCCAATGGGGACAGCGGGGTCACACAGAGCAGCACTGACCCCAATGGGACAGCGGGGTCACACAGCACTGACCCCAATGGGAACAGAGGGGTCACACAGAGCAGTGACCCCAATGGGGACAGCGGGGTCACACAGCACTGACCCCAATAGGATAGTGGGGTCACACAGCACTGACCCCAATGGGACAGCGGGGTCACACAGAGCAGTGACCCCAACCGGGATCAGCCCGGCTCGTTAATTAACTAATTGGGGCTGAGGAGCAGTGGGTGCTGAGCTGCGCTTCTGCGGGGTCAGCGCTGCGGGGATCCGGCCCCGGCTCAATGGAGCCAGGAGCTTCATCCTCATCCTCATCCTCCTCCTCCTCCTCTTCCTCCCCCTCCTTCTCCTCTTCTTCCTCCTCCTCCTCCTCTTCCTCCTCCTCCTCAACACTGAGCCAGGAGCTTCCTCCTCCTCTTCCTCTTCCTCCCCCCCCCCCCCCTCTTTCTCCTCCCCCTCCTCCCCTTCTTGCGATGAAGGTGATGACTCCGCCAGGCTGGGGGGCAGGATCCGGCCCGGCCCCTCCCAGAGCTGAGCACGGAGCAGTGCCGCCCTATAAGGGCAGGAGTCTGCGCACCCCGGGGCGCTCCCAGCACCCCACACCCAACGCCGCGCCCCACACCCAACGCCGTGCCCCACACCCAACGCCGTCAGCCCGGGCGTTTCCTGCTCCGTGGGGCAGGTGTGGGGCAGGTGTGGGGCAGGAGGGGCCGCAGCGGGCAGAGGATGGCGATCGTGGGCCCCGCGCCCACAGGAGGGTTAAAAATAGCGGCGGAAGGTAATTAAGAGCCCACTAATTAAGAGCCCAAAATTAGGAGTCCACTAATTAATTAGGAGCCCACTAATGAGCTCCTTCCTCACAACAGAGCAGAGCTCTTCCAGCGGAGATCCATCGTCTCCCACCGCTACCGGGTGGGCCCAGTACGGCCCAGTACAGACCAGTACGGCCCTATTCAGTCCAGCACAGCCCCATACAGCCCAGTATGGCCCTATTCAGCCCAGCACGGCCCAGTACAGCCCAGCACAGCCCAGTATGACCCTATTCAGACCAGTATAACCCAGTACAGCCCAGCACAGCCCCGCTGGTGCCCTGGGCTCAGAGCTGAGCTGCTCTCTGTGCTCTCTGTGTGTCTGCCCACCTCTGGGCTCTGCGGGGCCGCACTCGCGGTGCGGTTTTGGGGTCACCAAAGCCTTCGGTGTTTTGGGGCTGCCCGCTCCGAGCTGGGGCACGGGGGCAACGGGGACAGGACGGGATGGGGATGGGATTGGGGGACGGGGCACGGCAATGTGTTCGAACGAGGAGCCCCTAAAGGAGGAGCCCCTAAAAAGGAGGAGCCCCTAAAGGAGGAGCCCCTAAAAAGGAGGAGCCCCTAAAGGAGGACGTCCCGCAGCCGCTGGAATTTCCTTCTCACGGCGGCGCCGCGGAAACGCTTTCCAGGCATTGTATGAAAGCCGCCTTTGTTGGGAGGAAGCGGCGGAGCCGTGGGGCGGCCCCTTCCCGGCCCCACCGCTGTGGGGCTGCCCCCACACCCCGTGTTTTTCCACGAGGTCACGGCCGCCCCGCACCACCTCCGCCGGGCGCTATGGGGCTTTGGTGCGAGCTCCGAACGACGGCCCCGTCCCATCTGCAGCTCTGTTTTTGGGGGGACGGGGGGGGGCACCTCCCTTGGCAGTGTCACCCACATTGTCCTCTGCCCCATGGGAAGCTCGTTAGGGCAGGAAATAACGATCTGTGGGGGCACGAGGAGCTCCTCCGCACCGCCGGCCCCGTCTGGGGGGATATGGGACACAGGAGGGCTGCCTGCCCCCCAGATATGGGGCAGAGGAGAGCTGCCTGCCCCTGTCTGGGGGGATATGGGGTGGAGGAGGGCTGCCTGCCCCCCAGATGTGGGGCGGAGGGGGGCTGCCTGCCGGTGTTTTCCCCCATTACGTTGGACTGGAGGCGGCCGAGATTCCCCTCATTCTTTGCCCTTATTAGGTCTGCGGCGCAGGGGGGAGGAGGAGGAGGAGGAAGAGGAGGAGGAAGACAGGCAGGGAGCGCCCAGCTCACCTGGTGACGCTCTGTGGGACATGGGATCCTGATGCTCTTATGGGGATCCCAACGCCCTATGGGATGCAGGATCCCGATGCTCTATGGGGATCCCAATGCTCCAGGGGACACGGGGTCCCAATGCTCTATGGGGTTCCTGACGCTCTGTGGGATGTAGGATCCCAACCCTCTATGGGATCCCAATGCCCTATGGGGATCCCGACCCTGTAGGGGGATCCCAACGCTCCGTGGGGCGTGGGATCCCAATGTTCTATGGGGTTCCCAACGCTGTATGGGACGCAGGATCCTAACGCTCTATGGGGCGCGGGATCCCAACGCTCTGTGGGGACGCGGGATCCTGATGCTCTATGGGGATCCTGATGCACCGTGGGACGCGGGGTCCCAGCGCTCCGTGGGGATCCCCACGCTCCGTGGGATGCGGGATCCCCACGCTCCGTGGGGCTGGCCCCGCTCCAAGCCAGAAACCCGACAGAAACCGCGATAAGCGGCTGAGTCAGGGCAGGGGAGCGGAGGATCAGGGCGGAGCCGCATTCCTGCGCCCGTGGGGACGGGCACACCTCCGTGGGTCGGGAGCACCTCCGTGGGTCGGGGATCGGGACCGCGTCCCGGCACCGCCCCACCGTACGGGGCTGGGGACACCCCACTGCTGCCCCCCAGGACCCGACGGATGGGGGGGGAGCGGAGCGACTTGACGTGGCACTCCTGCCCCCCAAGCCGTGGGTCTGCCCCCTGTAGGGCGGCCCCCACCCCAA
The DNA here is from genome assembly GCA_036925125.1 of Oreortyx pictus. Taxonomy (NCBI): domain Eukaryota; kingdom Metazoa; phylum Chordata; class Aves; order Galliformes; family Odontophoridae; genus Oreortyx; species Oreortyx pictus. Next base: position 328,276 of record JAUPFR010000064.1, read on the forward strand.
GGGCTCCGCGATCTTTGGGGTCCCCTCGTCCTGTGGGACCCTGCCCTCCCGTGACGCTCTTATGCTCGGGGTTGGGTCAGAAGGGACCCCAAAACCCCCCCAGCCCCACGGCAGGCTGCCTGCCCCACAACCAGCGCAGCTCCCGCGCCCCACACGCGGCCTCCAGACATCGGCTTCCCCCTATGGGGCGCAGTGGGGCCGCACATTTGGCTTTGGAGGGGGACCAAGCATCCTCGGGCGCACTGCCCCACTGCCGCCCCGATGTGTGGGGCAGAGCCCCATCCACCACCCTCCACGCAGAATCCTGAGTGGGATTTCCCACCTGGCGCGACCCCGACCCTATAACCCAGCTCCCGACCCCGAGCGCATCCCTCGTCCCAAGGCGTGCTCGTTAGCGCGGCTCATTAACACGCCTTCGTTAGCGGCCCCGCTGCCCCATTGGGGCGTCCCTTCCCATCCCACCGCCGGAAGCGCGCGGAGCTATTTCGGGTCCTGGCACCGTTCCCCCCGTGCACCGCATTGCTGGGATTCCTGCGAGGAACCCCCGGGGACGGGACCCACGGCCGGACCCACACGGCCGGACCCACAGCACACGTGGACAAACACGCTCCCTTCTTTATAAGGGAAAAGCCCCCGAGCGCCCCACGAAGCAAAGGGATAAAGCGGGGACGGGAACAACCCCGGGCGCACACAGTGCTGCCCCACACCGTGCTGCCCCACACCACGCTGCCCCACAGCCCAGCGACACTGAGAGCAAATGGAGCCCCACTGCCCCACAGCCCAGCGACAACAAGCAGCCCCACTGCCCCGCACCCCAAAGACACCGAGGGCAAAGGGCCCCACTGCCCCGCACCCCAAAGACACCGAGGGCAAAGGGCCCCACTGCCCCGCACCCCAAAGACACCGAGGGCAAAGGGCCCCACTGCCCCGCACCCCAAAGACACCGAGGGCAAACGGAGCCCCACTGCCCCATAGAGTGGCAGGGAAGGGCTCCCAGCCCCACGGAGGGGCGACGGGGGGGGGGGAGAGGGCTCCCAGCCCCACGGAGGGGCGGCGAGGGGGGGGAGAGCTCCCAGCCCCACGGAGGGGCGGCCGCACCCCCAACCCGGCGCGCACACACACTCGGTGTCAGCTCCTCCTCTGCTCTCCCCCCCCCTCCGCCGCCTGCCCGCAATTAAGGCAATTAATGCAATTAAGACGGACAGTGGACGCTCACCCGCGGTCCCCGCAGAGGGGAAAGGGGACGGGGAGCCGAGAGCCTTCCTCCCTCCCTCCCTTCCCCCTCCTCCTCCTCGTCCTCCCCCCTCCCCCCCCCGCCCCAGTGCCCTTTCGTCCCGTCGCGTTTCCCCGTTCCCGGAGCGGATCCTTCCCCCCTCCCCCCACGCTCAGTGCCGCGCTCCCCGCGCGAGGAAGCCCACTCGGACCCCTCCCCACGGAACCCCCCCCCCCCCCCCCACCTCACAGCCACGTGACCGAGCCCCCCCCCCAAATGCCCGCACACCTCGCAGCCACCTTACCGAAGACCCCCGCCCCCCAGCACCCCCCCAGCGCTCTGCCAGACTTCCCCTCCCCCCCAGACCCCCACCCTCCCCTCCCAGACCCCCAGGACCGCCTCTCAGCCCCACACCCCCCCTCCCAGCCACCCCCCCCTTCCTCCCAGACCCCCAGGACCCCCAGACACCCAGTCCCCCACCCCCCCTCCCAGACCCCCTCTCAGCCCCCCACACCCCCAGACCCCTCGCCGCTCCCCCGTCCCAGCCCCCCAACCCCCCCCCCCCGCAGCCCCCCAGGACCCCCAAACCCCCCAACCCAGCCCCCCAGGACCCCCTCTCAGCCCCACCCCCCCCTCGCAGACCCTCAGGACCCCGTCCCAGCCCCCCACAACCCCTCTCCCAGCCCCCCAGGACCCCCCCCCCCCCCAACAGACCCCCTCCCCAAGGCCTCAGCCCCCCCCCCCCCCCCCCCCTCCCCACCTTCCGCTGCTGCTTCTCCCAGGCGGGGTCGAGCAGCAGGTCCCGGTCCCAGTCGTCCTCCTGGGCCATGTAGTCGCCGTTGTGTCCCGGCCCGTTCCCGCCGTACGGGTGCGGCCCCGCGCTGTGGTAATCCACCATGGCCGCTCCGCTCCGCCGCGCCGACGGCTCTGCGCCCGCCCGCACTGCGCCTGCGCGGCGCGCCCGCGCCGGGGCACGCCCACCACAAAAAAAGCCCCGCCCCCCCTTTTTTACTATGTTTATATTCATGAAGCGGGCGGGTCGTCCGCGTGAGGCCACGCCCACCACAAAAAAAGCCCCTCCCCTTTTAACTTTGTTAATATTCATGAAGCTGCCCGGCGCGTCACGCCTCCATGCATATTAATGAGACGTACGCTCGCTCTGCATTAGATTTAACGCTGAACGACCCTAACCCTAATCCCACCCCCACCCGCCTCCTCATGCATATTAATGAGCCGCACACTCACTCTACGCCGGATTTAGCACCGGACGATGCGCAGCTCCCCCCCCCCTCCCCCCACTCCACACCCCCCCCGTTATTACCCAATTAATTACCCATTCTGTATTTAACGAGCCCACCCCTCAGCACCTTAGACGCGGTCTCATTAATATTAACGACCAGCCAACCAATACCACCCCCTATTGATTACTGCTCAATAATCGAAGTGATATTAATATTAACGAGCACTCCCATCACCCCCGCATCTATTAATTAATTAATCAGCCAATTAACGAGTCCTCGCGCAGCACAGCTGCTAACTCTTCATTAATACCTCATTTATTGCTGTGCATAATAATGGCGATTTGAATATCCACGTGGACACAGCCCCCCCTCCCTCCCCCCCAGAGTGGTGCAGCCCCCAAGCAGAGCCGCCCCACGGGGGGGATCCCCCCAGGACCCCCCCAGATGGCACACAGCGTGCTGGGGGCTCCCACAATTAAAATGCACTGCACTAACGAGGAGCTTCAGAGCGACGAGGCCATGATGCTGGAGACACCTGTGGGAAGAGGGGGGGGAGAGGGGCAGCGTGGGCTCCCGTGTCCCCCCCGCACCCCCCCCTGCACCCCCCCACCCCTGCACCCACTGTCGAAGTCAATCTTCTCCACGATGTTCTTGGGCTTGATGCTCTCCTCCTGGTTGCAGATGAACACCTTCCCGGGCTCCGGCTCCGTCCACCCGTATTTGCTCATCCACACCTTCAGCTGCGCCTCTGTGGGGTGGGGGGGGGACACACAAAGCGCCACGTCGCCCCTCTGCCCCCCAACACCCCCCTCCCACCCCCCTCAGTGCCCCCCCATACCTGAGAGGTCCCCCAGCATCTCGGCCAGCAGCCAGCGGTCGATGTGCTGGTACGTGATGCCCACCACGTGGCAGATGACTGCGGGGACGGACCTGGCTCAGCCCCCCCCCCCCCCAAAAGCCCCGTACCCAGAAGCCCCCCCACCACCCCGGCCCCAAAAGCTCCACCCCCCCAGTTCCAAAAGCCCCCTACCCAAAAGCCCCCCCCCCCCCCCCAAAAGCCCCCTACCCAAATGGCCCCCCCCCCCCCCCCACCCAAAAGCCCCACCCCCCAGTTCCAAAAGCCCCCTACCCAAAAGCCCCCACCGGCCCCAAAAGACCCCACCCCCCCCGGCCCCAGAAGACCCCACCCCCTTCCCCTAAAAGTCGCCCCCCCCCAAAACGCCACCTCACATTTTCGGACGGAGTCCTCGAAGCCGGCGATGCCGTCCAACAGCTCCATGTTCTCATCCAGAGCTTGCTGTGAGAACAAAGCACCGTGAACGCCCCCCCACGGAACCCACGGAGCCCCACGGGGACCCAAGGAGCCCCACGGGACCCACCCAGAAGGACTGGAAGTGGCAGGTCTCCAGCAGCTCCCCCAGGTACAGGATCTGCCGGATGGGGCGCTCCTCCTGCTGCCGCGGGGTCAAGGAAACTGACCCCACCCCAAAAACCCCCGACCTCGGGGGGACGGGACAGGGCACGCCGGGTCCTCCCCCCACCAGGAGCAAGGCACCCCGAACTTCCAACCCCTCCCGCTCAGGAGGACACCCCAAACCCCCTCTTGTTAGGGATGGGATATCCACCCCCAAACCCGCTCTCGTTAGGGACAGGGCACCCGCCCCAAACCCCCCTCTCTGGGAGGACTCCACAGGGGTACAGAGGGCCCCAATAGGACCTCAAAGCCTCTGAGCCCCCCACCCAGCAGCCCCTGAGCCCGATACCCAGCCCCCTGAGCCCCCCACCCAACCACTGAGCCCCCCCCCCAGCTCCCGAGCCCCTGAGCCCCCCTCCCAGCAGCCCCTGAGCCCCCCAAGCCCCCTGCCCAGCAGCCCCTGAGCCCCCTGTCCGGCCCCCTGAGCCCCACACCCAAACCCTGAGCCCCCCGCCCAACCCCGTGAGCCCCTAAGCCCCCCTGCCTGGCCCCCTGAACCCCCTCACCTAACCCAAGCCCCCTGCCTGGCCCCTTGAGCCCTCGAGCCCCCCACTCAGCCCCCCGAGCCCCCCGCCCGGCCCCCTGAGCTCCACACCCAAACCCTGAGTCCCCCGCCTAGCCCCCCGAGCCCCCCACCTGCCCACAGGGGTTGGATACGTGGGCCCAGCCCCCTGAGCCCCCCTCCCTGCCCCCCGAGCCCCCCGCCCACCCACAGGAGGAGGATACGTGCGCCTGGTCGATCATGCACTTGCAGAGCGTGAAGTCGGTGTGGGGGAGGTTGGTGAGCGCCTTCAGGAGGATCTGCGCCGTCACCGTGGTCTGGAAGAAGGCGGGGTTGAACTGGTACCTGCGGGGGGGGGGAGGGATGGGGTGTTACGGGGTGCTCCAGCGTGGGGGGGGGGGGGGGGGGGGGACGTTCCAGGTGTGACCCCCGCCCCGCTCACAGCTTCAGCACGGCCAGGTTGGCCTCCAGGTCGTAGGCGTTCTCCTTGGCCTGCGTCTCCACATAGCGCTCCAGCGTGGCCAGGTTCTCCGGGTTGTACCTGTTTGGGGAGGGGGGGGGGGGGGGGGGAGGGGCAGCCATCAGGGAACGCCCCGAGACCCCCAACACCCCCCCCCTCGGAGCCCCCGAGATCCCCCCCATATCAGAGCCCCCAACCGTCCGAGACAACCCCTCCCCCTCGGAGCCCCCGACCCCCTGGGTCCCCCCCCCTTCCTCCAGAGCCCCCACACCTCCCCCCAAATCGGAGCCCCCGACCCTCCGAGTCCCCCCCCTTCCTCCAGAGTCCCCGAGACCCCCCCCCCCCCCATATCAGAGCCCCCTCCCCCTCCCCTCCCCGGAGCCCACTCCCCCCCCAAGACCCCTCCCCCACCGGAACCCCGCCCCCTTTCAAATCGGAGCCCCCGACCCCCCGAGACCCCTCCCTCCCCCCGGAGCCCCCCGGAGCCCCCCCCGGAGCCCCCCCCGGAGCCCCCCCTTGCCGGTCGATGCCGCGCAGCAGTTTGCCCACGTTGGCCCTCATCTGCTCGAACAGCGCCATTGCGGAACGGGAGGGGCGACTTCCGGCGCGGGAGCGTGACGGGCCACGGGAGCGGCGCGGACTGCGCAGGCGCGGAAAGAGGAAAGGGGGGGGGAGCGGGGGGAGAGAGCGCAAAGGCCACGCCCACACATGCAGGCCACGCCCATTACCAGCAGGCCACGCCCACCGCTCTCAGGCCACGCCCATTGCTCGCGGCGCCCTCACGCGGCCGTACTGGGACCGGCACGGAGCCGAACTGGGGCCGTACTGGGATCCGTGGGGCCGTACTGGGATCCGTGGGGCCGAACTGGGATCCGTGGGGCTGTATTGGGGCCGTACCGGCATCCGTGGGGCCGAACTGGGATCCCGTGGGGCCGAACTGGTGCCGTACTGGGATCCTGTGGGGCCGCACTGGTGCCGTACTGGTGCCAAACTGGGATCTGTGGTGCCATGCTGGTGCCATAATGGGACCCTGTGGGGCTGTACTGGTGCTGTACTGAGCCCATACTGGGATCCCATGGGGCCACACTGGTGCTGTACTGGGATCCTGTGGGGCCATACTGGTGCCATACTGGGATCCTGTGGGGCTGTACTGGTTCCATAATGGGATCCTGTGGGGCTGTACTGGTACTGTACTGGGCCGATATTGGGATCTCATGGGGCCATACTGATGCTGTACTGGGATCTGTGGGGCCATCCTGGGATCCGTGGGGCTGTACTGGTGCCATACTGGGATGCGTGGGGCCCATACTGGGCCCATACTGGGATCTGTGGGGCCGTGCTGGCATCTGTGGGCCCATACTGGGATCGGTGGGGCCATAATGGGATCCATGGGGCCATACTGGGATCCGTGGGGCCATACTGGGATCCGTGGGGCCATAATGGGATCCGTGGGGCCATAATGGGATCCATGGGGCCATACTGGGATCCGTGGGGCCATAATGGGATCCATGGGGCCATACTGGGATCCGTGGGCCCATACTGGGATCCGTGGGGCCATACTGGGATCCGTGGGGCCATAATGGGATCCATGGGGCCATACTGGGATCCGTGGGCCCATACTGGGATCCGTGGGGCCATACTGGTGCCGTACTGGGATCCGTGGGGCCGCGCTGCTCCCCTCCCCCGCAGTGCCGCTCCGGGGTTCCCCTTCCCGCTGCGGTTTGGTGCCCCCCCATCCCCCACCCCCCCCGCCCCCCCCCGGATGCGCGGCTCTCCGCGGCCGTGCCTCAGTTTCCCCTTCCGCCGCGCTGCCGTGTGGGGCGGGGGGGGGGCGGCCATGGACCCCCAACTCCTCCGCATCGCCGCCCGCGACCCCCAGCGCGACTTCGAGGTGCTGCAGCGCCTGGGGGGGGGCACCTACGGGGACGTCTTCAAGGTGAGGGGACCCCGAAATTCAGTGCGGGGGGGGGAGGGGGGGGTTGGGACCACACTGCGGCCTCCACACGTGGGGCACCCCGCTATGGGGCTCCCTGCTATGGGGGTGTGGGGGCTCCCCGCTATGTGGGGTGAGGGGAACCCCGCTATGGGGGGGGTGTCTGTGTGAAATGGAGTCCCCCCCCCCCCAAAGTTCCTTCCTGATGACATCGGTGCCCCCACGGAGCCCCCCCCTGTGGCAGAAGGTTCTTCCGGGGGGTGGGGGGGGGCACTGGGGTTACTGGGAGGAACTGGAGCGGTGAGGTGGGGGGGTACGGAGGGGGGGGGTCCTGCGCAGCTGTGACCCCGCAGCCCCCCCTGACCACCCCCCCCCCCCCCCCCAGGCCCGCAGCAAAGCCACCGGCGAGCTGGCCGCCATCAAGTGGTGAAGATGGAAGCAGGTAATGGGGGGGGGGGCCACGGACACCCCCCGGGGTCTTTCATGCCCCCCCCAGGACCCCCCGCCCCCCCCCCCAGGACCCCTTAACGTCCCCCCAGTGTCCATTATTGCCCCCCCCAGGACCTCTCATCCCCCTCCAGGACCTCTCATCCCCCCCCAGGACCCCTCATCCCCCCCCAGGACCCCTTAACTTCCCCCCTATGTCCATTATTTCCCCCCCGGACCCCTCATCCTCCCCCAGGACCCCTTATCCCCCCCCAGGACCCCATATCCCCCCCCCCAGGACCCCTTAACGTCCCCCCAATGTCCATTATTCCCCTCCCCGGACCCCTTATCCCCCCCCAGGACCCCTCATCCCCCTCAGGACCCCTTAACTTCCCCCCAATGTCCATTATTCCCCCCCCGGACCCCTCATCCCCCCCCAGGACCCATCATCCCCCCCCAGGACCCCATATCCCCCCCCCCCAGGACCCCTTAACGTCCCCTCCAATGTCCATTATTCCCTCCCCCCCCCCCCCAAGATGACGACTGCGCCACGATCCAGCAGGAGATCCTGATGATCCGCTCCTGCCAGCACCCCAACATCGTCGCCTACTTCGGCAGCTACAGCTGGTCAGCCCCCCCCAACTCCCCCCCCCCCCAAAATAAAACCCAGCACCACCCCATTAACCCCTTCCTGCCCGTGCAGGTGCAACAAGCTGTGGATCTGCATGGAGCTGTGCGGGGGGGGCTCCCTGCACGACATCTACAGTGGTACGATGGGGGGGGGGGTTAGCGGCAATCCATGGGGGGGGGGGGGGGGGCCCTGGGACCCCCCTCCACTCAACGCCCCTCCCCACAGTGACCGGACCCCTCTCGGAGCCGCAGATTGCGTACGTGTGCAGGGAGACCCTGGAGGTGAGGGGGTGGCCCCGCCCGTGGGGATGGGGGGCTGGGGGTGGCTGGGGGGGGGTCAATGGGGGTTTAGGGGGAGCTGGGGGAGGGTTGGGGACCCCCCCAACCCTATACCGAGGGCTGACCCCCCCTCTCTGTGTGCCCGCAGGGGCTCTCCTACCTGCACTGCAGGGCAAGATCCACCGTGATATCAAAGTAAGGGGGCACAAATTGGGGGGGGGAGGGGGGGTAAATTAGGGGAGAACAAATTTGGGGGGGGGGGGGGAAGATAATTAGGGGGGAGTGTGACGCTGTCCCGTGGCTGCAGGGGGCCAACATCCTCATCAACGACGGCGGGGAGGTGAAGCTGGGTGAGTGCGGGGGGGGGAAAAAAGGGGTGGGGGGAAATGATGGCGTGGGAGGGGGGGGCAAAAAGAGCGAACAGGGAGGGGGCAATAGGACTGCGGGGGGGGGGCAATAGGGCTGAATGGGGGGGAGCAATAGGGCTGAAGGGGGGGTGACAAGTGAGAACTGGGGGTCTCGGGGGGGGGGGGGCGGTGGGAAGCAAATGGAAATGGGGAACAGGGGGGTGAGGAAGGACTGGGGGTATTCAGCAGACCTGGGGGGCAACGGGGGATGGGGGGAGGGGCGGGATGGGTTTCTGCCCCTTCCGGGGGGGGCAGTAATGAGGGGGGGGCAGTAATGAGGGGGGGGGGGCCGCAGGACCCCATGTCTCTGCCCCCCTCCCCCCACCCCGCAGCCGATTTTGGGATCGCGGCGCAGATCAGTGCCACCTTCGCCCGGCGCATGTCCTTCATCGGCACCCCGTACTGGTAAGGGGGGGCTGCCAAGGGGGGGGGGGCTGCCAAGGTGGGGGGGGGTCCAACCCTCCCTGCCCCCCCCCCCCCACCCAGGATGGCCCCCGAGGTGGCCGCGGTGGAGCTGAAGGGGGGGTACAACGAGCTGTGCGACGTGTGGTCGGTGGGCATCACTGCGGTAGAGCTGGCGGAGCTGCAGCCCCCCCTCTTCGATGTACACCCCCTCAGGTGAGCCCCCCCCCCCCGCCCCCCCCTCCCCCCGGCCCCCCCAACCCTCCCCGCCCCCCAACATTGCAGGGGGGGGAGGCTGCAATCACACCCTCACCCTCCCCCCCCCCCCGCAGGGTGCTCTTCCTGATGTCCAAAAGCGGGTACCAGCCCCCCAAGCTGAAGGACAAAGCCAAATGGTTGAGTATTGGGGTGCGGGGGGGGGGGGGGGAAGGGGGGGCTCGTGGTGGTGGGGCAGCGACCCCCCCCCCCCCCCCCAACACCGTGCCCCCTCCCCCCAGGAGCGCCGCCTTCCACAACTTCGTCAAGGTGACGCTCACCAAGAACCCCAAAAAGCGGGCCGAGTGCCGCCAAGATGCTCAGCGTAAGGACCCCCCCCCCCAAAAAAAAAAATCCCCCCCTCGGGACCCCCAGCGCGTCCTCATAGCCCCCCCCGCCCCCCCCACAGCACCAGTTTGTGGCCCAAGCGGGGCTGAGCCGGAGCCTCACGCTGGAACTGCTGGAGCAGATGCGCGACCCCGAGGGGGGGCCGGGGGAGGAGACCCCGACGAGGAGGACCCCGAGGTGGGGAGGGGGGGGCACTGAGATGGGGGGGGGGTGGGATTAGGGAACGGGGGGGAGTGGGATTGGGGGATTGGGAGCAGTGGGAGGGACTGGGGGGGCACTGGGGGTGTGAAATGGGGAATGGGGGGGGCTGTGGGAGGGATGGGGGGGCAGTGGGAGGAGAAGATGGAATTGGGGGGGGCTTGAGGGGCAAGAAGATGGATTTGGGGGGCTGGGGGGGCTGTGGGAGGGATGGGGGGGCAGTGGGAGGAGAATGTGGAATTGGGGGGCTGGGGGGGCCACTGGGGGGTTTGTGGGGGGGGCACTGGGAACAGCTTGTCGCTCCTGGCAGCCGCCCCCCCCCCGTGCCGCGCCGGATCCATTCCACCCACCGCCCCCACCCCGGTGGGCGCTGTGATGCCGACCTGGAGCGTGCGTGAGACCCCCCACCCCCTAAAACCCCCCCCCAACCCCCCCCCCCCATGTGTTCCCCCCCCCGTCCCCCCCGCCACTCACGCCGTCTGCTGTCCCCGCAGTGCACCCCCCCCGGCAGAGCCCCGTGCTGGCGGAAGGAGGGAGACCCGGTGGTACGTGGGACCCCCCGCGGGGGGCTCCTTTGGGGGGGGCGGGGGGGGAGGGGTTTGGAGTGTGGGGGGGTCCCTGTGTGCGCCCCCCCCCCCCCCCCCACCCCTCCAACCACCCCTGCCCCCCCCAGGTGCCATCAGCAGTGCTCAGAGCGGTGGTCGCAGGGGAGGGGGCTCCGTGGGCAGTGCACGGTGAGAGGGTGACACTGGGGGGAGGGGGGGGGGGGGCGGGGGGGGGTGACATTGGAGGGGATCTGCGTGGGGGGGGGGGGGGGCACACGCTCACACCGCTCTGCTCGCAGCGCTGACACGTCGGGCTCTGACGACGACTATGATGACGTTGACATGTACGTGCCCCCCCCTCCCCTGTACCCCCCCCACCCCCGTGCCCCCCCCCACGCCCCCTTCTCACCCCTCTCTCCCCCGCAGACCGACCCGCAGTGACACCGACAGGTACAACAGGGGGCGCAGCGCACCCCCCCCCCCCAAAAGGCTGTGACCCCTCCCCCCGTGCACCCCCTTCCCCACAGCCCCCCCAAAAGGCCGTGCCCCCCCTTTGCCCCCCCCCCCCGCTCACAGCCGCTCTCCTTCCCCCGCAGCACGCTGCCCGCCGACGTGCCCCCCCCACTGCCCCCCAAGGTGAGAACCCCTCTGTCCGTGGGGCTGCGCTTCCCCACCCCCCCACCCCACAGCTGACCCCAATTTCCCCCCCCCCCACACCCCCCAAATTACAGCCCAAATTCCGGCCCGGTTCTGCCGAGCCCCCCCCGAGGACCCCCCCCCCGCGGCGCCCGAGGGGGCCCCACCTGGAGCAGCCCCTCCCCCCAACCAGCGGCCCTGGAGGGGGGGGGCAGGGACCCTCAACTCCCACCCAGGGGACAGCGCCGGCTGCCGGCTCAGGTGGGACGCGACGCCTCGTGCCCCCCCTGCACCCCAAATTCCTACTGCCCCCCCCCAAACTGACTGCCCCCCCCCCTCCCATTTCAGACCCCTGCAGCGACGACCGTCCCCTTCTGCCCCCCAAGATGGAGAAGAACCGGAAGGTGAGAGCCCCCCCCTCATTGTGCCCCCACCCCCCGCAAACTGACTGCCCCCCCCCACTGTGCCCCCCCCTCATTGTGCCCCCCCCCCCCCCCCCCCCCGTGCCCCCCCAGGACCGCTCCCTGTTCCGGAAGGTGTTTGATGGGTGCCCCCTGCACGTGACGGCCGTCGCCACCTGGACACCCCCCGGCACCCAGGTTTGGGGGGGGGGGGGGTACTGGGAACACTGGGGACGCACCGGAGTGATTTTGGGGGGTCGGGGGGGGGGGGGCAGTGGGGCCTGACCCCCCCCCTCCCCCCCCCCGCAGACCCCCACCTGATCCTGGGTGCTGAGGAGGGGATCTACACCTGAACCAGAGTGAGCGCGAGGCCACGCTGGAGCTGGTGGGTCCGGGGGGGGGGGCGTGGGGGTGCGGGGGGGGGGCGTGGGGGGGGTCCCCCCTTTGTGCCCTGACCCCCCCCCACCCCCCCCCCTCAGCTGTACCATGGCCGCACATCGTGGCTCTATGTGGTTGGGAACGTCCTCATGTCGGTGTCGGGTGAGTCGTGGGGGGGGGGGGGGAGGGGGCGGGACGTGGGTGGGGGTCCCGCTGACCCCCCCCGCCCCCCCCCCCCCCGTAGGGAAGCCCCCCCAGCTGTACTCCCACAGCCTCCCGGGTCTGTACGAGCCCAAGAGCCGGCGGGAGCAGCGTCCGGGGGGGCACCTCTCCCCCACCGCCTCCTGCCCAGGTACGGGGACCCCCCCCACGTCCACCCCGATCCTGGGGGGGGGGGGGGGGGGGGGACGACCCTCACAGCCCCTGAACCCCCGACCGCCCCCCCATCCTGGACAGACACACACCCCAAAACCTGAGCCCCCCCCCTCGACTGGGAGGGGCCCCCACCCCAAAGTCCCCCCAACCCCCATCCTCCCTCACAAGCATTGGGGTGCTCCCAGCCCCCACTACTCCGCTGCGTCCCGCCCTGAGGGGGCGACCCCAACCTTGGGGTGCCCCCCCCGCATTCCCCCCCCCCCCAAATCTCACCCCAAACCTTTGGGTCCCGGAAGAACCGACCCCATCTCCCCCCACCCCACAGGAAGAACGTCACCTCCACCAAGATCCCCGACACCAAGGGCTGCCGGACGTGCTGCGTGGTGAGGGGGGGGGCACACAGAGTGGGGGGCGGGGGATTTGGGGGGGGCGGGGGGGGCACAGTGACAGCGTCCCCCCCTTTCCCCCCCCCCCCCAGGCCGCCGGGCGCACAGCGGGGGCCTCTTTTTGTGCGGGGCGTTGGACGCCGGCGTGGTGCTGCTGCAGTGGTACGAACCCATGCGCAAGTTCCTCCTCGTCAAGGTGGGACCCCACCCCAAAAGCGACCCCCCACCCCAAAACCCCAAAACAGACCCCCACCCCAAAAGGGAACCCCACCCCAAGAGAGACCCCACCCCAAAAGGGGACCCCACCCCGAAAGCGACCCCCACCCCAAAAGCCCAAAACAGATCCCCACCCAATAGAGTCCCCACCCCAAAAGGGAACCCCACCCCAAAGAGACCCCCACCCCGAAGGGAACCCCACCCCAAAGAGACCCCCCACCCCGAAAGGGAAACTCCACCCCAAAACCCCAAAATAGATCCCCACCCCAATAGAGACCCCACCCCAAAAGGGACCCCCACCCCAAAAGAGACCCAACAGATCCCTGTGATGGATTCCCACATATCATGTTGGGGTCCCCCCGCCCCGTGGTGGTCCCCACATCCCAATGTTGGGGTCCCCGCCCCATGGCAGTCAGTGTTGGGGTCCCCCCCTCCCCGGGGGCGGTCCCTACACCCCATGTTGGGGTCCCCCTGTCCCGCCCCGCCCCGCCCCGCGGGGGTCCCGGTCCCACGCGCGCCGCTCCCGCAGCACGTGTCGTTCCCGCTGCCGTCCCCGCTGCGCGTGTTCGAGCTGCTTGCTGAGCGCGGAGGAGGAGTTCCCACGCGTGTGCATCGGGGTCAGCCCCGGCCCCACGGCCGCGCGCCCTGTCCTCTTCCACACCATCAACCTCAACTCCCTCAGCTCCTGGTTCACCCGCGCCGCCACCGGTGGGCGTGGGGTCACGGGGGGGCGTGGGGTCTCGGGAGGCTGTAGGGTCCGGGGGGTGTGGGGTCCTGGGGGGTGTGGGTGGGCGTGGGGTCCCGGGGGGGCGTGGGGTCGGGGGGGGGAAGGGTCTTGTGGGGACATGGGGTCCCGGGAGGGCGTGGGGTCTTGGCTGGGTGTGGGTTCTGGGGGACTGTGGGGTCTCGGGGGCGTGGGGTCCTGGGGGGGCGTGGGGTCTCGGGTGGGCGTGGGGTCCCTTTATGTCTCCGTGCCCCCCCCGCCCGGCAGAGCCGCCGTGTCCCGGCCCCGTGCAGGTGACGCAGTTGGACAACGAAACGGTGCTGGTGCTGCTGGGCCGTGAGTCCGCCCCCCCCTCACCCCCCCCACGCCCCCCCGCACACCCCCTCGTGTGCCCCCCCCCCCCAGTTTTGCCCCCCCAAATCGTGCCCCCCCCCCCCCCGCAGGCAGCGTGAGGTGGTCACCCCGCACGGAGCTCCCGCGCGCCACCTGGCGGCGCACGACGTCACCTTCGACGTGGACGTGGAGTCCGTGGGTACGTGGGGGGGGGGGGGCTTAATTTGGGGGGGGTCTTTAATTTGGGGGAGGGGGTCTCACCCCGCTCTGTGTCCCCCAGCGCTGTCCCGCGGCCGCGTTCACGCCTTCTGGCGCCACGGGGTGCAGGTGTGCCAGGTGGGCTCTGCGCAGGTGAGGACCCCCCCCCCCAAATTCCACGACCCCCCCCCAAATTCCAGAGCCCCCCAATTCCAGGCCCCCCCTCCCAAAATTCCAGGACCTCCACCCCCAAATTCACGACCCCCCCAAATTCCAGGACCTCTCCCTTCCTCCCCCCCCACAAATTCAGGACCTCCCCCTTCCTTTCCCCCCCCAAATTCAAGCCCCCCCCCAAATTCCAGACCCCCCCAAATTCCAGGCCCCCCCCATCCCCCCGTTTCCCCACAGCTGATGGAGGAGCTGCGGGATCAGCGCTGGACCTTCCGCCTGCTCAGCACCCACGGGTACCCGGGGGGGGTGGTTTTTTTTGGGGGGGGGGGGGGCCTGCCTCCCCTGCCCCCCCCCCTGACACCCCCAATTCTGCCGCCCCCCCCCCCGCAGCGCTCTGGTCGTGGAGACGCGCCCCACGGACGAGACCGACACTCACAGCAACCTCTACGTCCAGGCGTGACCCCCCCCCCGCCCCCCCAAATTCCACTCCCCCCCCCAAATTTCCCATCGGTTGTAATTATTTGTACCCCAAAAATGAGAAATACAACAACAACAAAAAAACATCCTCCCCCCCCCAAAACCCAGGGATCAAAAATCACGCGTTGGGGGGGGGGTTATTGCAGGGTTTATTGAGGCACCGCGCCCACCCCCCCGTCCCCCACCCCGAGTTGGGGGGTGTGAAGGCACTTTTGGGGCGGGGGGGGTCCCGGGGGGTCCCGGGGGGGGGTCACCCCAGCTGGTCCTCGTACTGCTTGCGGAAGCAGTCCCCGGCCGGGAAGAAATCCCAGCAGCGCTCCTGGTACATCTTCCACACGTACGACTCCTGGGGGGGGGGGGGGGGTGGGGGGGGGGGGGGCGGTTGAGGAGCCCCCCACACCCCATAAGTGTCCCCCCATCCCCACCCACCCCAACGTGGGGGAGCACAGAGCCCCACTTCTGGGTTCCCCCCGCCCCCATTTCCCATCTGTGAATGATCATTGCCTCCCCCCCCCCCATCTGATGAGCAACCCCTGTAGGTGCCCCCTTGCCCCATAAGTGCCCCCCCCCCACACCCCATAGCTGCCCCCACACCCCACAGGTGCACCCCCACACCATAGGTTCCCTCCCATCCCATAGTTGCCCCCCCCCCGGCCGCCCACAGTTGACCTCCCACCCCACAGCTGCCACCCCATAAGAGCCCTCCCCCCACCCCATGGGTGTCCCCCCCACCCCATAAGTGCCCCCCCCACCCTGTAAGTGCTCCCCCGCCCCACAGCTGCCCCCCCCGCGCACCTGCCCGTGTGCTCCGTCTCGTCCTTATTGATCAGATACATCAGGAAGAACCTTCACGGGGGGGGAGAGGGGGGAAACGCAGCGGTCAGGGGGGGTCCGACACCCACTTACCCGCCCCCCCCACAATCGGGGGGTGCCCCCCCCCCACCCCGCAGCCCCCCCCAGCCCCACATGTAGTTGGCGAGGTTGTGCTCCTCCAGCGTGTGGGTCTCGAAGCCGTGGGGCGTCGTGTCGAAGTAATCGCTGCCGATGCCACAGATGAAGCATTTCGTCTGGGGGGGGGGGGGGGAAGAAAAAGAGATCAGGGACCCCCCCCCAAAAAAATGGGGGTGCCCCCACCCCTTTCCTGTCCCCCCCGTGGGGGGTCCTACGCACCTCCATGTCCTCCTTCACCTGCTCCTGCTGATCCCGCAGCTCCCCAAAGGCGTCAATGATCAGACCTGGTGGGGTGGGGGGGGGGGAGGGCGGTGGGGTGTTAAATTTGGGGGTGGGGGGGAGTCCCACCCGCTGCGCCCCACAGCCCCCTCGCCCCCCACCCCTTCCCCTGCCCCACCTTGATGATGGCCAGCAGGATGACGATGACGAAGAAGAAGAAGGTGATGTCGAAGACGACGCGGTACAGCTCGTACTCGTCCCCCGCGGGTCCTCGATCTCGTCCCCGATGCCCCCCCCCGCGCGGACCCCCACGTACATGTGGAACAGATAGCACTGCGGGGGGGGGCAGGAGGGGGGGGGAACAGTGATGCAGGGACCCCCCCACACTGCACGGTGCCTGAAGGGCCCCAGGACCCCCCAAAGGATCCCTATTTTTCCCCCCCCAGACCTCCCCCCCAGACCCCCATTTCCACCCCCTGGACCCCCCAGGGACCCCCATCTCCCCCCCAGGACCCCCATTTCCCGACCCACGCCCCCCCCCCATTGGATCCCCCCCTACGATCCCCAAAACTGCCCCAGGAGAACCCAGAGACTCCCCCCCCCCCCCCCCAGAATCACCCCCCCCCACTAAACACCCCAGCCACCTCCCTCCCTAGACCCAGACATCTGGGACCCACAAGTGCCCCCCCACCACCCCATAGATGCCCCCCACCACCCCATAAGTGCCCCCCACATCCCAAAAGTGCCCCCCCCCACCCATAGGGGCGCCCCCCCCACCCCATAAGTACCCCCACACCCCATAGGTTCCCCCCAGAACCCC